>JANRMT010062834.1:64236913-64266830 GCA_026402145.1 Polypterus bichir lapradei | reverse complement strand
TGCCTTTCACTCTATCTATCTATCTATCTATCTATCTATCTATCTATTATATATTGCCTTTCACTCTTATCTATCTATCTATCTATCTATTATTTAGTGCCTTACACATCTATCTATCTATCTATCTATCTATCTATCTATCTATCTATCTATCTATCTATCTATTATTTAGTGCCTTACACATCTATCTATCTATCTATCTATCTATCTATTATATAGTGCCTTTCACTTGGACTTGGTGACCCCTGAGTTAAACTGTCACAGAGGGACATGGCTGGAATAGAAGCATCAACAGATTTGCGACATTGGAAATTTAATGAAAGTAATTTTAAAGTATTACATCTGGGAAGTTGGATCTGAATCCACAATCACAATGGGAGGTTTGAAATCCGAGAAGACGGCAGGAGTCGCAGTGCACGTGGTGTTCCCTCCTTGTAGGAAGAGGACAGGCGCTATCAAGAAGGCTAATATGATGTCCAGGGAGGCTTTGCTGAAGATCCGTACGGCGCTCCCTACCGAGCTCTCATGTGTGACTACGATGTGTGGTTTTCTACTCCATTTTACAAAAATGGAACCCGGCAAGTCCAGAGAAAAGCAGCCAGGCTGATTCTGGGACTGAGGGGTCTGAGCTACGAGGAGAAGATTGAAGGAGCTGAGCCTTTTCAGTTTAAGCAAACGTAAATTAAGAGGTGACATAATTGAAGTGTTTAAACGTATGAAGGGAACGGGTACAATGGAGCCCTGCTGTCACCTCACAATAAATTCTTCAACAAGAACACAGGGACACAGTTGGAAACTTGTTAAGGGCAAATTTCACACAAATGATCCAAAGTGTTTCCTCACATAAAGAGCTGCAGACACGTGGAATAAAATACCAAGTAGTGTGGCAATGGGCAGAACTTTAGGGAGCTTCGGCACACCATTCAGTGTTATTTGGGAGAATCCAGAAGGAGAATAGTGGCCGAGTGGCCCGTTCTCATCAAATTGTACTAATCATCTAGTAAAATCTCTGAAGGCTTTTTACGTTTTAGTCCAGAAGATGAGAGCTCTCATCCAACCTCTGCTCCTCAGGGACTAGCTGACAGAGATGGGAGTAGATTCATACCTGGTGCCATGGATCGTGGACTATCTTACAGACAGACCTCAGTATGTGCGTCTCGAGAACTGCAGGTCTGACATTGTGGTCAGCAGCACAGGAGCGCCGCAGGGGACTGGACTTTCTCTGGTCCTGTTCAGCCAACATACATCGGACTTCCAATACAACTCGGAGTCCTGCCACGTGCAAAAGTTCACTGATGACACTGCTATGGTGGGCTGAATCAGGAGTGGGCAGGAGGAGGAGTATAGGAAGCTAATCAAAGACTTTGTTAAATGGTGCGACTCAAACCACCTACACCTGAACACCAGCAAAACCAAGGAGCTGGTGGTGGATTTTAGGAGGCCCAGGCCCCTCATGGACCCCGTGATCATCAGAGGTGACTGTGCAGAGGGTGCAGACCTATAAATACCTGGGAGTGCAGCTGGATGATAAACTGGACTGGACTGCCAATACTGATGATCTGTGCAAGAGAGGACAGAGCCGACTATACTTCATTAGAAGGCTGGCGTCCTTCAACATCTGCAATAAGATGCTGCAGATGTTCTATCAGACGGTTGTGGCGAGCGCCCTCTTCTATGCGGCTTTGATTGACAAAGACATGAAGTTTATGTGGCGCAGAGTCCATATTTGCACTGCTGGCCCTTCACCCTGGCAGGCTGTCAATCAATTTTTGGGCCAAATCCTGACTGATAATTCTGCATAATCAGAATTGGTGGGATTTTGATTGTCCATCTGCCTCTTGAGGATTTGACCACAAGTTCTCAATGAAGAGTTTTCTGGCCATGGACCCCAAATGTCGATGTTTCATTCCCTGAGCCCCTCAGATCTCACTTTGGCCTTATGGCCCAGTGCGCCATCATGTTGGTCACCAAACTCTTCTAGGATGGTTGGGAGATGCTGCTCTCAGAGGATGTTTTGGTCCCATTCTTTATTCAGGGCTGTGTTCTTAGACCATATTGTGAGTGAGAAGCAACACCACATGACATGAATGGTCTCAGGATGCTTTACTGTTGGCCTGGACTGATGGCAGCGCCGCTCACCTTTTCTTTTTTCCGGATGCCCCAAACAATCAGAAACGGGATTCAACAGAGAAAATGAGTTGATCCCAGAAGTCCTCAATAGTCCCATCCCAGAATGTCAGTCTGTCCCTGATGGTTTTCTTGGCTTCTTTGCTGCCCTTCCTGACACCCACCAGGCCGTCCTCCAAAAGTCTTCACCTCACTCACACCTGCCTGCTGCCATTCATTCCTGAGCGAACTCTGCACTGGCAGTGCCCGCAGCTGAATCAACTTTAGGAGATGGGCCTGGCACTTGCAGGACTTTCTTGGGTGCCCTGACCTCACCTCGCTATTCTAACTCAATCAGCGTGACAGAGTGACCTCCAGCCTTGTCCTCGTCGACACTTTCACCCGTGTGAATGAGAGGAACACTGAAATACAATACAATACAATTTATTGTTGTGTAGCCCAAAATCACACAAGAAGTGCCGCAATGGGCTTTAACTGGCCCTGCCTCTTGACAGCCACCCAGCCTTGACTCTCCAAGAAGACAAGAAAAAACTCCCAAAAAAACCTTTTTAGGGAAAAAAATGGAAGAAACCTCAGGAAAGGCAGTTCAAAAAGAGACCCCTTAACAGGTAGGTTGGGCGTGCAGTGGGTGTCAAAAAGAAAAAGGGGGTCAGTACAACACACAGAGCAGAAGTACGATAGAACGATAGACGCTTGGAATAAGCGACCAAGTAGTGTGGTAGACAGTTAGGGACTTTCAAAACTCGACTTGATGTTTTCTTGGAAGAAATCAGTGGATAGGACTGGCGAGCTTTGGTGGGCTGCATGGCCTGCTCTCGTCTAGAGTGTTCTAATGTTCTAATCCTCAATACAATACAACAGTAAAATAAAAATCTTACAAGTACGGAGCAGAATTTAACAGTAGATGATATCCCATAATATAATTTGGATTTGTTTAGAGTCCTGGAGCCATCAAGCTGCCTCCCCCTATTGGCCATTCCACAGCTGAAACAGCCAATCCGATGACAGGACCCCTCTACCCCATGATTCTTGTGATCCTCCATCAGAAATGACTTTACCTTGGGCAGGCAAAACAGCTTGGCAGGTGGGCCGTGGTGCCAAGTGCCACATTTGAGTACCGAGAAGAGAAACAGAATAGGTGAGGGTCAGTCACAAATTATAACTATCATGTTTTGTTTTACTGCTAATGACTGACAACAGAGATGCAGTCTGTACAGTGAATCAGCAGCTCTAGTCAGGGTGTGCTAAACTGAAGTCGTGAGTCTTTAAAAGCTGAGACTGAAGGGGCATCTCTTATAGTAGCAGGCAGACCAGTCCACAGTTTAGGGGCCCTGTAACTAAAAGCTCGACCTCCCACTGTTATTTTATTAATCCTTGGAATCACAAGCAGACCGGCATCTTGAGATCTTAATGTGCGCTCAGGTTTGTTTGTCATGATAAGTTCAGACAAGTAAGCCGGACCTTGGCCATTTAATGCTTTATATGTTAAAAGGAGGATTTTGAAATCTGCCCTAAACTTAACCGGGAGCGAGTGTAAGGATTTAAGAACTGGAGTTATGTGTTCATATTTTCTTGTAATAATTCTTGCAGCAGCATTTTGGATTAACTGGAGGCTGAATAAAGAACAGTTTGAACATCCAGTGAACACCGCATTGCAGTCATCAATCCTACTAGAAATAAATGCAGGAATTAATTCCTCAGAATCCTGTTTATTTAGAAAGCGCCTTAATTTCCCAACATTTTTAAGATGGAAGAAACAGGATTTGGACAACTTTGTAATATGCGCTTTAAATGACCTGCTAGAGTCAAAGAGAACTCCGAGATTGCGGGCTGATTCAGTGAAATTAATGGGGATTCAGTCAGTCCTTTTCCAATCCGCTATATCCTAACTACAGGGTCATGGGGGGTCTGCTGGAGCCAATCCCAGCCAACGCACGGCGCAAGGCAGGAATAAATCCCGGGCAGGATGCCAGCCCACCGCAGGACACACACCCACACCCACAGCATACACGGGACAATTTAGGGTTGCCAATGCACCTAACTTGCACCTAACATGCAAACTCCATGCAGGGAAGCAAAGCCCAGTCTCCTCAGTGCGAGGAAGTAGCGCCACCACTGTGCCACCGTGCTGGATTCCATCCAGCCATCCATCCATTATCCAACCTGCTATATCCTAACTACAGGGTCATGGGAGTCTGCTAGAGCCAATCCCAGCCAACACAGGGTGCAAGGCAGGAAACAAACCCCGGACAGGGCGCCAGCCCATCGCAGGGCACACACACACACACACCAAGCACACACTAGGGACAATTTAGGATGGTCAATCCACCTAACCTGCATGTCTTTGGACTGTGAGAGGAAACCCATGCAGACACGGGGAGAACATGCAAACTCCACGCAGGGACGACCCGGGAAGCGAAGCGAGACGGGTCTCCTTACTGCGAGGCAGCAGCGCTACCCACTGTGCCACCGTGCCACCCATCTATATATATTATTTATTTATTATATTACATATTTATTGACTATATTTATGTGTCTAGATTGCATAATAGCATACATTGCATCAATGTTCATATTGCTAACTACAGTGATTCCAACTGAGTGAAATGATGAGAAAATATCATTGTGATCAGCGTCATTCCCTCCAATAATTAACGTCTCTGTCGTATCGGTGTTTAAAGACAAGTCGTTCTCATCCATCCACTCCTTTAATTCACTAACACAACTAATTAAAGACAACATCGGAGAAACTTCATTTGATCTAAAAGAAAAGTAGAACTGGGTGTCATCGGCATACGAGTGAAAATGAACATCTAATGAGAGATCCCAGTGGCCGCCTGTAAAGTGAGATCACTAAAGGGGTCCGAGTCCTGAGCCCTGCGGGACGCCATATCTCACTTCTGCGTGTAATCACGGAGTCCTGTCAGCACATTTCTGTACGCGTTGGAATGACGTCCGCTGGTTCTTTTGTGGCAGGGCGGACTTGCAGCGGGTTTTTGGATTTTAAATTCATTTTCATGGCACAGACGGACTTTGAAATGAATTGCAAGTCATCCGCTTCCTCATCATGACATTCTGGAGTCGATGATAAAAAAAATGGAGGCAGCAAACTTTTGTGTCAATTCATATTGGTGTCCTTCTCCAAACATTTGGGCACGACTGCACAAAAGTGAAATAGAAAGTGGTCACCTGTATTTTGACAGTTGGTGTCCCCCCCCCCTGATGCTCCCCATTTTGAAGTCAGCCCACCCTGTCGATTCCATTTGCATTCGGACTCGTAGCACCTGCCAGTCAGTTCTTCTGTTTGGTCTCTGATGTTCAGTATGTCGTCTGTGTTCCAGTGTATGCGCTAGAAATGGTCATTGGGGAAAATGAATGTCAAAATGTCGTGTTCCCGTGTGCCATGTCGGAGTTTAAACACAATTGAGCCAATATTAGCATAAGTGAGCAGGAACATTTGCCTCCTTCACTTTGGTTAAACCAGGCCAGTCCCAAATAACTTTGATGATCGGATCCACAAAAGTCCCTTTTCTGTGAGTCGACAGAGCTTCTTGTGTTATTCAGGCCCATAAAGAGGGATGGCAATAGGGCTTTTGTTTTGTGCTTTAATTTATTTATTTATAACCTTCTGCCTAACAACCTCGCTAAACTGCTTTCCACAGAATTTTGTAGCCTTTTTCTTTCTCTCTTCCTCCATGCAGGTGTCCTTGGCTGCCTCTTAAAAGTCAGAAGGGAGAAACAAGCCGTTGTTGCCTCCGCGCCGCTCTCTATGACTGTGGCTCTCTGTAATCCATCAATCCGCCTCCTTTCAGAGACAGACAGGCGCTGAGAGTTAAGCCGCACATCCTGGGCCCGACGCGGCCCTCTTTCTCTGGTTGCCAGCGTGTCAGGACTTCTTTCAGACATCGCTCTTCCTGTGCCACTTTCTCTCTGGCTATTCACAGAATGCAAAACTCCAAACCGGATGATTTGAACTCTTGGCATGAAAATGACTGAAGCCCGTATCTGTTTCTCTTATTCTGCACTCTTTTTAGTGTTCCCTTTTTTTATTTCAAATTAAACATCACGGCTTAATTTAAATTGAAGACACACAAGGATTTCTCAAATTAAAATGGCCTTTCATGATTTTATACTGAGCCTTTAGTTATTTCAATTCTTTCTTAAAGTCGAACTTCCAGAACAAGAGTAAGAAATTTAGAAAAGATACCTGTTAGCCCATTTAGGACTCTTACAGTCATATGACAAAGTCTGGGAACCCCTCTTCATTCTTTGGAGTTTTGTTTTCTCATCGGCTGAGCTTTCAAAGTAACGACTTCCTTTAATATCTGACATGCCTTATGGACACAGTAGGATTTCAGCAGACATTAAATTTACTGGATTAACAGAAAATATGCAATATGCCTCATAACAAAATTAGACAGGTGCGTAAATGTGGGCACCCCGACAGAGATATGACATCAATACTTAGCTGAGCCTCCTTTTGCTCCTTTGATCCTCCAGACGCTGTCCTCCTATAGCCTGTGATGAGTGTCTGGATTCTCGATGGAGGTATTTCTGACCATTCTTCATACAAAATCTCTCCAGTTCAGTTCAATTTGATGGACAGCCTGCTTCAAATCATCCCATAGATTTTCAAGTCAGGGGACTGTGACAGCCATTCCAGAACATTGGACTTCTCCCTCTACATGAATGCCTTTGTAGATTTCCAACTGTGTTTTGGGTCATCGTCTTGTTGGAATATCCAACCCCTGCGTAACTTCAGCTTTGTGACTGAGTCTTGAACATTATCCTGAAGAATTTGTAGATATTGTGTTGAATTCATCTGACCCTCGACTTTAACAAGGGCCCCAGTCCCTGAACTGGCCACACAGCCCCACAGCATGATGGGACCTCCACCACATTTGACAGGAGGTAGCCGGTGTTTTCGTGGAATGCGGTGTTCTTCTTCTGCCAAGCAAAGCGCTTTTTGTTCTGACCAAATAACTCCATTTGTGTCTCATCAGTCCAAAGCACTTTGTTCCAGAATGAATCTGGCTTGTCTAAATGAGCATTGGCATACAACAAGCGACTCTGTTTGTGGCGTGAGTGCAGAAAGGACTTCTTTCTCATCACCCTGCCATACAGATGTTCTGAATTGTAGAACGATGTACAGATACACCATCTGCAGCGAGATGTTCTTGCAGGTCTTTGGAGGTGATCTGTGGTTGTCTGTCACCATTCTCACAATCCTGCCTCTGCAAATGCCGCTCCTGTATTTTTCTTGACCTGCCAGACCTGCTGAGTTGGTTTAACAGCAACTGTGCCTGTGGCCTTCCATTTCCTGATTCCATTCCTTACAGTTGAAGCTGACAGTTTAAACCTCTGAGATGGCTTTTTGTAGCCTTCCCCTAAACCAGGAGACTCAACAATCTTTGTTTTCAGATCTTTGGAGAGTTGCTTTGAGGATCCCATGCTGTCTGTCACTCTTCAGAGGAGAGTCAAAGTGACGGAAGCACAACTTGCAACTGACCACCTTAAATACCTTTGACCACTCATGATTGGACACTCCTGTCTGTGAAGTTCAAGGCTTAACGCGCTCATCCAGCCAAGTAATCAGCATTGAGCAGTGACAGGCATTCAAATCAGCACAATGACAAGGGGACCCACATTTGTGTACAGCCAGTTTTTTGATTCTGATTTAATTTCATACAACTAAATATGGCTTCAGGTGGCATGGTGGCACAGTGGGTAGCACTGCTGCCTCACAGTTAGGAGACTCGGGTTCACTTCCCGGGTCCTTCCTGCGTGGAGTTTGCATGTTCTCCCCATGTCTGTGTGGGTTTCCTCCCACAGTCCAAAGACATGCAGGTTAGTGTGTGCTTGGCGTGTGTTTGTGCCCTGTGGTGGGCTGGCATCCTGCCCAGAGTTTGTTTCCTGCCTTGTGCCCTGTGTTGGCTTGAATTGGCTCCAGCACACCCCTGTGACCCTGTAGTTAGGATATAGCGGGTTGGATAATGGATGGATAAATACTGCTTTACTTAAAATCTTTGTTCAGAAAACACCGCAGTACTCCGATGTTCCTAGCAAATGAAGGACACACCACTGTTATCTTTGTTGAAAGGAGAGTCAATTATTATGCAGGCTGAGAGGGGGTCACAAACTGCTTCATATGACTGTAATTACGTACAACAACAACAATAACATTTATTTATATAGCAAATTTTCATACAAATAATGTCGCTCAAAGTGCTTTACATGATGAAGAAAAGAGAAAAAAAAGACAAAGTAAGAATCAGAATAAGAGAACATTATTTAACATAGAATAAGAGTAAGGTGGTCCGATGGCCAGGGAGGACAGAAAAAACAAAAAAACTCCAGACGGCTGGAGAGAAAAAATAAAATCTGCAGGGGGTCCGAGGTCACGAGACCACCCAGTCCCCTCTAGGCATTCTACCTAACATAAATGTCAGTAAATGTAAAGTATTACACACAGGAAGTAAAAATGTGAGGTATGAATACACAATGGGTGGTCTGAAAATCAAGAGTCCACCTTATGAGGAGGATTTAGGAGTCGTAGTGGACTCTAAGCTATCAACTTCCCAACAGTGTTCAGAAGCCATTAAGAAGGCTAACAGAATGTTGGGTTATATAGCGCCTTGATGTGTGCAGTACAAGTCACAGGAGGTTCTGCTCAAGTCTTTATAACACACTGGTGAGGCCTCATCTGGAGTCCTGGGTGCAGTTTTGGTCTCCAGGCTACAAAAAAGACATAACAGCACAAGAGAAGGTCCAGAGAAGAGCGACTAGGCTGATTATGGGGGGCTACAGGGGATGAGATAAGAGGAAAAATTAAAAGAGCTGAGCCTTTACAGATTAAACAAAAGAAGATTAAGAGGTGACATGATTGAAGTGTTTAAAATGATGAAGGGAATCAGTCCAGTGGATCGAGACGGTGACTTTAAAATGAGTTCATCAAGAACACGGGGACACAGTTGGAAACTTGTTAAGGGTAAATTTCGCACAAACATTACGAAGTTTTTCTTTACACAAAGAACGATAGACACTTGGAATAAGCTACCAAGTAGTGTAGTAGACAGTAAGACGTTAGGGACTTTCAAAACTCGACTTCATGTTTTCTTGGAAGAAATAAGTGGAGAGGACTGGCAAGCTTTGTTGGGCTGAATGGCCTGTTCTCGTCCAGAGTGTTCTAATGTTCTAAATGACCTCAATCAGTCCTCTCATGGCAGGACTTGATGATGATGGTCATGTGGACTTCTGGCTTTTAATCCATCAATGTATTAGATAGATTAGACAGATAGATAGATACTTTATTAATCCAAGGGGAAATTCACGTATTAACCACCTCTTGTAGTACTGTGGTTTTAAAATTATATTTTCTAGTGCTTTCCATAATATAAGCGCTAAATATTGTTAATCAGCAACAGTTCTGTCTGTCTAAGGTTGTATCACGTGCAAAGAGAAAGCCGTTGCTTTTAAGCTTTTCATTTTGCAGACTGGTAGTGTGACCCTGTCCTCCTGTAGCTCCTTCGTGTCAAGTAGTCAGAGACTTCACTCCAATAAAAGTCGTAAGGGGGTTTACTTTTAGATTCGGAGTCAACAGCAGGTAACACGGGGACCACTCAGTGCTCAAAAGGTGGGTTATAAAGACACAGCCAGCTGAAGTCGGGCGCCGCCATCAGATGTCTGTTTTCTAGTGACAAGCTGTAGCCAGTGATAAAATAATTCAGTGACGGTGACAGTTACTGTAGCGTTGGCTTTATTTAGTGCTTATTACGGCTTTCACCTTTGGTTTTTATAAAGTGAGAGACAGAGAGATAAACATAATGTGTAACAAATTCAATACTAGCTGTAGGAGTGAAACAGGACAAACTTGAAAAATCAATAAAGAAAATCTTAAAAATTGTATTGAGAAGAATTTCTATCGACAGCTTTTGTATCCGACGGCCTCTTGATGATATATAATAATGTTTGGTTTTTGCTATCGGGGTGGGAATGTAGCTGTAATCTCTTTGGCAAAAATGTAAGAAGTTGTCAAGGAATCTCTGGCCAAGCAGAAGGTCGAAGCGTCAAACGTTGGCACCTTACCTGATCGTGTTCAGCTCCCGCGTGGGGAGAAGAGCACGTGGCCAATGAGCAGCTACCCTCTAAAACAGGTGGAGCTCTGATCTCTCTAATCTCAAAAACGTCAAGCGTTACTCCTTAACGGTCTCTAGATGATAAAGTCTGCTGAACAAACAGGTATTGCTAGCTAAGTGGAGGTGAGGTGACGAGAGGGAGAGCAACTCGAATGGAGGCTGGTGTGTGAGTGAGGAGGGCCCTAACCCTAATCCTGAGTAACCTCAGCCCCACTCCCTCTCTCTCAGATTCGCGCTAATAAATCGGTGCCACAATCGAACTATGACAGCGCGATGAGAGAAGTCACAAAATCAACCAGAATGTTCAAGTACATTCTAGAAAAAAACCCGATCTAAATCCGTGAAGTAGTTCTCTCGTGAAAAGTGGACAGACAGACAGGTGTTTGATTTTTTTTATATATATTAATAGCTATTCCCTGTGGTTCTGCCTGCGTAGCAGTGAAACAGGATAAACTTTAAAAATCGATAAACAAACAGGTACCACTAGCTAAGTGGAGGCGAGTGAGTCACACTCCAAAACGGAGAGGCAGACCGACTCCACACTCCTGACATCACACTTCCCCCTCCCCTCGACCCGTAGCCTGTCTCTCGAATTCGCGCAAATAAACGGGTACTGCAAGCAATCAATGACACTTAGCGCGATGAGATAAGTCGTGAAATCTACCGGAATGTTCAAGCAAATTTTATAGTAAAAAGCCCGATCTAAATCTGTGAAGTAGTTCTCTCATGAAAAGCGGACAGACAGACAGACAGGTGTTTGATTTTATATATATATAGTAAAAGAAAGACAAAACGAATATAAAGGTTTGGGGTTTCCGGCCCCGTATACTGTAAAACACAGTTGAAATACTGTATGTCAAAGTCAGTACACATTTGCACTATACAGTTGACGACCAAACATGGCGGAGTGGGAAGATTTATGAGGAGGGATCGGAAGTAGAGGTGTATGCTGGGAAGGAGCCGAGGTGGATGGTGGGATTGCTGACGTCATCAGGGGTTGACAGAGGAAGGGCGGAAGTAACGAAGTGCGGGTACTGATGCAGGCAGATTCATGCCGGCGGTGCGTCTTTCTTTCTGCAGGAAACAAAGAGAGAAAGGTTAGTACCCCGCCATTCCCTTCTGGCATACGAGTTCACAATACCGTTTAGGTCCATCCGCGGCCCCCTACTCGCATGTGCGTGACAATATATATATATAGTAACAAAGACGCTATATTGCGCCCAACCCACCACAGATTGGACGTGGGAGGCACGTATACAGATGAATAAACCGTTTTTTTTACTTCAGCTGGAGGGCACGTCTTCCCCGTGTCCGCCCCACCACAACACAGTCCCAAAGCACAAAGTACAACACCAGAACACTCCTCTCTCTTTCTCTTCCTCCACAAGCTTTGTCCTCCTTCCACCCGACTCTGGCCACTGAGTGGTGGTTGCTGGCTCCTTTTATGGCCCACCCGGAAGTGCCCCCGTGCTTGATCACCTGTTTATGGTTGCACCCCCAGGTGGGGCTGAAGATTCGTCCAGCTGGGCTCAGGAACCCATGTTGCACCCCCTGGTGGACACCCCAGACCCTAACAGGGCTGTGGAGAACTCCATGTCCCATGAAGCCCTGCGAGAGACTAAAGCACCGCTCCAACCCGGGGTGGGTGGGGCGGCCATCCAGCGTCCAGGGCTGCTCCCCCTGAATACCATCGAAGGGGCGTCCTGGCCGTCCACCACAATATATATAAATGGAAATATGCAAAAACTGAACAACTCTTATTTCTGTCGCAAACCCTACCCCCTAGCCGATTTGCAATAGATGTATACTCAGCGGCGGCACGGTGGCACAGTGGGTAGTTAGGAGACCCTTAAAGGTTCACTTCCCAGGTCCTCCCTGTGTGGAGTTTGCGTGTTCTCCCCGTGTCTGCGTGGGTTTCCTCCCACAGTCCACAGACATGCAGGTTAGGTGGATTGGTGATCCTATATTGTCCCTAATGTGTGCTTGGTCTGTGTGTGCCCTGTGGTGGGCTGGCGCCCTGCCCAGGGTTTGTTTCCAGCCTTGTGCCCTGTGTTGGCCGGGATTGGCTCCAGCAGACCCCCGTGACCCTGTAGTTAGGATATAGCGGGTTGGATAATGGATGGATGGATGGATACTCAGCGGTAACACTGTCATTTATTTTGTGGGCATTTGTTGTGTTTGGCGCTAGAGGAGGTTAGGCGACTTGCTCAGAGTCACACAAAGACTGAAGCAGCACCCCTGCACGTTAAACTTGCTGCGTTATTGTGGCTAAAAAGTGTGATGTTGTAGATGCCGTTTCTCGCTGAGGATCACTAAAAAGCGAAATTCCAGTCATTTTTTTAAGTGCTAAATAATGGAATAGTTTCCAATTCAGTACAATTTGATTTCACCCAGATTTTTTTAAGCTTGATACCATGTCAGCATTTTAAGGGTGCCACTTGACACCGCTCTGCCAAACAACCCAGAATGGGACAGACAAACGCATTGGTGGGCTCCTGTGCTTATCCAGGGTCACCGCTTTGTTTTAAAGCAGCTGGAGCAGATGCCATTCCCTGTGGCGTATCTTCTGGAGTGCGTTGTGTTTCGAAGTGTTGGTGTGGGTTTCAACTTAGAAATGGAAGGTTCACTACAGAATATTACTAACTACAATCTTGTGCTTTATTATTATTTTGTATTAAAATAGAACAACACGACCATAATATTAAGCAAACAAAAGTGTGGAAGCGTCCTTCTTTTTTTAAGAGTAAACAAAGCACCACTGTTTAGATTATGGACGTAAAGTCTGGTGGTTTGGATGAACGACACTTACAACCAGAGGCTCAGTTTTAACATCAGAAATACAGAATGACTTTAAGAAGTAAAGGAATGGAAAAGGTCAGGCGTGGACAGAATAGCTTAATGACTGTCATACACTGTCCAACAAAAGGGACGAGTCTGAAATGTCATAAAACGTAAAAGCTTTGGATTTCTGTGATAATTTACTGAACTTGCCTTTTCTTTTACTTCTTTTATTGCCCTGTTGTTTTTATTGAAGATGTTCTTAGTGCCACCATAAAAAGCCTCCCGCTGTTCCATTCCATCTGAACGAGTGTGGTGCTGAGGTGTCACCCGTCGCATGGCTACACTCGGGTCCTAATGTGGGATCCTGAGGTGGTCTGCCATCTGGTGGGTGCGGCAATGCGCTTTATCAGTGTCTGCTCCTAACCCTTAGTGCTTTAGCTCTTAGGCTCAGATCATGGCCTCTATAAAGGTTAGGGTTGGGGATGCCAGCCTAGACTGGCAGTCCACTGGTACACTTTCATCCATCCATTATCCAACCTGCTATATCCTAACTACAGGGTAATGGGGGTCTGCTGGAGCCAATCCCAGCCAACACAGGGCTCAAGGCAGGAAACAAACCACAGGCAGGGTGCCAGCCCACCACAGGGCACACACTAGGCACAATTTAGGATCACCAATGCACCTAACCTGCATGTCTTTGGACTGTGGGAGGAAACCCACACAGACATGGGGAGAAGATGCAAACTCCACACGGGGAGGACCCGGGAAGCGAACCCTTAAGGGTCACCTAAATGTAAGGCAGCAGCACTACCCACTGTGCCACCATGCCACCTGCACTGGTACACTTCCATCCATCCATTATCCAACCCGCTATATCCTAACTGCAGGGTCACAGGGGTATGCTGGAGCCAATTCCAGCCAACACAGGGCGCAAGGCAGGAAACAAACCCTGGGCAGGGTGCCAGCCCACCACAGGGCACACACTAGGCAGAATTTAGGATCACCAATGCACCTAACCTGCATGTCTTTGGACTGTGGGAGGAAACCCACACAGACATGGGGAGAAGATGCAAACTCCACACGGGGAGGACCTGGGAAGCGAACCCTTAAGGGTTACCTAACTGTGAGGCAGCAGCACTTCCCACCGTGCCACCATGCCACCCGCACTGGTACACTTCCATCCATCCATTATCCATCCATCCATCCATTTTCCAACCCGCTGAATCTGAACACAGGGTCACAGGGGTTTGCTGGAGCCAATCCCAGCTAACACAGGGCACAAGGCAGAAAACAAACCCCGGGCAGGATGCCAGCCCACCACAGGGCATGCACACACACACACACCAAGCACACACTAGGGACAATTTAGGGTTGCCAATCCACCTAATCTGCATGTCTTTGGACTGTGGGAGGAAACCCACACAGACATGGGGAGAAGATGCAAACTCCACACGGGGAGGACCTGGGAAGCGAACCCTTAAGGGTCACCTAACTGTGAGGCAGCAGCACTACCCACTGCGCCACCATGCCGCCCGCACTGGTACACTTGACCCTGTAATTAAATTTAATTAAATCTTAATGATTCAATTGCCTGATCACTAAACAAATAACATTTTTTTTAAACAAGTTATTGAATTTTTTAAAATCAAACAACATTCCACACAAGCAAGTCAAATTTTATAAAAGTACATTCAAGTCAAAGTTCAAGCTCGGCCAACGGAGTGAAACTTCGACAGTAAAAAAGATAAAAAAAGTAAATAAATCGAATCTTTATGTAGTATACGCTACTGTGGCTGTCCGTTTGTCTGTCCAGGATTTCAAATTGTCTGTCGCTTGCAAACCGTTTGACCGATTGACCTGAAATTCGGTCCACATACACTACGTGACGTCTTCTGTCCGCTTTCGGGGTGATGATTGACCTCCAAGGTCCAAGATCACCCCCGGAAGGTCATGGTCAAAAATCAAATAACCTGTAGCCTGAAATTTGGTACACATATACTACACTGAAACTCTGCACTACAGCTTTATATTAAAAGCAAAGTGTTTTGGAGTTATTACTCTTTTTGTTTTATTGCAGGATCAACTCTCAGCAGCGGGCAGCGGGCAGCAGGGCAGCCATGCAGCAGATGCGTACGGGCGCGGAGTATGGTCAAGTCAAGTGTATTCACTGCATGTACGGCGTTACTGGTAAAAAATAAAAGGGGAAGAGAATCGGCTTCCTCAGTTTAAAAGCTTATTCTGAAGTGTTATCGATCAGATCCTGCCAGGTTTAGAAAACGTTCTGCACAGACCCTCTAAGTGAGAATTTGATTTTTTCCAGTTTCATATAATAGATAACATCAGTGGCCCCCTGACTTAACAGAGGAGAGTTGGGTTCTTCCAGTTGAGCGCAATAAGTCTACGTGCTGATAGTGAAGTAAAGGCCATGACAGTACCGTGTGTTTGTCCTTCTCCACTTTAAGCCCCCCTGTGAGCCCACCAGACACGCAGCTGTTAGTGGATTAGGAGTCATTGGGACACCAAAGCTGTCTGATAGCCATTTGAAGATTTTCACCCAGAATGATGTTAGTTTGGCGCAGGCCCAGAACATGTGGCCCAGTGAGGCAGGAGCTCGATTGCAACGTGGATCTCACCCTGGAAAGATTTTGGACAATTTTAATCAAGACAGATGTGCTCGATGGATGATTTTAAGTTGAATAATTGTATGCTTTGCTCATATGGAGCTCGAGTGAATTCTGTGCATGGCTGCTCTTTTTCTGAGATTATGGAAAATAAGAAATGAGTATATTCATGTATTAGCAGAAACAGATACGAAAACTTCTAAGCATTAACCTTAGTGCAAGTATTAATACCAGTCAGGCATACCAAGCAAATGGTTAAATAAAGGCGCATGCCATATTTCGTTTTTAATTAAAGCTTAGCTGTAGCCACCAATATCTTATCAACTTGAGGGACAGAGAAGGAGGGAGAATGACAGATCGAGACCACCCAAGAGCAGAAGAGGGGGAACACCTGCAAGCTCAAGGCTGACCTAAAAATAAGCGAAGCAAAGTGTGAAGATGAATAACAAAATATGAGCGATATTGGGGGTTCCCATTAAAAAAGCGAATGAGCCGCCTTGAGCGAGGTCAGCATGATAACAAGTGATTATATAAACTGTGATTTTTGCCTTGTGTGGGGCTCAGCTCAGTTTGGCTTAATTGGGTTGAGTCCGCATTATTGTATTTTGTGTCACACACGTGCGATTAGGAGGCCGTCAAAGAGCCTAAAGGTGAGTGAACTATCGCGAGATAAAGGGTCATCATGTGGTACTTAACTGAATCTCTTCTCTCAACAGAAAAACAGAAGGGAAATAAATACCTCCACTTCCGGGTACCAAAATGGCTGCGATGACGCCACTTCCGGTGATCTGCAATGACGTCACTTCCGGCCCTCTCAGATGACTCCACTTCCGTCTCATCTTAATGACGTTGGTTCCGGTTCCTGTCTCCAATGTCACACCAAGCCACCCATTTCCAGTTCCCATAATTCTTTGCTTATAAAAACGCCATTTTGTTGTCAGTAAAGTGTTCATTGTACTGAAAAGACTTTGATCCGTTTATTTTCAACTTTGTCTTGATGACAATATACGGGGACGGTCCCTAAAACTTTATTGTGTAAATTTGAAGAATTATTTCAACGAGAATATTCTTCACAATTGCAATAAATCAAATGATTCTGTTTGCCTATCCTCTGACTCCTTTAGTCTTCATTTAAAGTGAGAATCTTTTATTTTTTATTTTTCACTTCCAGAAGATGCTGATCCTTTTCCCACTGTACTCTTGGATCTTTGAAAGGAAGGGACTGTAAAATAGTTTTATATGTTAGAGAAACGCTGTCTGAGTCCTCGAGACTGAGCGACGTTAGAGGGAGGCGGGAGGTGAGGAAAATCGAGTAGGCAGTGAAAGAAAAGTGTTGCTGGAAAGTTAAACTTGGAGTGTAATTGTTCATAGGATGTGAAGACGTTGTCTGTGTCAGTGGGATGGGCCCCCCATGGGGGCATGAAGTAACAAAAAGGGGGTCGCAAAGATGTGAAAATATGAAAAATACATCTAATGAAACTACAACAAATTAACTTAAATTATATTTTGATACTAGAAAAATAAACAGAGTTAGATAAATGTCGATAAAACTTAAGTAGGTATAATAAAATTTGCATCTATGATATATCATTAATTAAAAAAGAACAAATTGGTATTAGTGGGATCCTTTCAAAAAAACGTTAAGGGGGCCGCGATTAAAACTGTTATGAAAACTCGGGTCACAAATACTTAAAGGTCGAGAAACGCTGCTGTATGTACAGATCTCAAAGTGATTTAATCCCAAATGTTTTCCAGACGTTAAAAACTGCGAACGTTTGAGAGGGTGGGAAAAGGTGGCTATCGTGCAGAGGTTAGGGTTAGGGTTAGGGTTAGAAGCTTCTCTATCTTAAAATACGTCCTACATTGGCTCCGTATTCTGAGTGAGTGAAGCACCATTGGGTTGTTAGTATGCTGGCGATAACTGGTACTTATTGGGGTACACAGGCAGGGCCGGATTAAGATGAAATCGAGCCTGATGCTGCAGCGCTAAAAAGGCCTATTTTTTTCTCGCCATTGCCGCACATTCATGCGACGCTCACCGTACAGGCGGACTCAGACTGACTAAGTAGCCTTAATCGCTTGCAACGCAACCAGCCAGCCTTTATTGAACATGAATAATAATAACGACGTAGCCTCGTAACAACTCAAAATTAACATCAACATTCAATAGCAATTGTCTGAAAAGTGAACTTAATGCAGAAAACCTAACAATGAAACGCACAAAATGTCACAATTCTCTTACGAAACAGAGTAAGAAAAAATGAATTTGCAGAGACATTGAATCAAAGTGACTCAGTTCAGGCTCTTGAGGGGAAAAATTTGTCCACGATTTAAATTTCATAATAGACCAGAATCCTGTCGAGGATTTAAAAATTTCTAAACATCCATGCTTTTAGTTTTATCTTCACAGATAACCATTTAAATAGCCATCGATTTTTACTGTACAACTAACTTTCAAGGTGAATAATTTACTACGTGGCACTTACCGAACAATAATAAAGTGGCAAGAATCCTTAAGATATTGCAAAAACTAAAGTAAACTGTTTAACGCAAAATTGATAGCATTAACTTGAAATGTTCGGTTAACAACAAACACAACGACGTTATAGTTACGTCACAGCACAAAGAACAATAGTAACTGTATAATAAGTAACACCATGTCTAAGCGTCTGAAAGTTCTAAGAATTATTTTGAGGTTAATATAGCAAAGGAAAACTGTTCAGCTTCCGGAAAATTCTCGTCTGTTTTCATCTGGGCCTATTTCAGGAATGGGCCTAATGCTGCAGCATCAACAGCACCCACCTTAATCCGGCCCTGAACACAGCAAGGAATCTGAAGAAGTGCTGCAGGATTTTATTTCTATTGCGCACCAAGCCTGTGTATGCTCACCTATTTGTGTCCATGTCCAGGTTTTTATAGTTTATATATTCGCCGCCCAGTAATAAAATTGAAAGTCAGGTAGAGCCATCCCACCTTCAGCCTTAGGTCTTTTTAGGGTCGCTCTTTGGATACGTGGATGTTTTGAATTCCAGATAAATGAGGTTACCGACACTGTTCGGGATTTGTTTCCTGCCTTGCGCCCTGTGTCGGCTGACAACGTGGTGTAGGAATAACAACTCGCTCCTAAATACAGCCAAGACCAAGGAGCTCATCGTGGACTTCAGGAAGAAGGCAGACAACATCCAGCCACTCATCATCAATGGGGACTGTGTGGAGAGGGTCTCAGACTTCCGCTTCTTGGGAGTCACCATTAGGGAGGACTTGACCTGGGGAACACACACTGCTGAGGTAGTGAAGAAGGCCCGAAAGAGACTCTGCTTCCTGAGGGTGCTTAGGAAGAACAACCTTCCTGAGAAACTGCTGGTGTCCTTTTACCGCTGCACAGCAGAGAGCATCCTGGTCCACTGTCTCTGTGTGTGGTTCTCCAGCTGCACAGTAGCACAGAGGAAAGACCTCCACAGGGTCATTAAGATCACCCAGCGGATAGTCAGCTGTCCTCTCCCCTCACTAGAAGAACTACATAGTGCCTGCTGCCTCAGGAACGTCAAGAAAATTCTTCAGGACCCATCATACTCAGGACATGCATTGTTTGAACACCTGCCTTCAGGCAGACGTTTCAGATCCATAAAGACAAATAGACTTAGAAGCAGTTTCTGTCCTTCAGCCATCACTATGCTGAATGCTGCTAAGTGGTCAATCTGACCGAGTGCACCTTCATTCTAAGTTGACATTAGACAAGGGACAAGTGCAATATAATGTACTAGCCGAAGCTCACCATAGCATACGGCGGTGTAAGAATAGGAACGGAAAACGGTGAGAAAGGAATTCAGTATAACAAAGGCTTAGGAAACCACCGTCGCAGTATAACGAAAATAGCAAGGAGCGAAACCAATGCCAATGGTCGAGAGAGTACCTTCCTGTGGCAGGCTATGGAAAACATAGACATATATAGATAGACGCCGCATTCACTGTGTTGCCCAGTTGACACGATAAGTCAGGGTGTCCGCCATATTGTGAATGGTAAAAGTGCCATTTAAACTAACACAGGTAGACATGGAAACCGGGTTTTCTGATGAAAAAACAATAACGTTCAAAACATACAACAGATTTTGGTGAATCGTTTACATGCAATTATTTATATCCATTTATACACTAAATGCGTGCGTATCCCATGGTCTTAGAGTTGGTGGGCGTGGCTCTCTGTCTTGCGTGCCCTTAGTTAGAGTTGGCAGGTGGGGCTCTGTCGAGCGTATCCCATGGTCTTAGAGTTGGTGGGCGGGGCTCTGTGAGTTGGCAGGCGTGGCTCTCTGTCTTGCGTGCCCTTAGTTAGAGTTGGCGGGCAGGGCTCTGTCGAGTGTATCCCATGGTCTTAGAGTTGGTGTGCGGGGCTCTGTGAGTTGGTGGGCGTGGCTCTCTGTCTTGCGTGCCCTTAGTTAGAGTTGGCGGGCGGGGCTCTGTGAGTTGGTGATCGTGGCTCTATGTCTTGCATGCTCTTAGTTAGAGTTGGCGGACGGGGCTCTGTCGAGTGTATCCCATGGTCTTAGAGTTGGTGGGAGAGGCTCTGTGAGTTGGCGGGCGTGGCTCTCTGTCTTGCGTGCCCTTAGTTAGAGTTGGCGGACGGGGCTCTGTCGAGTGTATCCCATGGTCTTAGAGTTGGTGGGAGAGGCTCTGTGAGTTGGCGGGCATGGCTCTCTGTCTTGCGTGCGGTGTGCAGTCAACGTGGCTCAGAAGTGCATGTGGACGTTTGCACAGACGAAAGCGACTGAGGCTGTTTGGTGAGTTGTTGCGTGCCTCGAGAGCGACGCTGGACTCAGGAGGACGGTTACAGTTGGCGTGCGTGGCTGTGTCGTGCGTATCCGATGACGCGGTAGGAGGGTTAGAGTTGGTGGCCGGGGCTCTGTCTTGCGTATGAGTGGAAAACAGTGTTCTGCTGTCATGGACAATTTTGGATACTTATTTTATTCCCTTATTTTAGTTGTAACTTGAGTAATTGCGTTTTGTTTTTGTTTTTATTTTTATTTTATTTTTTTCTGCACTGGAAAATTGCACCTAAAAATTTTGTTGTACAATGTCTCATTGCTACAATGACAATAAATTTTTTTGATTTGATTGATTGGTCTCCAGCGGGCACAGAAATGACAGAATAAGTATCATTTCATTTTTTTTTCTTTATTTTTTTCCAGCTCTAGTGTTTCTACAGTACAAATTGGTAATCTGTGTTACTTATTTTTTATCCAAGTGTACATTAATGCTGATAGAAATACATTGACAACCTCACATGCGCACACCCAATGTGGACAATACCTAATCTAAACAGGAAAAAGAAAGTAAGAAAATCTGTAACAATTTCCTACAGAGATGGTGTACATTTATCTAAGAAGTTCATAAAAATGCCAAGGGAATGCCACCTTGATTAAAAAGGAAAAAAAACAAAAAAACATCTGCAGCCAATCAGGTGACTGCTTAGAAAATATCAGCGTGCTGATTGGCTGATGCTCCGGGAGACACTTCTTGTTAAATGTCTCCATCCTTTATGTGACCTGCATACACACACACACACACACACACACACAGTGCATCTTGAGGTCTCACAAAGAATTCTTTTTGTAAAGCCAGAGGCTGCAGTCAGGGAGGCACGACGCTCTCTGAAACTGTCAGCACTTCTCTTACTTATTTTGGGAGCCTTTTTGGGGATATGATGACGTTTATAAGCTCCAGTGTTGATATTCCTCCGGTGTTTTCTATCTTGAGCATTTTGACGCTGGGTTGAAACATAAATAACGTTAGCTAAGTGCTGACCGTGGGGTGTAAGTTGTGATTCTACCTTCTGCGGCAATATGCTGCGCAGGCAGCTCCCTCTTTCAGCTCTTACAGCTAAGCAGCTTTTTACGAGGGACGGCCCCGAGGATTTTTAAAGTTCCGGTGCACAGAGCCAGTGGAATGAGCAATTCCAAGAAAAGGAACTGTGTCGATTCTTTGCTGAACCTTTCAACTGGAGGCATGGATGTGGTTCAGGTCCCAAGAGGGAGCTCAAGTGGCAGAGGCCATCTCCTGCGACACTCCAAAATGAACAAGGAGCCCAGTGTGGAAGAACAGCAAGAGCTGAGGAGAAAGATTAACAACCGAGAGCGAAAGAGAATGCAAGACTTGAATGTCGCGATGGATGCGCTGCGAGAGGTTATGGTTCCATATTCAGCCGTTCACCAGCATGGCTACCCTGGGAGAAAACTCTCCAAGATATCCACCCTCATTCTGGCCAGGAACTACATTGTACTGCTGAGCTCCTCTCTGCAGGAAATGCGACGAATGATCGGGGAGATCAATGGGCCTTGTCCGAGACTGCTTGTAGCAGCAGGCTGGCCGTTCTTCACAGCCCCGGGCTCGTTGCTGCTGACCCCTGACACCATTGTTGCTAGTAAGTGCCCCATAATGGCAGCAGAAGAGAGCCAGTACCCTCCGCTGCAGTGGTCAAGTGCCGGACCAATCTGCTCCTGTGGCATCTGCAGACTGCCTCGCTTTATTCAGGCGTCCACCAGCAGCAGGTTTCTTAAATGAACATTTCGAGTTGCCTTACTGACTGCTTCTCGTGCGAACAATGCAACCATTTCTGAGCCGCGAATGTCTTTGTCACGTCTGTCATGCTTCACGTCTGTAATCGGTTTAGATTTGCATCTTAAAAGCAGAGTACTGTTAGAGGACTAAGGCTTCTGGATTACTTCAGTAAAGTAACATCTTACATTATTAGGAGACTACAACTCAATCAAGGGTCGCGTGATTATAACAAGACTTTAGGTAGCCTTAAAGTTTCTAGGATTAATACAATAGGTTTTCATTTTCCACTTTTAGAAGAGGAGAATTTGTAACTAAAAGTCATAGAATAAGATATCTCCTCATGCCGAAGGGTATTAATGTTATTACTTTTATTTCCTTTTTTTCATTTCTTCCAGAGAATAAGATGATTGGCTTTAATTATAACATTCTGTGCTAAATCTTTCGGACTACAAGGTTGAATGTGTAAGAGATGACATTTAAACAAAGGTAATAGAAGGTGGTGATCAGTTATGTTCTCTCTGTGAATAATGACGTCGCTAATTCATGTAGTACCTTAATGCAGTAGGGGTCTGCATAGCCTTGAATTATTTATACACAATGGTAACGGGACCTGAGCGTCTGTGTGGAGTGCGGGACCTGAGCGTCTATGGGGAGTGCGTCTTTACTTTATTAAACACTTTGATGTAGCTGGCCAGCTAAAGGACTCGGCCCTTATCTGTATATTTATCTGTCACTCTATAGGTTATCTGTCACTTCATTTGGTTGAGGTTCGTCCTCATTAATGATTATTTAAATGCACAAAGGTGTTTTCTATGTTTGTTACGTTGGATTGAAAACCATAGCATTTCATTTTGTTCAATGTTGCTGGCATATTATGTGACCCCATCAATTTAAATAATGTAGTGACAGCATTTGTAGAATACAAGTCATTAAATAAAAGGAATGATGATTTTAATTGTTTTTTTTTTTTTTTTTTGGTAAGCTTTATCCTATGAACTGGATTTTCCCAGGCTTCCACTAAAGCGTCAAAGTGAACTTTATTGTCATCTCAACCATATACAAGTACAAGTATACAGACAGACAAAATTGCGAAGCTCAGGGTCCACAGTGTAACAACATCCATCCATTCTCCAACCCGCTATATCCTAACTACAGGGTCACGGGGGTCTGCTGGAGCCAATCCCAGCCAACACAGGGCACAAGGCAGGAAACAAACCCCGGGCAGGGCGCCAGCCCACCGCAGGGCACACACACCCACACACACCAAGCACACACTAAGATCACCAATGCACCTGACCTGCATGTCTTTGGACTGTGGGAGGAAACCCACGCAGACACGGGGAGAACATGCAGACTCCACGCAGGGAGGACCCGGGAAGCGAACACCCAGGTCTCCTAACTGTGAGGCAGCAGCGCTACCCACTGCGCCACCGTGCCACCCATGTAACAACATGAAGTGCAAATGAAAGATTAAAAATAGAATTGAAATTAAAACTAAATTTTAAAAATTAAAATACAAACAAGACAAGACAAAGAAGTAGCAGCAATACTGACGTGTAGTTAGCAATATGGACATTGATGGAATGGATGGTATTATGAAATCTAGATATATAAATATAGTCAATAAATATGTAATATAATAAATAAATAAATAATTAGGTCTTTGTATGGGCACCCTACATGGATGTTTTGAGTTCCAAATAAATGAGGTTATAGTTGAATCTAACTTCTTAAAAAATGATTTGTTGATGTGCATTGGAGTACTTGAAATAGAAATGGAAGCTTAGGTTCGGGTTGTTTTTGCTTTGTTTTAACCTCAGGAGTGCTGACCTGGCTAAGTGTGTGTAACCCTAACTGACGTCTCTTTCAATTCTCATTTGTATTTGTATTTTTTTTTTGCAGTTGCACCCTGGGTAATGTGTACTGTCTCACAACGCTCGGGTCAGTTCAGGTTGTGGTGACTTCTGTGTGATGTTTGCATCTTCTCTGATTTCTGCACTGCTTTCTTCAACATGAAGTGCAAATAATAAATGAAAAATACAATTCAAATTTTTAAAATTCAAACACAAACAAGACAAGACATTGTGCAAAGACAAGACAAAGAAGTAGCAGCAATACTGACGTGTAGTTAGCAATATGAAC
This sequence comes from Polypterus bichir lapradei, assembly GCA_026402145.1. Lineage (NCBI taxonomy): Eukaryota > Metazoa > Chordata > Cladistia > Polypteriformes > Polypteridae > Polypterus > Polypterus bichir. The sequence goes on along the minus strand of JANRMT010062834.1, from coordinate 64,242,472 downwards.
ATTGATGTCATGTATGGTATTATGCAACCTAGATCCATAAATATAGTCAATAAATATGTAATATAATAAATAAATAAATAAATAATAGAAATCTACGGTAGGCTGGCGCCCCGCCCAGTGTTTGTTTCCTGCCTTGCGCCCTGTGTTGGCTGGGATTGGCTCCGGCAGACCCCCGTGACCCTGTAGTTAGGATATTGCGGGTTGGATAATGGATGGATGGATAATAGATGTAGATGGGTGGCATGGTGGCGCAGTGGGTAGCGCTGCTGCCTTGCAGTTTGGAGACCCGGGTCCTCCCTGCGTGGATTTTGCATGTTCTCCCCGTGCCTGCGTGGGTTTCCTCCCACAGTCCAAAGACATGCAGGTTAGGTGAATTGGTGATCCTAAATTGTCCCTAGTGTGGGTGTGATTGGTGTGTGTGTGTGCCCTGTGGTAGGCTGGCACCTTGCCCAGGGTCTGCTTCCTGCCTTGCGCCCTGTGTTGGCTGGGATTGGCTGCAGCAGACCCCCGTGACCCTGTAGTTAGGATATAGCGGGTTGGATAATGGATGGATGTAGATAATAGAGAAATGATGAGTGGAGTTGTTTAAGACGTGTAAACATTGACAGGTCAGAATGTTTCACAGCAGAAGGATATCAAGAGTGTCAGATCCTTAAAGGTCAGTCTGAGATTTTCAGTTCTCTACAGCGGCCTGCATGTATTAAAGTTCTGTTTCTAGAGGTGGTGGTTGAGGCCGTGTGGAAGACCCCAGGGGAGTCTGACAGCTTGGGGGTATAAAAACTCTCCTGCAGCCTGGCAGGTCGGGCTCTTGGATGGCAGAAGTGTGTAAAGTCCCTGTGAGGGGTGTGAGGGGTCCTGCTCAATGCTGCACTGCGTTTGTAAACTCCGTCCTGTAGTGAAGGGAGAGGCTCCCCAATGATGTCCTCTGCTGTCCTCACTATCCTTTGCGGTCAGATGTGTTGCAGTTGCCATCATGCCAGACTGTGATGCAGCAGGATGTAATGTAATCGTAATTTAGCACCTCATAGCCGCAGCATACTGCGTATTCTGTCAATTAATTTTTGCCTGCAGTCCACTTACAGGAGTGTTTGGGTAAAAACTTAAAATTGAGCACAAAATAATAGCGGAGTTATGAGCTAAACTGTCCGTGTTTAAGGCTTCATACACCACACGTCAGAATATGTAACGATAAGTGCTTGTTGACAGAGCGAGTACGTCAAGTGTGGGCTGCCCGGCTTAGTGTTTGTGCTCGTATTATTGCTTCAGTAGTCGTGAATATAAAAAGTCACGTTGATATTGCAGTTACAGGAGGCTCTACAGACGCTCTAGAGCACGTGCTGGGCTTACAGGGAAGGCCTTCTCTCTCTGATGTGTGAATTGTTTGTGTAAAGCTGTCTGTGAGCCGCACGGTCAAACCTTCAATTGCAGCTTTGTCATTACTGTACAGCTAGTGCTGCTTACTGACTTTTGATTTGCCTTCATATGAAGCTGGTTTTGATTTTCCTTACATACACACTTCATGCTCCCAGTCCCCGGGTTACGTACGAGATAGGGACTGTAGGTTTGTACTTAAGTTGAATTGTATGTAAGTCGGAACAGGTCCATTATTTAAATAAATGCTATTGTTGACCGACTGTAACCAAGTGCTCTGCCAATGAATGATGGAGTTTCACGTCTCTCTCGCCTTTTTATTATTTCTACTTTATTTTCCACGGTGATGGTTTTTCTCTTCTTTGCTGTATCACCAGCACTTGCATCAGATTTGTGTTTCAGAGACATTGCTGAAGGGTGAAGACAAAAGGTTAAGATGAGCTCTTCTGCACAGCTCTGTCCACACTATCACAGCAGGAAGGCACCCGTCATCAACACGTCTGGTGTACTGACGAGAGACAACTTCCTGCTATGTGCCTAACAGTACAAGGAGGCTCGCTATTGAGAATGAATGTGGGCGGCAAAGGGCACATCACCACCCGCCCACCACACGGTCACCTCCACTACAGTATGCTGCCTGCAGCGTCCGCCCACCGAGAGCGAACAGGGTGCAGCCAAAGGCAGGTAGTGAATCACCCACCACCGCCCCCATTCAACAGGCGGCCACCTGAGGCACACTACAATGCTACACCACCCGCCGCCCCGTTCACCCTCAATGGCCTCCGTTCAGCCACAACCAGGTCACCGCTTACAGCATTACCAGCCGTCCACCGAGAACAAACGGGGCAGCCATTTGAGGGTCACTGCAACACCCCCCTCTGTCCCATCAAGCCTCCGTCCTGCACACGAGTGCTTGCCGTGCACCGAGCCGCCCACTGAGAATGAATGGGGTGCGGCCCCCACTGCCCCCCGAGGCCACCCGAGGGACACTACACTACGTGAGCAGCGAAACCGACCCCCTCCAGCCACCGCTTGCAGCGTCCCCAGGCCGGAGATGACAGAGCGGCAGTTACTGAGGAGCCTGCGTCGCGTCCCCCAGACAGATGAAGGAGCAGCTGTGTCCTGTTCATAAGTCCATAACTTGGGGACTACCTGTACTAGCTGTGTAAGCCCGTGCTGTAAAAAGTCTGGTGGTCCTAGAAACAATTGAAATCGTCAGAAAGAAAATTGAAATGTCGAGATGTCACGTAATTGAAAGGAACTCCTCTGGGCGTCTTTTTCTCTCCCGTTTTGCTGATGTGCTCACATCATTTGTGCAGTAGCCACTAAACGACTCTCTTTCTTTGGAGGTTTCATTTTGCTGATGTGCTCACCTCGCTTCTGTAATAGCGGATAAGCAAGTTTCTGTTTCCTCGGAGGTGGAGTCCTCACCGTGACTCCACCTCTCGCTTCTGGGCCGGAAATGACAGACAGACACACAGACAGACAGACAGACAGACAGACAGACAGACACAGAGACAGACAGACACAGACAGACACACAGACAGACAGACACACACAGAGACAGACAGACACACAGACAGACAGACAGACACAGACAGACACACACAGACAGACACAGACACACACGCAGACAGACAGACACACACACCCACAGACAGATCTAGACATATCTGAATATGTTAACCTATTTAAATAGAAAATGAAAATGACGTATATAGAGAAAAATTTAAAGAAATTTTGCATAGATTTATTCATATATAGAGAAACAGCAGTAATTTTTCACATATAATTATTTATAAGCATCAGCTAGACAAGAATAGAGTACAGACGCTGCACTGATCAGCCATGTTGTAATTATTAGTCAGTCAGTCATTATCCAACCTGCTATATCCTAACACAGGGTCACAGGGGGTCTGCTGGAGCCAATCCCAGCCAGCACAGGGCGCAAGGCAGGAACAAACCCTGGGCAGGGTGCCAGCCCACCGCAGGGCACACACACACACTAAGCACACACTAGGGACAATTTAGGATCTCCAATGCACCTCACCTGCATGTCTTTGGACTGTGAGAGGAAACCCACGCAGGCATGGGGAGAACATGCAAACTCCACGCAGGGAGGACCTGGGAAGCGAACCCAGACGGGTCTCCTAACTGTGAGGCAGCAGCGCTACCCACTGCGCCACCGTGCCACCTTGTATGAAAATGTGCAACAGAAATAAATGTTGTTGTTGCTGTTGTGATCTGCATCAAGTGGGCTCTGTCATCGATGGAAGTTTGTTTAGCTGGCCAGTCCCACCTGCTGAATTACTGCTTGTCCTTGAGTGAGTGGCACCATAATAAACCTCTCATTGTTCCAGTGTGGTGCTGAGGTGTTACTCGGGTCCCAATCTGGGTGATTGGTGTGACAACACACTGTATCAGCACATGCTGCCCACCTCTCTCTCTCTCTCTCTCTCTGTTAAGTGAGTGGCATTGTTCAAATTAAGGAAGCCCCTGTGTGACGCCTGTAAACCGGCCTGGACTGGTGGTCTCCGTGGAAAGTCACTCTGTAAATGAAATGTAAAGGCAGTAGGCGAATTCACACACTCGTGCATACGTTATAAAAATATTTTTGTATGTAAATCTTAAGATGCACTGCATGAAAACCGTTCATCTGTTCTTAATCATAGCTTCTTAAAATGAATACAAAAGAGCTTTTTCATTTCTCAATTAATGGACAGCAGGCCTCCGTCAGAGCATTTGAAATTGCGAATAAAGTGCATTCTGTGAAGAAAAATGATTGTTATAACGCAGTGCGGGCGAGGGCTCCCTCTTTGTCACCACACATTTGGACCATTTATAACCCAAGCTTGTCCGTCCCTGCTCCTTGCATGCGCTGTCATTTTTGTCTCGTCCGTGACGAGCAGAAGACGTGGAGAAACGAGTTTAACCGCAAAATACAAAGCCGGGTCCATCTTCATGAAAACGGATCCAACCCCCACATCAACAAAAGAATACAGCGAGAAAGAGAGCGCAGAAAAAAGTAATGGGCAGGAAGAGAGAAGGGGTGGGGGGGACAGAAGGTAACAAGAAGAAAAGGAAGGTAATCCTATTGAGATGCAAGTAGACACAAAGCAGCTATATGTAAATGCATGTGGTGGGGTTTGGGACCCCGTGCTCACTTTGATCTCACAATCTGAGTTTAATTCTCTCTTTTTGTAAGAAAATCAAGGCCTATTAGGCTTAATCTCACTTAATAGCATGTACCTCTTCTTTTGTGCCCTGCCACATATTCTGTCCCTCACAGGCCGGGCCCAAGCATTCACACTTTGGGTGTAATCCCTCCCTTCGATGCTGGTAATTATTTCTCCAAAGTATCTTTCCTTCATTATTCGTGTAATTCTTCTGATTGCTACCAATTCTCCCACCAGCCATTTAAGGGAAGTCTGTTTTGGGCAAAACGCATCAACTCCATTCAGAAGGGGACACATTTTTCGGAGCATGCGAGCGTATTGTAAAGTGGCTTAATGAGATCCCAGGCCAGCCGACCATCCAGAGCAATCCGAGAACTAAATTAACACCAATAGGGCAGCACGAGAAGTAATTAGGGAATGTTTGTATTCTTGACAAAAAGAAGAGAAAAGAAAAAAGGTCCGCGTCTCCCTTTCATCAATGGAGGGAGGTAAACTAACAGACACAAACAGTCGGGGACACAAACACGGCCCCCCGTAAACTTGACCTGCGCTTACGCTCTCCGCTTTTGGCTTCCTAGTGTTTTATTAGTGATGGGGTTTCTCTTCTTCTCCATGGCTAGCTGGCCTTAACTTATTTCACGTGCACTTAGTCTTTGTATTGGATTGCTATTTACATCAGGAGCATTAAAAGTCGTCGCTACAGTCGATTCAGAGCCTTTCACTTTCTTGTTTTGTGAAGTTGAATTTGAAATTCCCATTATCAATAACCCATGTGACACGACGAGACCCCAGACATGAGAAAGGTTTGGGGCAGCCACCCGTACAATATCTCCCTGACTGCAAAAAGAAAGAATTGTAAAGCAAGAGTCGTTGACAAGACTGAGTCCAAAAGAGAACTGAAATCCAGAGGGGGGGAGTGAGGCTTTATAGGGAGTCTTGTGGAAGTGATGTCATCCTCAGGGCCGGGACAGGAAGTGATGTCATCCTCGGGGCTGGGACAGGAAGTGATGTT
>JANRMT010062834.1:64189365-64210519 GCA_026402145.1 Polypterus bichir lapradei | reverse complement strand
ATCTATCTATCTATCTATCTATCTATCTATCTATCTATCTATCTATCTATCTATCTATCTATTATAAGATTAAGCACAGGAGACAGATAAATAGATGGGGGACCACCCTGGCCTGCCATTGACTTACCTTCCTTTGATCCTTCTAGCTGCCAATTATGCACACATGTGTGACTATATATATATATATATATATCTACATACAGTGCATCCGGAAAGTATTCCCAGCGCATCACGTTTTCCACATTTTGTTATGTTACAGCCTTATTCCAAAATGGATTAAATTCATTTTTTTCCTCAGAATTCTACACACAACACCCCATAATGACAATGTGAAAAAAGTTTACTTGAGGTTTTTGCAAATTTATTAAAAATAAAACAATTCAGAAATCCCATGTACGTAAGTATTCACAGCCTTTGCCATGAAGCTCCAAATTGAGCTCAGGTGCATCCTGTTTCCCCTGATCATCCTTGAGATGTTTCTGCAGCTTCATTGGAGTCCACCTGTGGTAAATTCAGTTGATGTGACATGATTTGGAAAGGCACACACCTGTCTATAGAAGGTCCCACAGTTGACAGTTCATGTCAGGGCACAAACCAAGCATGAAGTCAAAGGAATTGTCTCTAGACCTCCGAGACAGGATTGTCTCGAGGCACAAATCTGGGGAAGGTTACAGAAACATTTCTGCTGCTTTGAAGGTCCCAATGAGCACAGTGGCCTCCATCATCCGTAAGTGGAAGAAGTTCGAAACCACCAGGACTCTTCCTAGAGCTGGCCGACCATCTAAACTGAGCGATCGGGGGAGAAGGGCCTTAGTCAGGGAGGTGACCAAGAACCCGATGGTCACTCTGTCAGAGCTCCAGAGGTCCTCTGTGGAGAGAGGAGAACCTTCCAGAAGGACAACCATCTCTGCAGCAATCCACCAGTCAGGCCTGTATGGTAGAGTGGCCAGACGGAAGCCACTCCTTAGTAAAAGGCACATGGCAGCCCACCTGGAGTTTGCCAAAAGGCACCTGAAGGACTCTCAGACCATGAGAAACAAAATTCTCTGGTCTGATGAGACAAAGATTGAACTCTTTGGTGTGAATGGCAGGCGTCACGTTTGGAGGAAACCAGGCACCGCTCATCACCAGGCTAATACCATCCCTACAGTGAAGCATGGTGGTGGCAGCATCATGCTATGGGGATGTTTTTCAGTGGCAGGAACTGGGAGACGAGTCAGGATAAAGGCAAAGATGACTGCAGCAATGTACAGAGACATCCTGGATGAAAACCTGCTCCAGAGCGCTCTTGACCTCAGACTGGGGCGACGGTTCATCTTTCAGCAGGACAACGACCCTAAGCACACAGCCAAGATATCAAAGGAGTGGCTTCAGGACAACTCTGTGAATGTCCTTGAGTGGCCCAGCCAGAGCAGAGCCAGACTTGAATCCGATTGAACATCTCTGGAGAGATCTTAAAATGGCTGTGCACCGACGCTTCCCATCCAACCTGATGGAGCTTGAGAGGTGCTGCAAAGAGGAATGGGAGAAACTGGCCAAGGATAGGTGTGCCAAGCTTGTGGCATCAGATTCAGAAAGACTTGAGGCTGGAATTGCTGCCAAAGGTGCATCGACAAAGTATTGAGCAAAGGCTGTGAATACTTATGTACATTTCTCAGTTTTTTTATTTTTAATAAATTTGCAAAAACCTCAAGTAAACTTTTTTCACGTTGTCATTATGGGGTGTTGTGTGTAGAATTCTGAGGAAAAAAATGAATTGAATCCATTTTGGAATAAGGCTGTAACAGAACAAAATGTGGAAAAAGTGATGCGCTGTGAATACTTTCCGGATGCACTGTATGTATGTATATATATATATATATAGAGGGTGGCTCATATTTATGTATCTGATTGAAAAGGCGTTATTGTCAGGAAACTACCAATGTCATTATCAAGTAAGGTAATGAAACATGAACATCTTTTTCCATCCCCTTTTCTCCATGGCCCGGTCCACCAATGCACCATCCAGATCGATACACGCCTGCAGACGAAGAGCATCGTTGTCACAGGTGGCTTGGCCCATCTGTACTGGTATCCTCTGAAATTCTTTAGTGACAGCTGCCCGTAGCTCAGCCACATTCTGGAGATGATGTTGATCTTTTTGGTAACCCCACAGGAAAAAGTCTGGTGGGGTCAAATCGGGAGACGAGCCAGCCATTCCACAGGCCCACGTCGGCTGATCCAGCATTGCAGGAATGTTTCGTTCAAGCGCTGTCACACCGGTACAGTGTAGTGTGGTGGTGCCCCATCTTGCTGCCACCACAGATCATTAATGTCTGGTCATCGTTACTCCCATTCTCCGGTTACACAGTGATGCCATACTTTTTCACACAGTAGTTTAAATGTTACAGCCTGTGAAGCCTCATATACATGAAGATGGGCCACCCTGTGTGTGTGTATATATTGTCACACACGTGCGAGTAGGAGGCAGCTAAACAGCTTGAGTACTTGTAATGCCACATCAGACCAGGGGGTGGCAGGGTGTATTGACTGTCTTTTTCAGTTCCTTGCAGACCATTCCTCGGAAATCCCACCAGGTTCCGGCACCTTTGATGACGTCACTTCCGTTTTCAGGAGCCTTTGATGACGTCACTTTGGTTCCGGCGCTTTGGATGACGTCACTTCCTCTACAGGCCTTTAAGGCCACCATCTTACCTCCAGTCTGGCAGGATGGTTTTGGACTCAGTCTTGTGAAAATCTCTGTTGAATTATTTAAACTTTTGCAGCCAGGATATAGCATGCAGGTGGCTGCCCCAAACCTTTAAGATGTCTGGAGTGAATTCCTTATCACAATATAGAGAATGTATAAGCTATAACAACTAGAGACTGAAACAGTTAAAGCAAGGATGTCCCATTGAATGTGACCAAAAAAAAAATGCAAAGGTTGCCGCCATCTTGTCCAAATGAGGTCTTCCTCAGCCATTAGGGTTTGCCTCCTGTAAGGCTGACCCATCCTTTCTGGCCGCAGGTCCACCCTCCGGTCTGGGGGTCATCATAAATACTGAAGGCACCAGAAGGGGTTGGACCCCCAGAGTCTGGACAGAAATGGCATCGGTGGTCCTGCAGGATGTCCTCCCCCACTCTTACGGTTGACGGCCGGGTAACGAGTGTGTCACCCAGTTATCGTTCCCCACATTTGCTCAAAGCGCTCCCTTGGCTCAGTGTGTCCTCGCATTGTCCTGGGGGGGCTGGAATGTCATCATGTCCTTTTGGCTTCACGTTGATGTTTTCTTAACGTATATGTAGATCTGGGGTGACTTGTACCCTTCATTTCTGCTCCTCACATAGTCCATGACGGTGAAATGTTAACAATCTTGGACAAATTTGACTTGCCATGCTCCTCGGTTCGAATCGGCTGACGAGATCCAAGAGAGATTTCTGGTTCATCCGCCGTGTCTCAGGTCATTTGGAGTGTTTTTTTTTTTTTCACCTCAGTGACTACGTTATCATGGCAGAGTATCAGAGGTTGCCTTAAATGTGGGCCTTGTCAATTTTAGAAACATCTTATCGGCTGACAGTCGACAGTCCTAACTGATCAGTCGTCACCTTTCTTAACGTCTCTCTGATTTATTTCTGTTTCCTGAAGTGACCTTCAATGTGGCCTTGTCATAGGATGTCACTGTTGCCATAAGTCAGTGCATATGAAATTTCGACTCTGCCCCAGTCAACTATAATTGTGAAGTGAGAGCAGCAAGGAGCAACACAAAGTGATAAGACCACACAGTGTCACAGAGCGGGACCACCAAGTGTGGGAGGTCATAAAAACGGCCTTTCATCTGCAGCATCACCTACAACAGAGTTCCATGCTGACTCCGGAAGTAACATCCGCCCAGGGACTGTGTGTCTGCAGCTTCATGGAAGGAGATTCCCTGGCCAGGCCAGTGCCAAGCTTTGTGTGGAGTGCCCGCCATTGACGTCTGGAGCAGTGGAGATGTACTCTCTGGAGTGATGAATCGCACTTCACTGTCCAGCAGTTTGGGTTTAGAAGATGGCCAGGAGGACACCACCTGCCAGACTGTAAGGTCTGGTGGAGGAAGGATCATGGCAGGCTTTGGGCTCGGCCCCTTGATGCCAGCAGACGGACATTTTAGGCAATTCCAAGTTTGTGTCAGCAGTTTGGAGGAAGCCCTTTTCTTTTCCAGCATGGCTGTGGCCCATTAAGACGTGGAGGATCTCCGAGCTCTGATATCCACCCTACTGAACACCTTTGGGTTGAACTGGTGATCCAGATCTGCTCGTCCACAGTCCGTACCTGACCTCACAAATGCTCTATGGGCACAAGTGCCCAGAGATGCCCTCCAAAGTCTTGTGGAAAGAAATGGTGCAAGTTGTGTTGTGGGGTTAACTCCATGTTAATGTCTATGGATTCAGAACGGCACGTCCAACGAGCTCATATAGGTGTGTATGAGGGGGTACCCAAAAATAACCGGAGTCTCTACCTGGCACACAATCTCGACTTTGTTGTGAATTTCACTGCTAGGCGTGGCACACTTACAGTATTCTGTGCCAGTCCACCGAGTGGCGTTGCTCTGCGTTGCCATTCATTCCGTGTCGTTTTTTCTTGGTGCTTATTAAACATGTTCTGTGATTTTTGCGTTGGACAATCATAAAGATCAGCGAGTCTGCGTTCAGGTTTGCTTCCTCTTTGAGAAAACGGCTGCTGAAACTGGAGTGACGCTTGAAACGGCTTTTAAAGAGGAAGCGGTAAGTGAGACACAGGCCTACGGGTGGTCTTCATGCTTCAAACGAGGGCAAATGTCACCTGAAGACCAACCAGGGTCTGGCCGACCTTCCACGATTAGGAAGGACGAAAAAGTTCACAACGCAATTTATAAAGATCGTTGTCATCGGACTGTTGAAGAGATTTCGGAATTAACTCGTGTGTCTTGGACTTCTCGCCATCTTCCCTTCCTGACTGATTGAGGTCCTTGATGTGAGGTAGAATGCCTAGAGGGGGCTGGGTGGTCTCGTGGCCTCGGACAACCTGCAATTTTATTTTTTTCTCGACCCGTCTGGAGTTTTTGTTGTTTTTTCTGTCCTTGCTGGCCATCTGACCTTACTTTCATTCTATGTTAATTAGAGTTGCCTAATTTTATCCATCCATCCATCCATTTTCCAACCCGCTGAATCCGAACACAGGGTCACGGGGGTCTGCTGGAGCCAATCCCAGCCAACACAGGGCACAAGGCAGGAATCCAATCCTGGGCAGGGTGCCAACCCTAATTTTATTTTCTTAGATATTTTGTCTTTTTTCTCTTTCTTCATCATATAAAGCGTATCATCTGTATGAAAATGTGTGACAGAAATCAATGGTGGTGTTGTTTTTGTTGTTGTTCCCTACTTCCCTGATCTTTGCTCCGTGCGACTTTTTCTTATTCGTGCGTATGAAAAAAGAACTCAAAGGAGAGCGCGTTTGTACCGTGGAGGAAGTCAAAGACAAGTCGCTGCAGACCTTGGATGACGTTCCTCCTCAGCGATTCCAAAAATGTTTCCACCAGTGGGAAAATCGTTGGGACGAGTGCAGTCATTCACATGGAGAGAGGACTTTGAAGGAGACTAAAGTTTCAGGAAGTAAAAATGATTAAAACAATATTTTTGGTTACCACCCTCATTGTTAGGTGTCCACAAACTGTTAGTCATGTAGTGTATGTTCTCCTGTAGTGTATGTTCTTCTCAATGGTGATGGACAGGCTGACAGATGAGATTAGACAGGAGTCGCCATGGCCTGTGATGTTTGCTGATGACATTGTGATCTGCAGGTTGAGGAGACCCTGAAGAGGTGGAGATATGAGAAGAGAGGAGAGGAATGAAGGTCAGTAGGACCACCAGGACATAATACATGATGTGAGTGAATGAGAGAGAGGTCAGTGGAATGGTGAGGATAAGGGTGAAGGTGGATGAGTTTAAATACTTGGGATCAGCAGTACAGAGTAATGGGGAGTGTGGAAGAGACGTGAAGAAGAGAGTGCAGGCAGGATGGAGTGGGTGGAGTGATGGTGACAGACGGGTATCAGCGAGAGAGAAAGGGAAGGTCTACAGGACGGTAGTGAGGCCAGCTGTGTTATATGGGCTGGAGACGGTGGCACAGGAGACAGAGCTGGAGGTGGCAGAGTTGAAGATGCTAAGACTTGCATTGGGTGTGACGAGGATGGACAGGATTAGAAATGAGGACATTAGAGGGTCAGCTGAGGTGGGACGGGTGGGAGACAAAGTCAGAGAGGCTAGATTGTGTTGGTGTGGACATGTGCAGAGGAGAGATGCTGGGTATATTGGGAGATGGATGCTAAGGATAGAGCTGTGAGACAAGAGGAAGAGAGGAAGGCCTAACAGAAGTTTTATGGATGTGGTGAGAGAAGACATGTAGGTGATGGGTGTGACAGAACAAGATGACGAGAACAGAAAGATATGGAAGAAGATGATCTGCAGTGGTGACCCCCAACAGGACCAGCCAAAAGAAGAAGAAGATTTAGATTTTTCGGTAATGGTCCTCTTCCAGTAGTTCCGACCTGGTCTCATCTTCTGGTCCTGAGTATTCATTCTTCATTCCCGAAAAATCAAAATAAGAAACCAAAACGTGAAGCGAGATAAAGTCAAAAAATGTGGACGTGCGCGTCAGTAGGCTTTGTGCCCTAGGAAGCCAGCGACCCAAACTCTTCTCTAACATTTCACTAATTCTTTACCGCCCTGATGCTGATCTTTCTGAACATAAAGCAGGTCATTACGATAGCAGCTGATGAGAAGAATTCATAACTTATTGCAGAATTCTGGTATTTGAGGGATCCTCTCGAGTGCCTCTTTTTATTTCAATGATTTGGCTCATCGTCATCTCATAATCGAGTTTAGCATTTTTTCCGCCCAGCCGTTTTTAGCTCGAGACCGTCCTCAAGAAACTGTGACACTCAGACACGCACACCCCTATCATCAAGATATTGAGGTTTTCGGTATCGGGAGTCCCTAAAATGTCACAATCCATCGAAAACCGGAGATCAAAATGTTTAATGAATCTAAAGCTTTGGAGGGAGGAAGAACAGAGCGCCATCTCCTGGTTCAGTGGGTGATTTCCATCACCAGAGCCCTTAAGGTGCCTCCCTTTTGAATATTCATGACTTCATCATCATATAAATGTGGTCGTATTCCTGACTGACAGACGTCTTTACTTTCAAACCATGGGAGGACACGGACCACAAAACTTCTGCGCACTTTGACCTGTGACCTTGAGGTCTTACAGAAATTTGACGGATGTTCAAGTAGTGGCCAGCTGGGTGGGCCTTCTCCCCACCAATGGATTCACTTTGTTGCTGAATTAAATCTTAAAAGAGTATTTATTTCCTCAGTTTTTAAGTTGACACTGTGAGAGAGGCCGCTAGATGGAGTCCTCCCTGCAGCATGGCGGTGCCCGGGATTCCCACAGGGCATCATGGGAGATGGAGTTCGGCTTCACAGCCCTGCTGGGTGCCGTGGGTGCCATAGGAGGATGCTGCAGGGAGACACAGGGATTTCTATTTTCCCTATAGCCCGGAAGTACTCCCAAGTCACGGGGGCAGAAGAACTTCCGGGCTGAAGAAAAATATGAATCTTCAACTGACCCGGAAGTGCTAATGAACCACATGGACTGGAGGACAGGAGCACTTCCGGGTCAAGGACTATATAAAGGATTGGGGGAAACCCAGCAAGTGAGCCGGAGTTGGGAGGAAGTGTGACGGAGCTGCTGGGTGAAGTGGAGGATTGATTTATTGTTATTGTTTTATTGTTCATGGTGGTAGAGGTGCTTTGGGGCACTTTATTGAAGAAAATAATTTAAAATAATTTCTTGGTGCTTTTACCTGTGTGTGGGTTTGGAGGAGCGATGTGACTCATTCAGGACCCCATGAGCAACACAAAGTCAAACCAGAGTGACCCCAGGATTCTCCAAAGAGACACACAAGAAGCAGCCTGGACTTCCTCTCAGGTCACTGGATGGCGTCCATGTCTCACAAACAGGAAGCGCCAGGACTCTAAAGACTTGGGACCTGAGATATCGGGGGTGCCACACACCCCTCTACAGCGACCGCAGGACCCTCCTATCTATCTATATCAATCTAATGCTCTTCATGAGGAGAAATGAAAAGAGGCGTCAATGAGCTCCCTCCTGTCTGCTTTTCTGACTTCAAAGAGGTTCAGGGGGAGCCGTTTTATTTGTACTTTTATTTCTTCCACAGTCTGCATCACGTGTCACCCGTATCGATGTTGCAGAATATTGAAAAATACGGCGTTTCTCTCGTTAAGTAAGAACACACTGCAGCTTTTCACTCCGTCGCACCCAAACATTACGCTCCGGTCCCATTTTCTAACTTCTTAAAATTAGTAAGCGCCCATTTTACTACAATTAGACAAACAGACCTGAAAACACACTGTGTCGTGTCCGGCTTACTTGTCTGAACTTATCATGACTTACAAACTTGAGCGCACATTAAGATCTCAAGATGCCGGTCTGCTTAGGATTCCAAGGATTAATAAAATAACAGTGGGAGGTCGAGCTTTTAGTTACAGGACCCCCTAAACTGTGGAGTGGTCTGCCCGCTACTATAAGAGATGCCCCTTCGGTCTCAGCTTTTAAATCCCAGCTGAAGACTCACTACTTCAGTTTAGGTCACCCTGACTAGAGCTGCTGATTAACTGTGCAGACTGCATCTCTGTTGTCAGTCATTAGCACTAAAACAGAAGTAACATGATAGTTAGAATTTGATACTCACCCTCACTTATTCTGTTTCTGTTCTTCGTACTCAAATATGCCACTTGGTGCCACGGCCCACCTGCCAAGTTGTTTTGCCTGCCTAAAGTAAAGTCATCCCTGATGGAGGATTGCAGGAATCGTCGGGTAGAGGGGTCCTGTCATCGGATTGGTTGGCCCAGCGCTGTTTCAGCTGTGGAATGGCCAAGAGGGGGAGGCAGCTTGATAGCCGAGGTCTCCAGAACTCTAAACAAATCCAAATCATATTATGGGATATCATCTACTGTTAAATTCTGCTCCATACTTGTGCATTTCTATTTTTTATACTGTACTGTATTGAGGATTTGTTCTGTTCTGTGTATTCTATTGTATTGTATTGACCCCCCCCCCCCTTTCTTTTTGACACCCACTGCACACCTGGCCTACCTGGAAGGGGGTCTCTCTTTGAACTGCCTTTCCGGAGGTTTCTTCCATTTTTTCCCTACAAGGGTCTTTCATTGTCTTCTTAGAGAGTTGAGGCTGGGGGGCCGTCAAGAGGAAGGGCCTGTTAAAGCCCATTGTGGCACTTCTTGTGTGATTTTGGGCTATACAAAAATAAATGGTATTGTATTGTATTGTTTAAATGTCGCTAATGGTAATCGTGTCCGTTTTCATGCCGACGACTGACTTATAAGTCGATTCAAGTCCCGGAGCCGTCCATAGTGGAGCCAAGTGCTGGATTTGACCCGACATCACGCAGACGCCATCCCGCTGGGCCGTTACAGGATCGGAAGTTTAAATTGCAGCTTCTTACACCCTGAAAGGAGATTTTCCGTTCACTTCATTACCCTGCCGCCTGGAGTCGCAGCAACACAAAGGTTTCACTTACGGGGAGAGGGGGCCGTAACTTTCTGTAAGCCAATTTCCAGGCCACAGTTGTGTTTTGTGAATCCCGACTCGTTTCTGAATGTAAGCAGGTCTCACACTTGAGGCTTTGCCGCTCCCAGTAATCCTCTGTGACTTCAGTGGTGGAAATTCCTCTGAAATGAGTCAACTTTAATTTAACTCTGCAATGACACGTCGGGTCTGCCTGTTCACTTTCAATCAGGAGGTTTTCCTGTCTTGGGCTTCTTTGGTATGCTATTTTTGAATTGTTGTCTGTCATGTCTCTGTGTAATTTCTGTTATGTTTGTATTTTATTTGACATTTACATTGTAAGTGCCTGTATTATCGTGGTATTTCCCTCTACTTACCCTTTACCTGTTTCCTCAAGAGTAAGTGTTCTCGTCAAGTTCGTTATCGGGTTGGTCTACTGTTGTATTTTAAGATAAACACACACATATGTAGCTATACGCATACACACTGACCCTCACCACAACAGTGCCCCATTAATGACACACACATGCTGATTAACCCTTAGCACTTTAAACCACACAAGCGCTATAGGAATAACAGCCTGTCACTCAGCACTTCAAGAGACTTACTTGTAATCGGCATGAACAACATACAATGTTTTAGTGATATCTCACACCTAAATATTACTTTTGGTCTACAAGAATACATTTAAACATACAAAGACTCAGCACTCTTGACTATAGGCCATTTATCAGCCAAGAATACCTTCTTTTTGTACTGTTCCTACTATTGAGTGGAGCTCTCACCCTCAACCTTAATAAACCTCGCAGCACAAAGCGTAAGGCAAATGTCCAGCTGCACCAGGTGCTCAAAGAAATCTAACTTATTACTTCAGTCACTCTAGACATTAAAACAAAGCATAGCAAGTTAAAAGCAGCATGGTATTTATTACAAGAATAATAATAATACCACTGGAACAAAGAATAATAGAAAATAGGTACTGATAGGAAAGTCTGAATTTATATAGTCTTTAGAAAACGCTTACGAAAAAGTTACAGATGACAAGGATGAATGTCCCAGGGAGGCGTTTGAATTAGCAATCGATGTTCATGATGCCTTTCTGATGACCAGTGACGTCTAAGTCCATTCCTCTTCTTCTCCTTCTGTACTTTCTTCTTCTCCTTTTTCTCTTTGCTTCTTCTTCTGTCTCAAACCAAGGAATATTTATTATGAAATGTCATGCCTTGGTTTCACAACACATGCACCTGATTGGCTGGCTGTCAAAATGGTTGCTGAATCAATTCCCCAGGTAATACAGTTCTTTGATATTGCCTCAGTTTTCCTTGCACAGGCCGTAAACCCAATTGTTGTTCCAGATGTCCATCCATAAAGTAATCAATAGCCTGAGGTATCAGCTCAGGCTTCCTTTCCCAGGCTGTAAATCAAATCAGCACTAAGCTATGAACAACTGTTATAAAAGTAAAGGTGTAAGGGAAGAAAACCTGCTTTGATTTGTCTTAGTTCATCTGTTGTCTTGTCTCGAACAAAATATAATGGGAACCAAAATGTACAGATTTTATACACCATAACAGTGCCCAAGGAGACGGGCATCCCAGGTGGGTGGAGGATAAAGGCCATAAGTGAAGGAGAGACGAGCCCACCGGCGGGACGAGGAAACAACTTCTGGCCAAGCCAGAGTCCTATAAAGGACGGACCAGCAGAAGCCCCCCAAACGACAGGTGAGCAGTGGTCCACATGTGGTGACCCAGTTTGAGCACCGACTGATTGGTGCCCTCTTGTGGTGACAATGTAGCGTGTCTTGTGTTGTGTGGGTGGACCACCCCGCCACCCCAGACTAGGAGGGTCACCCTGACATCGCCATTGCAATGTGAGGTCAGAGCGAGGGTCCCAGTTTCAGATCTTTAAGAGTTAATTACTGAGGTTTCACGAATGTCGCTTTTCTTTTAATATGGGCTGCTTGTTGAATTTCTGTGTCTGTTTTTAGATTTTTGCTGCTAGTTTTCATATTCTGAGTTTTTTTTTTTTAATTCCCTGTTTTTTTGTTTTTCCATCATCCTCTCCCTTGTAAGTCTTTTTGATTTGTCTGTTTTATGAACTTTTCAATCCAACTTCTCGTTTTGGGACTGGGCAGGCCGTAGCCTGGAGGTAGTAGTTGGGCCCTGAGCAGGTCTGTGAAAGTCTGGGCCCACAAATTGTGGTGACTTTTGGGGGAGCCCCACAGCCCCTTTTTGACACATTTGTGATTCCCGTGTGCTCAGATTTCATTGGCATTGCAGGCCCTCAGCCGTCTTTGTGGCCTGTTTGTTTTGCAGGCGTCCGTCAGCTCCCAGTGGAGTCTCAGTGCCACCTCAGATGGAGGGAGAATGAGCACATTGTGCCCGTGACTGACTGACTCACTTATGTAGTCATCGCCATCCTTCATCCTGTCTTCACCACTCGCACAAATGCGCCGATTATTTTCTCCTCATATTTTGCTAACGTGTGTACACAGCTTTTCAGCTGCTCGCCTCCTCATGACTTTCTGAGGCGTCGCATTGTTTGCTAACAGTGGCACATAACGCATTGTCTTGTTTTCCCGACGGGCTCATGTAGAGAGCACAGCTTGTTGTCCATGGCATAATATGCCCTCGTGGCTCAGTGTCTTCTGACATTAGTAATAAAAATACGAATCGCACGTTTTATTAAAAGAGCATTTATCGCACTGATTTTATTATGTGGCACACATCACATTTGTGTGGCATTCAAGGCCTTAAATGACACCTCTGGTGTTTGAGTGTGTAAATCTTTATTCATTTTTCTTTGAGGTTTGGAGCTGCACAGAATATAAACGTGTCATTATTTCCATCATTAATTTGCTTGTTCACTTTGTTACATTTCTGTAACGTTGCATTTTGCATTCTCCTGTGATGCCATCTTACTTTCAAATCAGTTGCGCTATTTTGTTGAGCCGTTGCTAGGGCACAGAGACCTGTCGTTAGGGGGTGTGGTCACAGGGGACACACACGTGATGATGTCATCAGCCGCTGGGCCTGCCAGTAAAGGTCCCAGGAGAAGAGACAAAGTCGTTATGTCAGGCTGAAGGCAGAAGCTCCAAATCCAACAAAAGTGGCAGTCAGAAGAAGAACGAAACCAAAGTGAAGCCAAGCAGAGCAGCAGCTCCGTCTTCATCCACAATCTCACGTGATTAGAAGGTGCGGGGCGCTGAGCTTTAAACGCCAATCTGATGGCACAACAGGCTTGTCAGTCACTGGATGGGATCTTCTGTTTGTCAACACTTTGGTGTTGCTGACTGAGGTCCTGACTTTGAAGTCCCAGACTTGTCTTTGATTCTCCTCTTTTGTTTGCACATCTCTTAGTTTAATTTTGCTCTTGTGGTTCCTCTTTTGTTACTAAAGTTTAAGGCTTTATTCTGCTATTTTTGACATTTTTCCTCTTTGGGTATTTTTGCCTTTTAAATTGTGCTCCCCATCTAGTGGGCCCATGCAGACCTTCAGCCTGCTTCTTGAGTTTGGGGCCAGGCTGCCCGAGAGAGGCCTACATTTTACCTTCAGACGAGTGTGGGAGTGAAGTTTTTGTGAAGAAGCCTTACCTTTGTTTTGAGTTTGGTGAGGAGGCAGAGAAGTGGGGACCTGCTGTACACAGAGTGTCCTGTGGGGGGCACCCCCTGACACACCTACTCCGAGCCCAGTCCCAGTTTCAAATAAAGTCTTTAATTACACAAATACCTTCTTACAGGGCTTCTCTTTTCAACTTTCCTCCCTGAAGAAGGGGCCTGAGATGCCTCGAAAGCTTGCATATTGTAATCTTTTCAGTTAGCCAATAAAAGGGCTCATTTTGCTTGGCTTTCTCTACATTCTTAATGGCTAACACGGTACAACACCCTAGTACTACAAACTTTCCTTCAGAAACACCAATGATTCTTTTTCTTTGTCGTTGGTTTTCTCCTCCTCTCCTCCTTCCCAGGTGAGCTTCGCCCGACTCCACTCCTGACTCAACACGGGAAGGTGAAGCTCTGCTTTTTAAACAAAAATCGCACCCCCTGGAAGCACTTCCTGGACAGGCTGGACCTCCGCTCCCTGGCAGCTCCCTCTAGTGGCACCTGTGGGCCCCAACAGGGCAGCCCACCGTAACTACAATCTCAGGCGTTCAGACGGAAGTCACAGCAGAGGGATGCTGCCACCTGGTGCACTGGGGGAGTACTTGACTTTGTGACGCAGTCTCTCTCTGTCTCTCTCTCTGTCTGTCTGTCCTTTCACACCAAAGGCCTCCCATTAACCCACCTGGCCAGAATGCCCATCTGTCCTAACCCCCTTTACAGCAGGTACGCATGTGTCCATCCAGCCAGTTTAGTTTACCACAGGTGGGTGCCAGTCACGTTCTTGGCACAACTCGAGGAGGATTACGTCAAACAGGACGCACCTGAGTGTACTTTTGGGGTGCCAAAGAAAAGGGTCTGAATGCTGCTAGGAACGAGAGATTTGAGTCTTTTTGGAAACCTTTCTGGTCAGGGGTGTGAACTTTGTCATTACAGTCATATGAAAAAGTTTGGGACCCCTCTTAATTCTTTGGATTTGTGTTTCTCATTGGCTGAGCTCTCAAAGTAGCAACTTCCTTTTAATATACGACATGCCTTATGGACACAGTAGGATTTCAGCAGTGACATTAAGTTTATTGGATTAACAGAAAATATGCAATATGCATCATAACAAAATTAGACAGGTGCATAAATGTGGGCACCACAACAGAGATATGACATCAATACTTAGCTGAGCCTCCTTGTGCTCCTTTGATCCTCCAGACGCTGTCCTCCTATAGCCTGTGATGAGTGTCTGGATTCTGGATGGAGGTATTTCTGACCATTCTTCATACAAAATCTCTCCACTTCAGTTCAATTTGATGGACAGCCTGCTTCAAATCATCCCATAGATTTTCGCTGATATTCAAGTCAGGGGACTGTGACGGCCATTCCAGATCATGGTACTTCTCCCTCTTCATGAATGCCTTTGTAGATTTCCAACTGTGTTTTGGGTCATTGTCTTGTTGGAATATCCAACTCCTGTGTAACTTCAACTTTGTGACTGATGCTTGAACATTATCCTGAAGAATTTGCTGATATTGTGTTGAATTCATCCGACCCTCGACTTTAACAAGGGCCCCAGTCCCTGAACTGGCCACACAGCCCCACAGCATGATGGGACCTCCACCAAATGTGACAGGAGGTAGCAGGTGTTTTTCTTGGAATGCCGTGTTCTTCTTCCGCCATGCAAAGTGCTTTTTGTTCTGACCAGATAACTCCATTTGTGTCTCATCAGTCCAAAGCACTTTGTTCTAAAATGAATCTGACTTGTCTAAATGAGCATTTGATACAACAAGCGACTCTGTTTGTGGCGTGAGTGCAGAAAGGGCTTCTTTCTCATCACCCTGCCATACAGATGCGCTGAATTGTAGAACGATGTACAGATACACCATCTGCAGTGAGATGTTCTTGCAGGTCTTTGAGGTGATCTGTGGGTTGTCTGTAACCATTCTCACAATCCTGCCTCTCATATGCCACTCCTGTATTTTTCTTGTCCTGCCAGACCTGAGTTGGTTTAACAGCAACTGTGCCTGTGGCCTTCCATTTCCTGATTCCATTCCTTTAGTTGAAACTGACAGTTTAAACCTCTGAGATGGCTTTTTGTAGCCTTCCCCTAAACCAGGAGACTCAACAATCTTTGTTTTCAGATCTTTGGAGAGTTGCTTTGAGGATCCCATGCTGTCTGTCGCTCTTCAGAGGAGAGTCAAAGGGAAGGAAGCACAACTTGCAATTGACCACCTTAAATACCTTTGACCACTCATGACTGGACACTCCTGTCTGTGAAGTTCAAGGCTTAACGAGCTCATCCAACCAAGTAATCAGCATTGAGCAGTGACAGGCATTCAAATCAGCACAATGACAAGGGGACCCACATTTGTGACCAGCCAGTTTTTCACATTTGATTTCATTTCATACAACTAAATACTGCGTCACTAAAAGTCTTTGTTCAGAAAACATCGCAGTACTCCTAGGAAATGAAAGACATACCACTGTGATTGTTGAAAGGAGAGTCGATTATTACGCAGACTGAGAGGGTCACAAACTGTATCATATGACTGTATGGGCTGTCAAGTGAAGCTTCAGGGGAAGATTGTAAAGTTAGTCCATTTCAAATTCAGTCTACAACAGAATAAAGTGGGCAGGGGTCTCGATACTTTCTGAGTCCCCTGTCTCCTTTGTGTGTGGAGTTGAAGTGCAGTCCTGACGCTTGCCGTTTCTCTCCTGACTGCGATTCATTGACGTTTCAATCGTGATAAAGTAGTCGGGTGTTGTACCGTGTTCACCATTATGGATGTAATATCATCTCATTATACAAAAAGAGTGACCGGGCAGATCCAAGCAACTAGAGGCTAGTAAGCTTAACGTCCATCACAGGCAAATTAATGGAAGGAATTATTAAGGAGAAGATGGAGGAACACCAGGCAAGGACAGGACAGTCAGCATGGGGTCAGAAGAGGGAGGTCGTGTTTTACTAACAGGCTGGAATTCTATGAGGAAGAAACAAAAGGAAACAACCAGAGTGGAGCAGATGATGTTGTTGATGTGGACTTTCAGAAAGCATTTGATGAGGTGCCACATGACAGGGTGGGCATCAAACTAAAAGAAGTGGCAGTTCAGGGTGTGCGGTGTAGATGGGTGCAGAATTGGCTCAGACACAGGAAGCAGAGGGTGATGGGGTGAGGAACCTCATCAGAACTGGCCGATGTAGTGTGGTGGACAGGAGGAATTTAGGGGACTTCAAAACTCGACTTGATGTTCTATCAGTGGACCGGACTGGCGAGCTTTGGTGGGCCGAATGGCCTGTCACTCGTCCCGACTGCACGTTAGGTGAGCTCCTTCTCTCGCGGTCTTTAAATTCTAGTTTTAAAACGCGCTTTGACTCCCTGACCTTTGACCCCGTGTGAGATGTTGACTATCTGGGGGCTTTTTATTGCGAATCTCTTCAGCTCTTACATGTTTCTGTTTCTTTTACCCCTTTGGTTTTTGTGTGTCTGATATGTTGGGTTTTATTGTAAATCAATAGATTGTCCTAATCAGAAGTCAAGCCAAATGAGCCCTTTTATTGGCTAACTGAACTGAACTTGTCAACTATGGTGGTATCTTCAGATTCCTTCTTACGTGAAGAAGGTGCCCTGAGTGGCCTCGGAAGTTGGCATGTTGTAATCTTTTTAGTTTGCCAGCAAATCAAGTCAAGTCAAGTCAAGTTGGGGAGACTGCACTGGTACAGCTCTTTGCCTCACCCACTACACGGTGAAACAACTCAGGATCCTGATTGGCAACCCCCCAAGCAGACACGTGGTCCAGTCCTACCCTCCAGAAATGACCCTCCATCTTCTGCAGTCAGGTGTTACATGGATGACCACTTGGCCTGGTCCAGCCACTTGGGTCCCCAACAATGAGGATCTTATGAGCCGGATCACTTTCTGGTAAATCGTATTGCGGTAACTGACGCTCCCTCACAATGCAGGTCATGTGCCTCATTCGGGACTCCATGAGCAACACAAAGTCAAACCAGAGGGACCCAAGGATTCTCTGGAGAGACACGCATGAAGGAGTCCAGTCTTGGTCTCAGGTCACTGGATAGCGTCCATGCCTCTCAAACAGGAAGCACCAGGACTCTAAAGACTTGGACCTTCGTCCTTTTGCAGATATCAGGAGGGGGCGCCACACACCCCTTTCCAGTGACCTTATGACCCCCTCATGTTCTCCCAATCCGTTTACTGACTTCACAGGAAGAGTCACCAGAGTCACATGAATGTCACTGCCGAGGTAAGTAAACACCTCATTGACGAGGTCGACACTCCCTCCGCAGACAGACACCCTGCTGATGGCCATATCCAAGAGGTCATTAAAGGCCTGGCTCTTTGGTTTTTATCAGGACCCTCGCAAGCCCAGACCCTCAGACTCCTCACTCAGTCTCTCCAGACCCCCTGATCAGAGCCTCCATTGACTCCACGAAGATCACAGCATCGTCAGCAAAGTCAAGACCCGTGAATCTCTCTTCACCAACAGATGCCCCCCAGCCGCTGGACCCCACGAGCAGCCCAACACCGAGGCCATACAAGTAGGAGCAGAACAGACCGCTGGGGTTCGTCAGGGGCCAACAAATCGTGTTGAATAAAAAGGACAGACCTCTGCGCTGCCCTGGCGCCTCCTCTCCCGCTCCTCCTGATTTTTCTCATCCTGCCTTTCCTGGTGCAAAGCGTAACATTAGCGAGTTTCACATTTCACAATCTGCCGTAACGTGTCGTGAATCAGAAGTTTGCTCCGATCACTGCTGACGCTGTCTCCATACTGTAACTGACTAACACTTTGAGTGTTTTATGAGCTCCTTGTCATTCTCAGGCTTTGCTGCCTCGTGGGACGATCCATCGACACGTGACACGTGTGCCCGCCGTGATGTTTCGTGGACTTCTCCTCTCGGGGGCGTACGGTTTTGAAGTTTTCAGAACACAATTCTGCTCTTCACTTGACGTTTTCATTTGTATTCTCATCCTGCTATCTGGGCCCCTGACGGGTGTTATTTTGTGATTGTGAGCTGTCCCCTCTCGTCCCCTGCTGTCCTCACGTATGATCAGAATTTGCCATTTGTGGTGTTTCGCCTTCCCGCTTTGCTGTGTCCCTTTTTAGTACGAGCTCACTGTTGGTTTAGCGAAGAGCTCAGCTGTCCCAATGTCCCCTCCAAATTCTTCTTAACCATTCTCAGGGTTTCGGCTTCAACTCCACGTCCCTCTGTGGTTTGTCCCAGAGTCCCACGACTATGTGTATGAACGAGAGCTGCCTGGCTTCAGTCCTAAATGCAGTTCCCCTTAATCTCCACTAGGTGCCCTCGAGTACACAATTCACCCTTAAGCCGATAATAATAATAATAATAATAATACCTTTTATTGCCCTACGGTGGGCTGGCACCCTGCCCGGGGTTTGTTTCCAGCCTTGCACCCTGTGTTGGCTGGGATTGGCTCCAGCAGACCCCCGTGACCCTGTAGTTAGGATATAGCGGGTTAGATAATGGATGGATGGATACCTTTTATTTATATAGCGGCCAGTGTTACCAGATCAGCTTTATCAAAGCCATTGCAGATGTTGAAGACCCTGATGACGCCGCCACGTCGTCCCCTGCTGTCCTCACGTGCGATCAGAATTTGCCATTTGTGGCGTTTCGCCTTCCCGCTTTGCTGTGTCCCTTTTTAGTAAGAGCTCACTGCTGACGTGTTTAATGGGCCACACAATTACAATACAATTAAGGGGGAGGGGGGGGCGTCTCTGTCATTTATTTTTTTGGCCCCAAACTAAACACTTGAGGCGTGTGACGCGTCCTCAGCGAGCACAGCACTGCCATTTCGTTGTGTTCTTTGCCGTCTGTCATGCCCTCGGATATTTAATAGCCGCCAAACATAATGGCCGCTCACGGTCTGTGCCTTCTCGCCGTTTGCTCTCCGTGAATTTCCGCCCAACTATTCTCCGTTACGCTGATGTTGGCGTTCACTTTTTGCCGTGTGCCTTCACAAAGCCCAGAAGAAGGTGCCTGCGCTTCTGGTCAGCGAGTCAAGGAAGCCGGCGAGTGACCTTTCCTAGGTGACCGAGTGACAGGCCCCTGGCAATGCCCTTTAAACACTCCCACCCCTGTCCTGGAATGCAGGTTACGGCATGGGCCCCCCCAGGTTCTGTTGTGCGCCATCTGACAGAAAGTGACCCCTTTCTGTTCTTTTCTTTAATTAAGTTGTAGCAGAGGCCGGGCTGGTCAAACAGTTCTCTCTACGTGGGGAGTCTGGAGACGGAGAGAAAGGAGAAGGCGGCTCCGACACAGAAAGGGAGATTCTGCCATTGTCTGCCTGTAGACGGGTCAGTTTTTCAGGATTACTGCTGCCTGGATGGGCACAGCGCACAGAGGGACGGGGGTCTCTGCGAGGTGGACAGAGAGTTCGGAGGTGTGTGCCTCTTTTTACGCTCTGAGGAATATTCGGTGTGCCTGGGAAAGATGGGGCCTGCAGTGTCGAACCCAAGCTGACGGGCCGGAAATCGAAATGTGAGGCGAGAGGCGTCTGGCCTGAGGTCTGAAGAGTTTAGGGGCTTCGTGTTTAGGCAGCGAGCAGCCCAAGTATTACGACAAGTCTGTGCTCAGGTGTGCTGAAGAAAATCTGACTTGAACGTCCCCTCACTTGACAATAAAATGACGCCAACAGGAGACACGCAGAGTAACATGCAAGAGAAGTGACCGGGGGGGGGGGACGGGACTTTACAAACTGGGAATAAGGCCACGAACAGCTGGAACTGATCAATACACTTCCAAAAGAGTTGTTCCTGCCCTGAGCCCCATGCTAGCTGGGATTGACCCCCCCATGTGACCCTGTTCAGGACAAAGCAGGTTAGAAAATGACCAACCGACTGACCGTCCTACAGAGCGCACTTGGCAGAAATAAAAATCTCCGTGAATTCAGTGCTGGACGTGCCCACCGTTTGCCTTCTCTCAGCTCCACTCTCTTGTGTCGGGTGGTCCTCGCCTGCCCCTCAGTCCCCCCAGCAGTCTCACCTGTAATCCCAGATCGGCCCCAAGATGTGCACATCAGGCGGCCATTGTCATCTGGCGCAGGAGTCAATTGTCCCCTTTGTAGAATTTAAGGGCTGATAAGACACCTCAGTGATCCGTGAGAACGTAAGAAATCTGACAGGCGAGAGGAGAGCATTCAGTCCGTCGGGCCCGTTGGTTTAGCGAAGAGCTCAGCTGTCCCAGTGTCCCCTCCAGATTCTCCTTAGCGGTATTCAGGGTTTCGGCTCTGTGGTTTGTCCCAGTGTACTATGACTGTCTGCATGAACAAGAGCTGCCTGGCGTCAGTCCTAATGCAGTTCCCCTTAATCTCCACTAGGTGTCCTCGAGTACGCGATTCACCCTTACGCCAATAATAATAATAATAATCTTTTATTGATACAGTGCCCAGTGTTACCAGATCAGCTTTATCAAAGCCATTGTAGATGTTGAAGACCCTGATGAGGTCCCCACGCCGTCTCCTCTGCTCATCAGGACATGTCCTCAGTGTCCCATGATGCACTTGGTTTCTCTCCTCATCACAGTCTCATGTGCTGCTCTGTCTTTCTTGAACTGTGGTGACCAGATCTGCACACAGCACTCCAGATGTGGCCACACTAGTGTGTTATAGCATCACTTGACTTAAATCCAGCAGTTTTTCTGATATAACCTAACATTTCATTTACCCCTTTCATTGCATCTGTGACATAAACCCCTAAATGCTTATGTCGGTGTCCCCCATCTTGTATTTCTAACTGCTGTTCCTTTTGCCCATGTGTTGCACTTTCCTACATTAAACTCCTGTTCTGAAGCTTGTCCAGGTCTCCCTGAATTGTCCCTGCTGACTCCTCAGTGTCTGCCATGGCTCCGGTTTTTGTGTCATTCTTCAAATGTCACAGGTTTAGATAGATAGATAGATAGATAGATAGATAGATAGATAGATAGATAG
>JANRMT010062834.1:64101275-64113317 GCA_026402145.1 Polypterus bichir lapradei | reverse complement strand
ATAGATAGATAGATAGATAGATAGATAGATAGATAGATGTAAATGCCCCATTTGACAGATGTGAAAGGCACTATATAAAGAGTTCATAGCCAGCGTGTAGTGTTGATTCCTGCCTTGCACCCTCAGCGGCTCATCGAGGCTCCACACAGCCCTTTGTGAATTCTGCGCTGCTTCAGAGTTTTTTCTGTGACCTTCTGAACTCGACGTCTCACAATGAAACACAGAAGGGCAAATTCAGCAGGATGGCTGCTCCTTTAAAAATGGGGTCAGCAGGACGTCCATCCATCAGTGTGGGCACCGAGGTCACTTTCCGTGGTTTAGACCGCCCGTCTGCCCATCCACCCTGCCCACTCTCCATCCAATATGGTGCGATGCTGCTAATGTAAATGACCGTCTTGGCAGGAGGGGCTGGGATTGTCCTTTTCAGACAATGGGGAAGGAGATCCCTGGTGCTGCAGAGAGAGCGACGGCCAACAAGCGTCCTGTTGTGTCTGAGGGGGCGGCTCCTGCTGACTGTGGTGGATGACATAATGGAGCGTGGCATTAACTAAACCATGACAAGCACATGATCGCCATGATGTATGGGGCTCTTAGTAATGGAATATTTTAAAGGAGGAGAATGGGACTCATGTCCTAGTTACTCTCTAATGGAGTCTGCATGTTCTCCCCTTGTTCTTGTGGATTTTCCCATAAGGACATGCAAGTTAGGTAGATTGACATTACTGACTCCAAAGCAACTTACAGATCACAAGTGCCCAGTCTAAGGTGACTTCAGTGACTCGCTGGCAGTGGAGAGAGCTGAAGCTGAAGTGGTTGCTTACACTCATAGCAGGACAGGATCAGGGCAGCCATCTTCACTCTATATAGCGCCTTTTAATAGAGAATTCCACCACAAGGTATGTTACAAGTACAAAACTATAACATGGCTGTCTCAATACCCTGTTTAGAAATGGAGCCCAAGGCGGTTCTGCCACCACTCAGGGTCACACAGTGAAGAATCAACTTTAGCAGACAATGGCAATTCTATATAGCGCCTTTACAAGCACAGAGCTTTAGTGTAATAATATCCATAAACTGTTTAGAGGTGGGGAGCAGGCAGGTTCTGTATAGCAAATCATGAACACCTTTACACTATATAGCGCCTTGGCAGGTACCAAGGTTTACTACATTTGTCCCCATGTGCTGTTCAGAGATGGAAGAGCTGGTAGGTCAGGATTACCCAAAGAGCCACTGAGGAAGACTGAGATGACACCTTATGTAATATAGCGCCTTAGTGGCACAAAGGTCTGTAAGGTCATCATTGTCACATGTTTAGAGTACACTTTAACACATTTGTCCCCATTTCATGGTTAGAACTGAAGGACAGGACGCTTACAACAAATGCGCAGGGCTACAAGGCGAGTCACAAAAGGGGACTGAGATGGGGGGGCAATCTGAACAAACAGCTTAATTTTATATAGCGCCTTACAGGCCCTGCGCTGTTTAGAAATGGGGCAGCACAAGCTTATGTCACCTGCTAAGGGCCACATAGCGTGTCATTGAAGGGGGCTGAACTGGCTGACTGAACTTTACAGAAAACCTTTATGTTATATAGCGCCTTTATAAGGCCAGACCTTCATGACAGTTGATTCCATTGTGAACAGGATGGGACACTCTGAAGCCACCCCAGAATAACATCAAGGTGGCCAAAGTCCTCACTAGCACATTTTTTACACACACACACACGGAAGGTCACAAGAACAAAGGGAGAACACTGAAATTCAAAGTAAAATCTTTTTGCCCCCTTGGGGTCTTCCTATGCCCAGCCCACTAAATAGGGTGGTCCGTCCACTTTTCACTTTCCATTTTCTCTCTCCCTGTCCCGGGCCTTTCCACCTCCTGCCAGCTGGGCTCTGGCCAGTCAATCCTAAGCTCACCAGGCTGTTGACCCAGAGCTATTCCAAGGGTCAATTCTGGCCATACCCTGGCACTATATTTGCCCGACTAGATTGCTGTCCCCAACCTTGAAGGTGGCGGGTCTCCGTGTCAGCTGCCTGCACTATTTAAAGGACAAAAAGGTCAAATATGTCCCTCCTGGAATTGTATGCCATCTACTGGCCAAGATGGGTAACAGCATATGGCACGTTCACCTTGGCCTCACTATCTCTCTCTTAGCAGATGGACAGGCAACCCTGGCACCTGCTCTGGCATCCAGGGGGAGAATTGCACTCTTTCTGGTGGGCCGTTTCTAGCTTTTTTTCAGTCAGACTGGTGCTGCAGCCTGTTGGCTTTGTAGTATCCTCATCGTACCCGCTGGCAGTGCCAAGCATCTCACACTGGCACATTGACATGTGTTGTTGATGCCAGCATGTGATTCTTTTTATTGGCAGGGTCTTGTATGTTCCTGCCCTTGTCTGATACTGCCAGCATTTTTTTCACCAGCACTTCCTGTGCCAATTGGATGCCCCTGCTACATCATAACTACACACTGGCTAAGTGATTTGCTCGAGGTCACACTGTGGCTCATAAGTGTGGCTTTATGATTTTATATAGTGCCTCTCTGTGGTAAACACCATCACAAGGTGACAAATGAGTGGCGATGGATGACCCAGTTGGCATCCCGAGGTGTAGCCTGTTACATATTGGGTGGTAAGAAGCCCTGGTAGAGTGTGCTCTGGTAATGGCTGCTGTTGTGGCCATGCCAGTAACGGTGAATTAGCACCAATAAGGGTCACCATGCGACACAGTGAGAAAAGGACGGGGGTGACTGCAAGATTCAAGTAGGGGTGTGTATGTCCTGAAGAAGAAGGGGATGCCTGCCCTCTGTTGAAGTGGAAGATGGCACCAGTGGGGTGGCAGAGGGCATAAGGAGGGGCACTTGATGGTCTGCATGGTTACCAGCCACCCACTGCATTAAGGCCTCAGGCACAGGAGGTTTGTGGTGGCCAGGAGCACAGTGGCCAGAGGGAAGGAGAGGAACGAAGGTGGTGGGAGCAGGAGGAGACCGAAAATATGGAAAAACAGGCAGGCAAGTGGGCAAGCCATGGTGGCACGTGGAGAGGGCACA
The DNA here is from genome assembly GCA_026402145.1 of Polypterus bichir lapradei. Taxonomy (NCBI): domain Eukaryota; kingdom Metazoa; phylum Chordata; class Cladistia; order Polypteriformes; family Polypteridae; genus Polypterus; species Polypterus bichir. The sequence goes on along the minus strand of JANRMT010062834.1, from coordinate 64,110,271 downwards.
GGCACCAGCATAGGGAGGCTCCGTGTGGCAATGCGCTTTTTTGTTTCGTCTTACTTTGTTTGACTTCCTCTGCATTGGCTGCATTTGGGGATAACTCAAGAGCGCCCCCTAAGGTCACACAAGCATACAGTTACAGTTACAACTGAAGCATGGCGGTTTGCTGCTTAGTGACACACATAAAGACCACCAGACCTTAATGAGCACCCATCATGTTGTACAAGTGTGGCTCTCACTGTCTTCTGTTTGTCTGTGTCGTCAGTCACGCCGCTGACACAGGCCATTCACCTCCGGGGAGCAGGGTGGCACTCTCACCAACAACCTCTCACCTTTCACCCTCAGAACCGGGAATTCCAGAATAGAAGTCCCGCCCCTTCTACCTCGGACACGACATAAAAGACGATGACCCCAGGCGTGTGGCAGTGACGGTTTTTTAGGCTTTTATCCTGGCTCTGCGATTCCTTTTACAATGTGCGTACTTAAGAAAAGAACCGTAAATTTTAAGTTTTATTACTTTTGATTTCTTTTCTTTTGTTATTGCTTACAGCTGAAATCTGGGCAGGTATTTGACTTACCGAGGGTCACATGGTGAGAAATAAAACCAGCAGCCTTGTGATTTTATATAGCGCCTTTCCACAATGACCTCCACCATCACAACTCTTTCTATTTTTATTTTTCACATCTGAAGCACAAGCAGGCTAATGCTCAGCTTAGTGACACACATGAAGGCAACCTTTAGCTTATATAGCGCCTTTCTGACTATACTCTGTTCAGGAGTGGAGCAAAGGCAGGTTACATCATCTCAGGGGTACGAGGAGAACCAAGCGATAATTAAACATGGAGCTCTTTATGTTTTATATAGCGCCTTTATTTGGGTGCCGCCATCTCTCTCTCTCCCTTTACATATATACATGTGTGTGTATGTGTGTGTGTGTGTGTAAGCACCAAATATGTATACATTTTCCATCCATCCATTATCCAACCCACTATATCCCAACTACAGGGTCACGGGGGTCTGTCGGAGCCAATCCCAGCCAACACAGGGCGCAAGGCAGGAAACAAACCCCAGGCAGGGCGCCAGCCCACCGCAGATGTATACGTTTTGTACAGCTGAAATCCAGAGGGTCAAATGAAGGGTCTCATGGTGAGTCATAGTTAGGTGCTATATAGCGCCTTTCCACTATGATCAACACCACACCACAGCTCTTTTCCCCAGCAGGCTTATGACTGAGCTGAGAATCTTACTGAACGCCTTCTGATCTGATATAGCGCCTTTAATAGTATAGCGCCTTAGTATATATGGTCCTTACTGTTTAAGACTGAGGCTTAGGCAGCTTACAGCAAACTGCTAACCTAAATGAAGACCCTTTATGTTATATAGCGCCTTTACAAGTGATGAGCCTTAGTGTGGCTCTTACTATTCACAGAATTGGGGTGCACGTGTAGTTGTGTCACATGCTTGGTGTTACACAGTCAGCTAATAAATGACTAAATGGTTAAGACCCTTTATGTTATATAGCGCCTTTATTTGTGCACAGTCCTCTCTCTCTCTCTACATATATATATGTATGTATGTGTGTGTGTGTGTGTGTGCACCACATATGTATACATTTTTTACAGCTGAAATCCAGAGGGTCAAGTGAAGGGTCTCAGGGTGATTCACAATTAGGTGCCATATAGCGCCTTTCCACTATGACCACAACTCTTCTCCCCGGCAGGCTTATGACTGAGCTGAGAATCTTAATTAAAGCCTTCTGACCTGATATATAGCGCCTTAGTATATATGGTCCTTACTGTTTAAGACTGAGGCCTAGGCGGCTTACAGCAAACTGCTAACCCAAATGAAGGCCCTTTATGTTATATAGCGCCTTTATTTGTGCGCAGCCCTCTCTCTCTCTATATATATACTGTATATATATGTGTGTGTCTGTATGTACCACATATGCATACGTTTTTTATGACTTACAACACACTGCTAACCCAAATGAAGACCCATCCATCCATCCATCCATCCATTATCCAAACCCGTTATATCCTAATACAGGGTCACGGGGGTCTACTGGAGCCAATCCCAGCCAACACAGGGCGCAAGGCAGGAACAAATCCCAGGAAGGGTGCCAGCCCACCGCAGGGCACACACACACAACAAGCACAATTTAGGATCGCCAATACACCTTAACCTGCATGTCTTTGGACTGTGGGAGGAAACCCAGGCAGACACGGGGAGAACATGCAAACTCCATACAGGAAGCAAACCCAGGTCTCCTTACTGTGCCACTGTGCCACTGTGCCACCCCTAAATGAAGACCCTTTATGTTATATAGCGCCTTTACAAGTGCTGAGCCTTAGTGTGGCTCTTACTATTCACAGAATTGGGCTGCGCATGTAGTTGTGTCCCCTGTTTGGGGTTACACAGTCAGCTAATCAGTGGCTGAAGGGTGAAGACCCTTTGTGTTATATAGCGCCTTTACAAGTGCTGAGCCATAGGACAGCTCTATGCTGTATAGAAATATAAGTTGCATTTGCCGTATTTATACTTGATTTCTGTTTGATGCCGGGGGGCTACATGACTCAATGAGGGTCACACATGAGTCACAGGATGGTGCTGGACCGGCACCCTTGTGGGTTTATATAGCGCTTTACTGCGGTGACCACCAGCTCGTCTCATTTTGTAGTTTTTATTTTATTTTTATTTTTTTCTAACATTGGACTTATACACACAGCTTAGACGGCTGAACTGAGAGCTGTGATGAAACACACACTTTTTTTGTATATAGCGCCCCCACAGGTTTCCATGTGGACCTGAGGCCAGTGAGTCCTTCACAGTGCAGGAGGGGGGCACACCGTGGGGTGATCCTAGTAGCTTCTGCCTCAAAGAGACCACCGTGGCTCGATGACACAAGCACTTCAAAGTGGGCCAGTGAGCAGACCCAATGTGGGTTAGGTGGGCGCAGGTGCACCACGCTGGTCCCAGTATGTGAAAGGAGCCGACGTGTGGTTTTGGCTGCCGACGGCCCCCCCCGACCGCACCGGGCCCGCATGGCTCATTATCCGGGCGTGAAGGCGCCATTAATCAGGTCATTACCAGGATAATCCCATTAGATGTCGGCCCCACCTGTTCCTGCCCGGGATCGAGTTGCTTCCCTCCCTTGTGAATTTGTCTGCTGTGGGGGGCCGGAGAAGCGGCTGTTTGTGCACAGAGATGTCTGCCAGGCCGTTCACACATTACTGTGTTTAAATCTTTCTGGAGTGGCACGGTGGTGCAGCAATTGGCGCTGCCACCTCACAGCTCCCGTCTGCTGGATTTTGCCCTTCATGCTGTGGTTTTCCTCCACGTTTGGTTAACTGGTGACTCTAAGTTGTCCCCAGGTGATGAGTGTGTGCGTGAGTGGGCACAGCTGCCCATATCCAGGGTTTGTTTCTGTGGCGGGGCAGGATGAATCAGGTTAAATGGGCCATAAAAATAAATCAAATGAGAACCAGTGGTCTTCTGTTGGGTGGTAGGGTGGCACAGTGATTAGCACAATTGCTTCACAGCTCCATGATTCCAGGTTTAGTCTCTGACTGTATACCCGCTGTCATATTTAGAATGTATTCTGTGCCACCTCATAGCTCCATGCCCTGGCACATGTGGTGTTGGCATGTTCTCCCCATGTGGTGTTTTCATTTTCTGGTTATCTTCTTAACTGGTGACCTGTGGGTGAGTGTGCCCTGTGGTGACACATCTTGAGCCCAATGCTGCTGGGTTACCTCACTCAAGTCAATTTAGCTGACGGAGATGGACATCATGGTGGTTCATCCTGACCTTGGGCACAGATATGGGTAACAGCATGGCATTCTCAAACCCACTGACATCAATTCAGGGTCATGGGAAAATGGCCAGCTTTAGGTGCCAGGAGACAGACTCGACACACACACAGTGCCCAGTCCACCTGACACACGCACACACATCTGTGGGAAATGAGAGGAGAAGACACGGGGAGAACATGCAGACTCCACCCTGACAGGTCTGAGCCCAATGCGCTGGGCCATACGATGTGTCACCATGTCACCGGAAGGACATGATATGAAAACAACTGCTTTGAATAATAGGCTTGATGGCCAACTGCCCCTTGACCACTTGCAGGGCTCTCAGCTGTCCAGAAATGGCCTTCTGCTTATAGCTGGTCGTGCCAACTTGAACAAACTCTTCTGCCAGTCATTGGGGGTCAGTGATGGGAGGCTGAAAAGTGTCCAGTGGTCATGGCACCAGGGTTCAACGCATGTCATCAAGGCTCTGGCTGGGGAGAAGTCCCATCATCTAGCGTGGGAATGTCAACTGGCAAGACCGTGACACGGGCACCGCTGCATCAGATCTGTTTTGTAACAAACAAAGGACTTTGAGACGTCAGCTGTAAGAAAGTGCTGGGCAGCAGTGGGGTCAGCAATCAGCAGTGTGGCCCCCTAGTGGTAAAGGCGCAGAACTGAAAACCACAACTCAGTCAGCAACTTAAAAGTGTGTGTATGTCTACTAGCCAGGAAGGGCGCCCCCTAGTGGCTGAGGGGTTGAAATATAAACCAGCGACTACTGCAAGCTACAAGTGTCTGTGTGTCTGTGGCTGCTATGCCTCTGAAATTCCAGTATTAATAATAATATTTAGTAGTACTACTTTTATGAATTCCATACCAAATGCCATACATGGAGATATGTGCATTACACATTCCATTCCAACAGATGGTGCATCACAAACATTTGTAGTAATGCATTTTATTACTACAAATGCTTCTGAAGCACCATCTGTTAGAATAGTAAAAGTAATGTATTTTTTGACTACATGTATTACAAAACACATTCCAACAGATGGTGCACTGCAAACGTTATCGTTGATTTCTACACTGGGTACTTAGATTTCAACCCGTCTTAGATGGGAAACACACCTGGTAATGGGTGTATATTCCAGCCTTGAAGTTTGCCCCCTAGTGGCTAAGGTATTGAATTTTAAACCAGTGGCTACTGCAGCCTGCTAACGTCTATGACAAACGGCTATAAATAGATTGTTGTGCGGCACCCCTAGTGGTAAAGTATTGCATTGCAAGCTATTGATTCAATGAACAACAGTACAGTGTACCGTGTACAAGCGTCAGTCCTCACCTCACTTGGCTGTGTGGCCCCCTGCTGGCTAAGGCAATCAGTAATAAACTAGTCGCCATTGGCAACATGTAAGGGTGTCTTCTCACCTGGAACTGTGGCCCCCTAGTGGCTAAAGAGTTGCATTTTAAACAATGAGCAACAAACAATGGCATTTTTTCTTGTCTTTTCTTTTCTTGTATCAATTATACTTTGGAAGCATGCCCCCCCCCTACCTCCGTGGCTAAAGAATTGAAATGAGTCAATAAAGAACAAGACTGAACCTTCAAGGTAAGGTAATGAGCCTACCTAATGATGGCGCTGGTGAGTGGCAACGTGTTGTATGATGGTTAGCGCATGCCAGTCATGTGACAAGAGTGAGCCTATGAAATCAGTAAGTGTTTCTACTCATTTGGCAACATGGCCCCCTAGTGGCGAAGGCAATCAGTTATAAAGTAGTGGCTATTGGTAACACCTAAGGGTGTCTTCACACCCAAACTGTGGCCCCCTAGTGGCTAAGGCACTCACTTATAAACATGTGACCGTCATTACGCAGTAAAGGTGTCTTCTTGCCTGGTGGTGCGTCCCCTAGTGGCTATACAACTTATTTTTAAACTGTTGTGTTGACTCAATGAGCAACATGAATGGTATCTTTGCGTTTGACTTGTAGCCCCCTAGTGGCTGAAGTGGTAAATTATGAACCAATGGCTGTCAGTAGCACTTATTATTGTCTTGTTGTTTGGCGGTGTGGCCCCCTAGTGGCTAAAGCATTGAACTTTACACTACTGAGTCAATAAGACAGAACTTTCACGGTAAGGTAATGAGCCTACCTAATGATGGCGCCAGTGAGTGTCAGTGTGTTGCGTGTTGATTAGCACATGTAAGTAAGAATTTGATTGAGTTTTGTGTCTGTGACAATTATTAACCCTATAAGTCTGTCTGTCACTGCTAATTTGGCAGTGTGGCCCCCTAGTGGCTAAGGCATTGCATTGTAAACAACTAAGTAACTCACTTTGGCTCTGTCACCCCCAACCCAAAGCCCAGAGGCTAAGGCACTGAGTTTTAAAATAGTGAAGCAGAGGGAACGTTAAACATGCTTTGTATGTAGCAGTGTGTCCCCCTGGTGGTAAGGAACTGAACTGCAAAGTACTGGCTCCGCGATTAATGCTGTCCCCGTCTCCTCCCCTGGCAGTGCTCACATTGTAGAAATATGAAAACATTTCTACTGAGCCTATAAAGTCCATAGGGATTGACATCATTAAGAAAGGCGCTATATACACTCACCAGGTCTGTTTTTCTCTTTACTTGCCAGCACTCTCTTTGAAAAGAAAGAAGGAACCAACCGTCCTCAGGCAGCAAAGCACCTTGAAGTGACGCCCACCATGAAAGACGCTATATACACTGACAGTCCTCGCATCAGCCTTTTGTGAGACCCTCACTCTTAAAAGAGAGAGGCAGGGTATAATAGGGTGATGCTCACTATGAAAGGCGCTATACACCCTCACTCAGTTTGATCCATTGAGCCTGCCAGGCACAGATAGATAAGGGTGGGGTGCCTTACAAGAAGGCAGCAGATTCAATGCCCACCCTTCACTGCCTGCGCCCACCTGAGGATGTCACCTGCCTTGGCCCCCATTGGTGAAATAGAAAGATAAGTGGACATTGGGGCAGGATTCATGGTGAATCACATGGTCACAAGTTGAGCCCCCCCATTAGTGACACACACATTTGATTTCTCGAGGGTTTCATTATAAATATAAATACATTGAAATGCCCATAAAGTACCATGGGATGGCCTTTTCTGTAAAAGGCACTAAATAAAATGACACGATTTAAAGTTCAGTGACTACACGGCCCTGAGGCTGTCACTTCACTTGCCTGTCCTGAAGACATTTTAAAGTCCTTAGCTGTGATTGTCATTCTTGAAAGACATATAAAAATGACAGTGACACAATCTGCTCCATTGGTTGGTGCCACTGGAGGATTAAGGACACATCTGTATCCACCCTGGCATTGTGAAAGGCACTCTATTAATTTTTAGGTCCCACCCATGTGACTTTACGCCAGACACCTGTCACTTCTCTCCTATGCAGTGCACAAATATAAAGCCCTCGGACTGAATTGTCACCTAAATCGGGACCTTCAATAACAGAGGGCTGGACTCCTACAGGTGGTCTCCGTTTTGTGTCCTTGTCAGTCAATACCTGGCTGTGCCACTAGGGGGTGCCTGACTGGACACCTGACCGCAGGTCCCGGCCTCATTTTGATGCCCAACACCTACACGCCTATCAAGGTGGGCACCATAACCCCCCCCCCCACCCCCCTGATGGTGGGCAGGTGCCTGTCACTCTCAGTTTAATTACAGGCCTTGTCATCCCGCGGTGTCCCCTGTGAGATTTTGTCGACTCCTCCCTCCCGCCAGCTGTGTCTCTGTATTTCTGTACCAATGCTGACAGAGTCTCACGTGCCTCGTTTCAAATGACCGCCAGCCCCTGACGGCGGTCCGCAAAGCCCACAGATGATCGACGTCCCTCAGGAGGGTGACAGTCATTAGGCTGACACCAGGTGTCTTCGGTGATTAAGCTTCAGGGAATCCATGAGGTGGAAAGGCGGAGGAGCCGAGGGCCATAGAGGCTTAAGAGTGACTGAGCGGGGCGGCCGGCTGATTATTGGGGACCCCAGAGTGACCAGCGGTGACCACCGTGTCATGACGCTGCAGCACGTGTGACCTCCGAGTCCTAGCTGGTGGGTCACAGCCATCCTGATCCTCCATGTGCTCATTTCACTCGGCCTCCATCAGAAGTGAAAGGGTGCTGGGAACGGCTGGGGGGCTCCATTCTGGGACCGCTCGTCTGGAAATCCATTGGGAGACCCCCATGGAGGGGCTTCACCCTGGACAAGGCAGACTATGGAAAGAAGAATGAATGGAATCTAACTGGAAAAATTAACAAAAGGACAGACGGACACGTTCAGGACTGGAGGGCTGGATGGATGGAAGAATAAATAAATGAACAGATAAAAAAATAGATGGAAACAATAAAGAAGGAAGATGGATGGAGGGATTAAAAATGAATGAAGGAGTGAATGGTGGGGTGCATAAGATACTGGCTGGATGAGTGCAAAGATCAACGGGCGTACTTATGGATAAAGAAACAGAGGGAAGAATACATTAAACAGTGGATGGATGGACGGATGGATTTACAGAGAAATACTGTAAAGGTTCAATGGTGCAGGAAAAATATCAGAGAGAGGATGGCTGGATAAACGAAGTGATAATGGATGGACACATTAAAGGAGGGATACGTTAAATAATGAATGGATAGACAGATACATTAAGAGATCATGATGGACAGATCACTAGCTGAAGTGACACCTTAAAGGATGGATGGATTAAACGATGGACTGGTAGATAAGTAATTAAATTAAACTGATAGCCAATGGATGGGTAGTTAAATAGAAAGAGGAAGAAATTATTAGAGAAATACATTAATTAATGGAGTGATGGAGAAATGAATGGATAGATGGATAGATAATTAACAGATAAATGGATGGGCAAATTTAACAAGAAATTGATTAATTAATGGATGAATAGATTAAAAAATAAATGAATGGTTGAATGGTGGGCCACATAAGTTACTAGCAGGATAGAACGATCAACAGGAATGATTATGGATAAAGGAAAAGAGGAAAGAATGAGTGGATGGATGGATGGATAAATTTATAGAAGAATTAATATTTTGATTAACATGTTAATAAATAAATGAATGAGTAGAAGTGTGTATGGGTGGATGAGTTAAGAGACAGCAGATTGACAGATAAACAGATAGAGGGAGACAATAAAGGAGAGATAGATAGATAGATAGATAGATAGATAGATAGATAGATAGATAGA
>JANRMT010062834.1:64067697-64090922 GCA_026402145.1 Polypterus bichir lapradei | reverse complement strand
AAGCACACACTAGGGACAATTTAGAATCGCCAATGCACCTAACCTGTATGTCTTTGGACTGTGGGAGGAAACCCACACAAACATGCAAACTCCACGCAGGGAGGACCCGGGAAGCGAACCCTAACTGCGTTCATTTATGGCTCAAAGTATTCGGCCAATATATTAGTTGAGCCTGTGCTACGCAGCCGTCTGAGGTTATTAGGTAATCAAGTATTGTGAGCTGCGCAGGCGTGTGACGTTCAGCGTACCAACGAGGAATATTAGCCAATCATCTGTAAAAGCTGCGCAGATTCTAGACTAGCGAGAACGCGACGTGAGTGACGAGTGTCTGTGATCTGTTGGTTAGGTCTGAGTTTCCAGCGGGCTTGGGTGTCATGGCGTCGGCGAAGGAGCGCGATAAAGAACCGGCGTAATTCTTATCTTCTTTTAGCAGCTTTTGTTACAGGAATGGAAAAGAAGAGGTTTAACATCAATTTGGAAGATTCTATATTTAATAAAGACCCGACACCGGTATTTGTCTTTTTGTGGTTTGCATTATTAATCATATTGTTAGTGACTATTGAAAAGAACGGTCGTCTCGCGTTCAGTTTTGGTTTGTTAAAAGTGTGAATGAAATCTGAATGTAATTTGTAACTTAATTTATGTGTCGTATGACCGCGCCACATCGCTGTTATCACTGCGGGATTACTGTTATATGGGTTACCGTCGTTGGTTGTAAATTAAACACCGTGTTATACGAGTAACGAGAGGCTTAATTAAACTGGACTTTAACGTCTCTCATTATCGCTTAACATTAGTTACTGTAATTTATTGAGGAAAACCTTCAAAGTCTTAAGCAGGCAGTGCAGCGACTTCATGTGGATGTTGAGTAAAGTGTCAGACTAACACACAGGGTCACATTTGTACATTTAACGCCGTATGTCTTGTTTTGTAAACGTTTAACATTCTTCACCGGTAATCTTTCTTTATGCCGGTGCATTCGTCTTCATCTTCGTCTTCCTCCTGCGTTTCTCACAGTTTAATGCTAATTACTGAAAGAATGAAAAGGTGATCACCTCTGAATGAATTCAACGAATAGACGAATCAGTAACAAGTCAGGTAAGCCAACCTACCCGGCGCTTGTTGTTATTCGCTGGGCTTTCATCCAAAGTGACTTCCACATCAGCATGGTGGGAGATAACTAGTTGGAGGACAGAAACTGTAGGGGTGTGGGTGGGTCTTGCTTCATAAGGTGCTGGGGTACGTCACACCACAGCCCGCTGTGTTTTCAACCAGGGTCTCACCATTGTCTCGGCTTGGGCAGGAACTCAGTACTTTTTACTTCATTTTGCAGAATTTTGTTTTATCATCTTGTGTTTGTCAGTGGAGTTTTTTCTCAAGGGGCTCCTGTTTTTCCTCACGCATCCACAAAGTGTAGGTTGGGTGAAGTGGCGACGCCAGGCAGAGCGCCATTTGTAGGAGTGAGTGGGCCCTTCCTTAGGCTCAGGGCTGCTGCCTTTGTGTTGCTGTTGTCACCAAATGTTCTTTAGAATGTCGTAAAAGCTTTTTCATTATATATAACCTTTGGGGGGTTGTTTTTTTTTTTATATATATTATTTGGTGTAGAGTATTTGTCCGTCTGTCTTCACCATTAAGCGTACACAGCAGTACACGATGTGACACAATTTTAAAAAACTCAGCAATCTTCAACTTTCAAAATCCACCAAGTTTCTATTAACAATTTAATCAAAATCGGGTTACAATCAATCAAGGTACGAGGTGTTTATTAAGCCCACGTAGCCTGAGAGATGTTATTATTTTATTTATTTTAATTTTGCATTTTTACATCCTGGTTTCTGTCTGGCCACTTTACAGGAGAAGTAGTTCCCAAAATGCATCAGCCTTGATAGGTAACGGAAGAAGTCTGCTTTCATTAAGGCGGCCACGGCTTTATTCATTTTAGATATCGTGGTGTTTAACACCACAAAGTTAATGGCAAATGGCCTACTCTCTTTATCTAAAAAAATATTCCTTACTGTGGCGGCTTGTATAAAATGGTGGAAGCTCATATGCTTGAATAACATGCACGTTTCTACTATTTCGGAGTGGTTGTCAGGAATCGCGTCAATTATTTGTGTATAATAATACGTTCTGAGATTTGTCAGGTACGAGGAAAAGAAATTTCAAGATAAAGTCGTTACAGTCACTAGACTGGTGCCAGAGAGTGATGACGTCAAAGTCAACTTTATTGTCATCTCTGCTATACACTGTACAGGTACATAGAGAGACGAGACGACGTGGCTCCAGGTTTTTCAGTGCAAACAAACATAGAACAGCATAACAGAGAATATAGAATAAATAGGCATATGAAATAGACAATAAATAAGTGACACATTTTAAACTAGAGAATGTGCTATATGCATTTAAACTAGACAGAGTTTTAAATAAAGTTAGAACTAGAAAAAGACGAAGAGGTAGAAATCAAGTCAGAATGCCGTATTCTTAAACAGTTGAGATTGGCAGTATGTTACATTATGACAGAAACTGTACCCTGGTTATTTTCAAGTACCAAGTTCAATATGAGTGCAAATATGCAAAAACAGGTGCAAAGTGACATTATGCATTGGATGCGCAGAAGGTAGAAGGTTATAATGTAACAGGTTTCTATATACAGGTACTATATAATACTATTTACAGGTTATTTATGTGTACAATGTTCACATAAACATGTGCAAGTGTTGGATATTATTAACACACACACACAAGTACGATTGTTACTGTACTGTATGCCTTTGACGTTTTACTATACGTTTATCTTACATATAAACGTCTATGCGTGGAAGTGTCTGTCTGTCCAGCCCGGAAGTGACACGTGGAGTCAGGATGAGGTTCTCCACCTCCGAGGAAACAGAAAACTTGTTTAGCCGCCATTAACACAAGCAGGGCCGGCACGTCGACAAAACGAACCCTCCGAAGAAAGACAGAGTCGCCTAACATCGGCAAAACGGTATCCCTTTTACTTTTCCTCCCGCCGCTACTACACAAGCGAGGTGAGCGCGTCGGCAAAACGAATCCTCCCAGGAGAGAGACGCCCAGAGTGGTTCCTTTCAATTACCTGACATCTCGACATTTCAGTTTTTGTTTTTTCTGATGATTTTAATCGTTTCCCGGGCTTTTTACAGCACAGGCTTACACAGCTATAGATTATATTTGGGTGACTGTGATTTGTAAGTTCTAAAAGCTTCATACCTTGACCTTGTTGTTCCTTGTCCTTTGTAAGACGAGACCAGCCTTGGATGAAGTGCCAGAATTTTCCCCAACACACTCGCACAGGGCTTGTTTATAATTGGCAGATGGTTTGGGAGGAAGACTTGCTTGGTGAGAACGTACAAACTCGGCACTGACACTTTCTGGCTATGAGAGAACCCTTCTTCTTCATCTTCTTTTGGCTGCTCCTGTTAGGGGTCACCACAGCGGGTCATATTTTTCCATATCTTTCTGTCCTCGTCATCTTGCTCTGTCACCCCCATCACCACATCCATAAATCTTCTCTTAGGCCTTCCTCTTGCCTGGCAGCTCCATCCTTGGCATCCTTTCCCAATATACACACCATCTCGCCCCTCTTTGTCTCCCAACCATCCACCCTAAGCTGACCCTCTAATGTCCTCATTTCGAATCCTGTCCATCCTCGTCACGCCATCTTTAACTCTGCCACCTCCAGCTCTGTCTCCTGTGCCACCGTCTCCAGCCCATATAACACAGCTGGTCTCACTACCGTCCTGTAGACCTTCCCTGTCACTCTTGCTGATACTCGTCTGTCACCAATCACTCCTGATACTCTTCTTCACGCACTCCACCCTGCCTGCACTCTCTCTTTCACTTCTCTTCTTCACTCCCTGTTACTCTGTATTGTTGGTCCTCATCCACCTTCATCAACTCTCCTCCCCTCATCCTCACCATTCCACTGATCTCCCTCTCATTCACACACACGTATTCTCTCTTGTCGTATCCTTGATGTGTTTGTTCTCGTCTAAAGCCGTTAATAAAATTGCAGCTCCAGTGTCGTGCCAAGCCATTATGCACCATTGCATCACCATGTTTTTCTGCCCGTAGGTCGTAAGAAAACGTATTGGCCACTTAGGTTGACCACTGCGTGATTGTTTCTCGTGTCAGTTTTGTTTGTCTGTATTATGGTCGATGTATATTATTATATTTTATCTCTTTCAGTATCAGTGGGGAATGTGCCAGAGTGCATTTCATGAAACTTTGACTGGGTGGCTTTTGCCGATGAAAGGCTTACAGGTTTATTTATTTTTTTCACCGTCTCACCAGCTGTACTTTATTATTTCCATTCCTCCCTGACTGTCTGTCCGTAATGTCAGAGTTACCATTACAGCCATTAGAGACTTCGAAATTAGTGTAGTTCTTAGCAATTTAAGCCACGCTTAAGGAGTTTTCATTTCTGTTATTTACTGGTGATTCCCAGTTGAAATAAGCTCTACTACCCCTCATAATTCTTTATATTTATGTAGCGCTTTTTTGTAGTGAGTGTGGAGCCACTTCATCCACCACTAATGTGTAGCACCCACCTGGATGATGCGACGGCAGCCATTTTCACACCAGTGCACTCACCACACATGAGCTGTTAGGTGAGAGAGACAGTTATGGGATGATTAGGGGTCCAGAATGACCAGGCCGTGGTGGGCAGTTTAGCCAGGACATCAGGGTACACCCGGATCTTGACATAGGATGCCCAGGGGGTCTTTTATGACCACAGAGAGTCAGTTCCTCAGTTTTATGTCTTCATCCAAAGGATGGCACCATTTTTACAGCGCAGTGTTCCCCTCTCGTCACTGCACTGGGGCTTTGGGGGTCCAAAGGGTAAGCGCCCCCTGCTGGCCTCACCAGCACCTTTTCCAGCAGCAACCCAAGCTTTTCCCAGTTGCTCTCCCCTCACAAGTACTGGCCGGACCTGAACATGCTTTACTTCAGGTGGGTGACCCGTTCTGAAGTGCAGGTGGTATGGCTGCTGGATTAAAACGGCAGCTTTGGTCACTAAATAGAATTTCCCAGGGGCAGAATATTTTCGTCCTCAAACCAAAATTTCACTGACTAAACCCACGGCAAGGAACAACTTCGTGTTGAGGCACAAAATTGCATCCTAAGAGAAGTGTGGTCACTAAATAAGCCCCCCAAGAGGGAAAATGTTCAGCCCGTCACCTTCTCCTGTACCAATCTGTGCAGAGAAAGTGTGGCTGTGCATACCAGACGGGCACACATTCGGCTTTATCTGTTTGACTTGTTTCTCCATACCCTGTAAGTTTTTTTATTTTTAATTACGTGTCTTTTATTTTTTTCTTGTACATGGAATTTATTTTCTTCGTATTAAGCAATTGGAGCTAAATATTTTGTATGAAAATGTGTTTTACATAAATAAATGTTGTTGTACTGTTAGCCAAGATGATAAAGCTTAACTCGATAAGGCCGAGTTTTGTTCAGGATGTCATTTATTGTCTGCAAATTGAAACCTAAGAGGGTCTGCCAGTTAAAAATGATCCATCGTTGTTTGCATTTCTCACGCAGGTGAAGCCATTGTTCAAATTCTCCGTGGACAGCGATGCTAAAGCTACACAACCAAAGCCTGATTCGGATTCTCGCCCCCTCTCCTATAGCGAGTTCATCATTAAACAGAAGGCCTCCTCCTCTTCAGGTAAAACTGACTGGGTGTCCCCAAAAAAAGAGGCCAAGAGCAGAGACACAAACCACCCGGTCTGCGCGTCAAAATCCGAACCCGAAGAGGAAACCAAATGTCCAAAGAACGACGTCTCTGCCGGCATCCAGAAACCCGCAGGTGCTTTGTTGGAAAACCAGGGGTCAAACTGGGAAGAAGAGCAGCTGGTGGGAAATTCACAAACGGGAAATGCGGACACGGAAAATGAAGGCGTCCCCTCCGCCATTTGTGCCCCTAAACCACCTGGGAGTGGAAACAGCATCATCGTCAGTCTGAGACAGGTAAGGGGTGGTGGGTGGAGAGAGCGGCACGGGACACTTCAGGGGTGATGGGATCTCCGCGTTTGGGTTTGTGATGGATTCACTTGTATTCATTTTTTTGCATTTTACATCCCTGTTTCCAAGAAAGTTGGGGCGCTTTGTAAAGTGTAAGTAAAAACGATACAATAATTTGCAAATCGTATAAACTAGGGGTGTCCAACTCTGGTCCTGGTGGACCGCAGTGGCTGCAGGTTTTCATTCTAACTATCTTCTTAATTAGTAAACCATTTTGCTGCTGATTCACTTGTTTTGCCTTAGTTTTAATTGACGTGACTCAGACCCCCTTCCTTAATGAGCAGCCAAACAATAAAGGGACACAAAGCAAGCCGCCACAGGACCAGCTGACCTGAAAATAAATAAATAAAGAAAGGTGAAGGTCTCAGTCATGTTGGTCTGCTCAGGTCAATAAAACATCTTGACGGTGGTCTTAGAAAAGAAAAAAAAAACAGAAAATCAACAGTCTGCTGTGGCAGAATGAGAGCAGCAACAAGTCCTAATATTCAATAAAGGCTTTAATTGACAGAAAGAACTGGCTTCTCATTAAGAAACTGGTTGGAGTGAAATGGGCTGGAGTTTGACGTTCCAGTTTAGCTGGTCATCTGTTGGCTAGTTTTACGTCTCATTTCGGTCTAAATGGGGGAAAAAAAAAACCAAAATGGCCGGTAGTGACTTGACTCCATAACTGAGATTGTCAGAAAACTACAAAGATTGCTGTGTTCTTTTGTGTTTTCTTCTCCATTGGAGAGATGCTGCTCTTCTTTTTAAAATCTTAACTTTCAAACACTTCAGATATCCAATATTTATTGCGTGGCTTATTCCTGCTTCTTTTTATTCATCCAGAGAGGCAACCCAATTTTGAAGTTTGTACGAAATGTGCCCTGGGAGTTTGGTGATATCATTCCAGATTACGTCTTGGGACAGACAACATGCGCTCTCTTCCTCAGGTTTGAAATTCACTCCTTTATTTTTGTGCACTTCTATGTCATTTAATTTAATATTAATGCAGGCCTGTCCTGGGCCTGGAGAGCCACAGTGAATGCTGGCATTTGTTCCAAAATGCATATTATAGACAAATGTAAAAGGTATTGTAAGACAGTAAGAGGTGAAAAGTATATCTCTCTATTATATAAAAAAATCCTGTGACGAGACAAGACTTTTTGGAAGATCTTTCCAAGTCCTGCGAGTCGAGACTTTGGCCGTGAGATTTTTCCAAGTTTCCGCTGTCCTCTCGACCATTTCTGGTTAACAGCTCACACCCTCTCACAATCCTCTCACTGGTGTGAATGCTTTTGTCAGACACACTTCTTGCTGTCTCAGCTCTTATAAATGTTAACATTTTCTTCACTTTAAGTTCCCAATTTAAGAAGACGTATTATTATGTCCAAATCTTATTGAAGAATTTCATCCCGAAGGGTTATCAATAGAATACAATACAATACAGTTTATTTTTGTGTAGCCAAAAATCACACAAGAAGTACTGCAATGGGCTTTAACAGGCCCTGCCTCTTGACAGTCCCCCAACCTTGACTGTCTAAGAAGACAAGAAAAAAATGGAAGGAACCTCGGGAAAGGCAGTTCAAAGAGAGACCCCTTTCCAGGTAGGGTGGGCATGCAGTGGGTGCCAAAAAGAAAAAGGGGGTCAATACAATACAATACACAGAACATCCATCCATCTTCCAACCCGCTGAATCTGAACACAGGGTCACAGGGGGTCTGCTGGAGCCAATCCCAGCCAACACAGGGCACAAGGCAGGAACCAATCCAGAGCAGGGTGCCAACCCACCGCAGGACACACACAAACACACCCACACACCAAGCACACAGTAGGGCCAATTTAGAATCGCCAATCCACCTAGCCTGCATGTCTTTGGACTGTGGGAGGAAACTGGAGTGCCCGGAGGAAACCCACGCAGACACGGGGAGAACATGCAAACTCTACACAGGGAGGACCCGGGAAGCGAACCCGGGTCTCCTAACAGCGAGGCAGCAGCGCTACCACTGCGCCACCGTGCTGCCCAATACACAGAACAGAACACAAATAATCATCAATACAATATAAAAATAAAAATTTTACAAGTACGGACCAGAATTTAACAGTAGATGATATCCCATAATATGATTTGGATATGTTTAGAATCCTGGAGACCTCATCCATCAAGCTGCCTCCCCCATTTGGCCATTACACAGCTGAAACAGTGCTGGGCCAGCCAATCCGATGAAAGGATCCCTCTTTCCCACAATTCCTGCGATCCTCCATCAGGGATGACTTTACCTTAGGCAGGCAAAACAACTTGGCAGGTGGGCCGTGGCACCAAGTGCCACATTTGAGTACCAAAAAGAGAAACAGAATAGGTGAGGGTTAGTAACAAATTATAACTAAGAAGAAATGAGCACACGGGCAATCCTAGCACCGAGAAACGAAGTCAAATGAATTAACGGCAAAATTGTCGATTGGTTACCCGTCAAATTGGTTAAATGCGTATCAGTAGACTCTCCTGAAACAGTTGGTGGAGATGGTGCGGAAGATGAAAACATTAACTTACAATATCACGAAGAATATCTACAACCGTTAACACCGTGCGATCTTCCATCACACAAATTACTGTAGAAAGAGGGATGTATCCAAGAAAGGTAATGTAGTCCATCTTCAGGGGATAACATTGCATAACAAAGGAGATCTTGATATGCCATTGGTATTAAAACGTTTACAGTTTCCCGTTAGAATAGATTTTTCAAAGACAATTTACAAATCTCGGAGCCAAACATTCGAAAAAGTCGGTTTATTTATTAGAGAGAAAGAAACAAAATTCTCTGAGGGGCAGTTATACATCGCATTGTCACGATGAAAGTCGAAACAAGGAATCACAATTCGATACGATATTCACGAAAATTTAATTCAAAAAATTGTTTTCACTGAAGTTTTACAGTAAAAGTGTACGTTTAAAAAGTATTTGCGTGTTAATTTTAAAGCAAAACAGAACTAAATCGTATTGCGCAATGAATAACTTGTAACGCAACATGAAACATGATTTACTTTCAAATTATTACGTTTTTTACTATTTTTAATATGGTTAATTACTCGCTGTAATGTAAAATAGTAAATTTTACATCCGCTTCCCCATACGTGAGCATCAGAACTGCAAAGAGGCTAGTGCATTGCGCAGGCATGGGGGTTGGTGAGTGAAGCCCCCCTAGTAATACATATAATAGATAAACATCAAGAGCCCTGTGGCTCTGACCCCAGTAATAATGAAGTGCTTTGAGGGAATCCTCCTAAAGTACATCAAGGATGCCATCCCTGCTGGATTTGACAACCATCAGTTCGCCTACAGGAGGATCAGATCTACAGAGGATGCCGTCTCAATAGTACTTCACACAGCCCTGACTCATCTGCAGTGCCCTAACACTTATGGTAGGATGCTATTCGTCGATTTTAGTTCAGCGTTTAACACCGTAATCCTGGACAAGCTGGTACAAAAGCTTCATAATCTGGGTCTGTCCACATCATTGTGTCTCTGGATCAGGGACTTTCTCACCAACAGGCCTCAGGTGGTTAGAATTGGAGATCGTACATCAGCCACACTGGTTCTGAACACAGGCACGCCACAGGGTTGTGTGCTCAGCCCAGCAGTCTTCACGTTATTTACGCACGATTGCTCTGCCATCCATGCCACAGATATGGTTGTGAAGTTTGCGGATGATACGACGGTGATGGGCCTCATATCAGACAATGATGAACCTCACTATAGAGAGGACATACAACACCTAGCACTATGGCGCTTGGCCAACAACCTCATCTTGAACACCAGCAAGACCAAAGAGGTCATTGTGGACTATAGGAGGTCCATAAGAACAGAACATGCTCCTATATTCATACATGAGGAGGCTGTAATGTGTGTGGACAATATCAAGTTCTTGGGTATCCACATCGGATCTGACCTGGTCTTTGAACAACAACAACATGTATTTCTATAGCACATTTTCATACAAATAATGTAGCTCAAAGTGCTTTACATGATGAGGAAAGGGAAATAAAAGACAAAGTAAGAATTAGAATAAGACAACACTAATCAACATAGAATAAGAGTAGGGTCTGATGGCTAGGGAGGACAGAAAAAACAAAAAAAAACTCCAGACGGCTGGAGAGAAAAAATAAAATCTGCAGGGGTTCCAGGCCATGAGACCACCCAGCACCCTCAGGGCATTCTACCTAACATAAATGAAACAGTCCTCTTTGTATTTAGGGTTCTCATGGAAGGACTTGATGATGACGGTCATGTAGACTTCTGGCTTTTAATACATCAATGTAGGACATCACTGTGCTTTGATTAGGTGGTGATGGGGCAGGTTGCCACCATAGAAAACCAGGAAAAGAAACAGAAGAGAGAGTAGGGGTCAGTACGGATTTTAGAGCCACCATGAATAGTTATTATAATGATTTGAATATACAGAGTGTCAGGATTAAATGAAGGTGAAGTTATCAGAAAGCCATGTTAAAGTAATTTGTTTTCAGCAGTTTTTTAAAGTGCTCCATCGTATCAGCCTGGTAAATTCCTATTGGCAGGCTATTCCAGATTTGAGGTGCATAACGGCAGAAGGCCGCCTGCCCGCCTCACTACTTCTTTTAAGTTTAGCTCTTGGAATTCTAAGCAGACACTCATTTGAGGATCTAAGGTTACGATTTGGAATATAAGGTGTCGGACACTCCGATATATAAGACGGAGCCAATTATTTAAGGCTTTGTAAACCATAAGCAGTATTTTAAAGTCAATCCTGAATGACACAGGTAACCAGTGTAGTGACATCAAAACTGGAGAAATGTGCTCGGATTTTCTTTTCCAAGTCAGGATTCTAGCAGCTGCATTCTGCACTTGTTGTACTCGATTTATGTCTTTTCTGGGTGGTCCTGAGAGGAGTGCGTTACAGTAATCTAGTCGACTGAAAACAAAAGCGTGAACTAATTTCTCAGCATCTTTCAATGATATAAGAGGTCTAACTTTTGCTATGTTTCTTAAGTGAAAAAATGATGTCCTAGTAATCTGATTTAATATGTGATTTAAAATTTAAGTTACATTCAACAGTTACCCCTAAGTTCTTTACCTCCGTCTTGACTTTTAATCCTAATGCATCAAGTTGATTTCTGATAACCTCATTGTCTCCATTATTGCCAATCACTAAAATTTCTGTTTTCTCTTTATTTAGCTTGAGAAAATTACTATTCGTTTAATTAGAAACACAAGTAAGACATTGTGTTAGTGAAACAACAGAGTCGGGGTCATCAGGTGCTATTGATGAATACAGGTGCGTGTCATCAGCATAGCTGTGGTAACTCACGTTGTGCCTTAAGATAATCTGACCTAACGGAAGCATGTAGATTGAGAAGAGCAGCGGACCCAGGATAGAGCCTTGTGGAACACCATATAGAATATCAGGGATCTTTGAGTTGTAATTACCACAACTAACAAAGAATTTTCTACCTGCCAGGTAGGATTCAAACCAATTTAAGACACTGCCAGAGAGGCCCACTCATTGACTAAGGCGATTTCTAAGATCTCACCTGGTGAAGAAGGCCCAACAAAGACTCTTCTTCCTCAGGAAGATGAGACGTGCTGGATCTCTTCTCGGCTGCTCACAAACTTGTACAGATCCACTATAGAAAGCATTCTCTGTCACAGTATGACAGTGTGGTATGGCAGCTGCACAGGACAGGAAGGACTTGGCACAGGTGGTGATAACAGCACAGGGGATCGTGGGAAGTCCTCTCCATGACCTGGACTCTGTATATGCTGGAAGGGTGCAGAAAAGAGCCAAATGTATAGCTGCGGATCTCACCCATCCAGGAAATGGACTGTTTGTACCACTGCCTTCGGGAAAGCGGTACAGAAACATAAAAAACACACACCAGCAGACTGAAAGACAGCTTTTCCCCCAGAGCTATGAAGCCCATCTGCCCCTGCTGATACACACACATACATCTACATCTACCCCTAACCTACCCCTATGTAGACATGCACACGCACTTTCCCTCGTAATCGAACACACGCACTCGTATTCCTCCCGTGTAGACCCTCACACAGATCACTGGTCTCTGCAGGCGTACTACCTTAGGAAAAGTTTGGACTTGATGATGTTTTATTGCTGCTGTCTTTTATACTTATTATGTTTATTTTATTATTTATAGTGTATTTAAGTATTCTGCCTTGAAGCCGAGTCCTACCAACAAACATTTTATGTACACTCACCTAAAGGATTATTAGGAACACCTGTTCAATTTCTCATTAATGCAATTATCTAATCAACCAATCACATGGCAGTTGCTTCAATGCATTTAGGGCTGTGGTCCTGGTCAAGACAATCTCCTGAACTCCAAACTGAATGGCAGAATGGGAAAGAAAGGTGATTTAAGCAATTTTGAGCGTGGCATGGTTGTTGGTGCCAGACGGGCCGGTCTGAGTATTTCACAATCTGCTCAGTTACTGGGATTTTCACGCACAACCATTTCTAGGGTTTACAAAGAATGGTGGGAAAAGGGAAAAACATCCAGTATGCGGCAGTCCTGTGGGCGAAAATGCCTTGTTGATGCTAGAGGTCAGAGGAGAATGGGCCGACTGATTCAAGCTGATAGAAGAGCAACTTTGACTGAAATAACCACTCGTTACAACCGAGGTATGCAGCAAAGCATTTGTGAAGCCACAACACGCACAACCTTGAGGTGGATGGGCTACAACAGTAGAAGACCCCACCGGGTACCACTCATCTCCACTACAAATAGGAAAAAGAGGCTACAATTTGCACGAGCTCACCAAAATTGGACAGTTGAAGACTGGGAAAATGTTGCCTGGTCTGATGAGTCTCGATTTCTGTTGAGACATTCAAATGGTAGAGTCAGAATTTGGCGTAAACAGAATGAGAACATGGATCCATCATGCCTTGTTACCACTGTGCAGGCTGGTGGTGGTGGTGTAATGGTGTGGGGGATGTTTTCTTGGCACACTTTAGGCCCCTTAGTGCCAATTGGGCATCGTTTAAATGCCACGGGCTACCTGAGCATTGTTTCTGACCATGTCCATCCCTTCATGACCACCATGTACCCATCCTCTGATGGCTACTTCCAGCAGGATAATGCACCATGTCACAAAGCTCGAATCATTTCAAATTGGTTTCTTGAACATGACAATGAGTTCACTGTACTAAAATGGCCCCCACAGTCACCAGATCTCAACCCAATAGAGCATCTTTGGGATGTGGTGGAACGGGAGCTTCGTGCCCTGGATGTGCAGCCCACAAATCTCCATCAACTGCAAGATGCTATCCTATCAATATGGGCCAACATTTCTAAAGAATGCTTTCAGCACCTTGTTGAATCAATGCCACGTAGAATTAAGGCAGTTCTGAAGGCGAATGGGGGGTCAAACACCGTATTAGTATGGTGTTCCTAATAATCCTTTAGGTGGGTTTATATTCATAATGACAATAAAGAAATCTATCTATATCTATCATTATATAGTGCCTTTCACATCTACCTACCTACCTCAAGATTCTTTATTTGTCACATGCATAGTTATATAGGACAACACACAGTGAAATGCATCCTGATCCGCTTATCAAAAACTGTCCAAAGTTAGACGATTATCAGTTAGATTAACAAAAAAGTAACAGATTGAAAGATAACAGTATAGTAGAACATCATAAATAAGTAAAAGTATGTGACTAAAGTAGAATTAAGTGTTAAGGTGCAATAGTACAGTGATTATTGTGCAAAACCAAAGTTAGACAGGTGCGTAGTTAAATGACAGACCAATTCCAAAACAAGGTAAGGGTAGACGGCATAGTACAATTACAGTCCAGTCTAAGCATGTGGAGGGTCGTGGATGAGATGGCATGTTCTGATTTAACAGTCTTATGGCTTGAGGATAGAATCTCCTTCTGAGTCTCTCTGTCCTGGCCAGGATGCTACAAAACCTTTTTCCTGATTTTAACAGATGACACAGCCTATTGCTGGGATGAGAGGATTCTTTGATAATCCTGAGAGCTCTGGTCCTGCATCTTCTGGTGTAAATGTCCTGCATAGATGGTAGAGCTGAGCTGCAGCAGCGTTCTGCTGCATGGATCGCTCTCTGTAGGGCATTACGGTCCTGAACACAGCAGTTTCCAAACCAGGATGTAATGTTCTGTGTCAGGATACTTTTCACAGCGCCAGAGTAGAAAGTCTGAGTAGACCGCTCAGTCTGCCTGCCTACTTTTCTTTCTCTCTCTTTCTTTGTGCTCCAGACCATCAGCAGCAGTGGTGACAAAGCAGCCGCTTCAGATGCACATTAGTTTTCAGTGCCATTCTTTCCCCCAAAACACTCAAAAACACACATTTTTTATATTACTGCTCAAGCTTGGTAAATATTTACGTGTCCTGATAAAAATGCACACTTTATTTTTCCTTTGGGATATTTTGATTTGTTTCACCAAACGGATTGAGGTGGTTTATACAGAGTGAGCCAAAGAGAAGTACCACATTTCAAACGTTTATTCTACAAAAATGCTACAAGATAAAACACATTTCATTACAACACAAGAAAGGGTACACAAAATAGATTTTTTTCACTGTGTGTTAAAAATGATGTCTTCACGGTGGTGGCTGCCATCATTAGCAGTCCACTCTTCAAGACGATTTGTGAACACTTACATGACTCGTTCGGCCATTTCAGGGCGAATAGCATCCTTGAGGGCGTCAAGGTTTTGAGGTCGGTGTTGTGTATACCTATGACTTGAGAGAGCCCCACACAGAGTGAGATCAGGCGAACGTGAAGACCACTCGACATCGCCCCACAGGGAGATCAGCTTCCCCGGAAACATCTCCCACGAAACATGAATGGATCTCCATGTCATGTGAGCTGCCACTCCAGGCATCCAGCTGTTGGGGCTGCAGAAAGTTCTCTAACATTTCAGTGTAACGTTCTGAAGTGACGGTGACTGTTGCTCCCCCCTAAGGGCCTACAATGCCAAATTCTGCAACGGCCCACCAAACTGTAACACATGTGCTTACTGTACAGGAGTCTCTGAAGTTCATGGTGGTTGGTTTCAGCCCAATAACTAAAGTTTGGCTTATTTACCCAACCATTCAAATGGAAATGTGCCTCATCACTGACGTCACATGACGATGGCATCTCCATGAACGTTTGTTGGCGCACAACTCTCTACGGCTCTCCCATTCTCTCTCAGTGAGTTCTTGCATTGCCGTCATTCTGTATGGATGGAAATTAAGGGCCTTGTGCAAAATCAAAGACGTTCTGGAAACGCCGAAGGCAGAAGGGTGCTGAACGTCTAGCAGATTGCACAATGGCTGCCCTTACAGCTTGGATGTTATCAGGCGCTCGTACAATCCGAGGACGGCCTGGAGATTTTCTGTTTAGTGTTGCACCCCCATCTGTCTAAATTTGAATTGCTTTCTGATTTGGGACGTCACCGCTAGGTGGAATGCTGAAGTGCGTTCGGAAGGCGCATTGCGTAGTGATGATGGATTCATTGTTTTTGATAAATGCTTTGACAGTGAAAGCACAGTGCACACCAAACCAAGGCGTGTGGCTGACTGAAAACTAAAAGGGGTTGCCTATCAAAGGACCCCCACCCCAACCCACTTGGCTACCTCTACCTCGAACAAATGACCTGGAGAAATGGGGCACTTCTTATTGACTCACCCTGTATTATTCTGTCTTGTTCCTTGATTAACAGTTATTTTTTGTATTTTTTGCTTTAATATTTCAGTCTTCGATATCATAACTTGAATCCCAACTACATTCACGATCGTCTGAAACAACTTGGGAAGGCGTTTACTCTGAGGGTGCTGCTGGTTCAAGTGGATGTGGTGAGTTTCCTCTTTGTTCCCAGTGACCAGCAAGGGTCTTAACTGGGAAAGAGTTTGGATTGTTTGAGACGTGCATGCTAAGTGTTCATGAGGTGTCATTTAAAAATCTTACACAGAGCAGAGCCATTCTTCATTATTGTTGTAGTGTGTGTCATATGAAGACCCCACACATCCTAGGCAGACTGCCATGCAGTAGCTTCATAAATACAAAATAAAAACATTAAATATTGTGTGTGAGGGACAAGTCTTTGCATTCAGGCTTGAAAGTTGATACTTGTAATAAAGTCATCGACCCCAACATTAAACGGTCAAAGGACTTTAAGTAACATAAGTAGAAAGGCAGGGGCACCCTGTAATGGCGTCTGTCATTAACCTCATCCTATAGTCATTAGAATGTATTAAACAAGAATATGGACACACACTGTAAAGGAATATTACCTTACTAGCCGACGCCCGCCGCAACGTACGGCGGTGTAAGAGTGGGAACGGAAAACGGTGAGAAAGGAATTCAGAAATCAAGAAGAAAGAAATACTTCTTGAAAGACGGAGGTGTGAACGGGTGTTTTGCTGGAGACGACAGATAATGAGTCGAAAGATCTAACCCTAGAATAAGCCACGTACAACTGACCGTGGCTGAAGACTAGTTATTGTAGATTAACGCAAATCTTTGCGAATGTTTGTCCTTGGGACTTGTTGATAGTCATGGAGAAGGCTGAGTGGGAATTGTGTGCGTTTAAATTTATAAGGGAGATTGGTGTCGGAAGGAAGGAGAGAGATTCTGGGAATGAAGATTGTTTCAGAATTTTGGATAGCGATCAGTTATCAATCTCATATATATATATATATATATATATATATATATATATATATATATATATAATCTCTTATATATACATATTTCTCTGGGGCGGCACGGTGGCGCAGTGATAGCACTGCTGCCTCGCAGTAAGGAGACCCTTAAGGGTTCACTTCCTGGGTCCTCCCTGCTTGGAGTTTGCATGTTTTCCCCGTGTCTGCGTGGGTTTCCTCCCACAGTCCAAAGACATGCAGGTTTGGTGCATTGGTGATCCTAAATTGTCCCTAGTGTGTGTGCTTGGTGTGTGTGTGTGTGCGCACCATGCGGTGGGCTGGCGCCCTGCCCGGGGTTTGTTTCCTGCCTTGCATCCTGTGTTGGCTGGGATTGGCTCCAGCAGACCCCCGTGACCCTGTAGTTAGGATATAGTGGGTTGAATGATGGATATATTTCTCTTCTGGTTTGTCCTGCTTCCTCTTCAAACCCGGTCCCCCCTACACGGAGCCCACATGGCATTTCTCGATTCCTACTCCTCCTCTTCCAAACCCTTCCCCACGCTGGCTGCGACCTCCCATACACCCCCACGTCGCTTTTCTTGATTCCTATTTCTCCTTTGGACTACCGCGTTCCCCGCTCCTCTATCATGACCCCATTGGTGTCATGTCACCGCCGAAGTGAAAGGTCACGCGGTCAGGCTAGATATAGGGCGGTGACGTGACCTTATTTGAAGAGGAAGCAGGACGAACCAGAAGAGAAATATATATAAGAGATTGTTTACTTGCCAGTATATAAGGAAGATACAAGTTTCTGTGCTTATAGAGAGGAATGTACGATTCTTCTCCTAGCTCTGTGTGTGGTGTTGTGGATTTCTTATTATATAATCACTGAAGACACTCTGCTAAAGGACCTGTGTGTGTGTATTCGTTTAGTAGATGTATTGGAGAGCACCAAGTGAACTTGTTCTTCATTTTGAGCCACTCTGACTAGACAAAGCCATTCCTAAGCTCAGAGCAGTTAATCATCCAACAGACTATGAAGAGTAAGAAACGTGAGGCAAAGAACTTACCACATGGTCAAACCTTAGCCATATTTTAGATAAGACTGGCAGTGGTCCTTTGTTCTAAAATAATTGTGACCACTAAGGGGCGCTCCAGACCCCCCCAAACACCTGACAAAACTTGACAAAAAACGGTCTCTGGTTCAAATAATTTATTGACAGATGGATTGGGGCGGCAAACACAGTTATGCAGTCGCTGTACTGATCTGTAGTGGTGAAGAAGGAGTTGAGTCAGAAGGTGAAGCTCTCAATTTACCAGTTGATCTGCGTCTCCACCCTCACCTATGGTCATGAACTTTGGGTAATGATTGAAAGAATGAGATTGTGTGTACAAGCGGACAAAATGAGCTCTGTCTGCAGGGTGGCCAGGCTCTCCCTTTGAAAGAGGGTGAGAAGCGCAGACATCTGATAGAAATTTGGAGTAGAGCCACTTACCCTCCACATCAAGATGGAGGCGATTGAGGTGGTTCTAGCGTCTGATGCAGATGCCTCCCGAATGCCTCCCAGTGGACTAGCTAGGAGGACTACATCCAGACTACAGGTTGCATGATATTCTGAGAATGTCCAAACTCGGACCGTACCAGGGGAGCACTGCTGCCTTCCGGTTTGGGGGATAAACTGTCCCAGTTTATTCATTATGGCCCAAATGCCCCCACTGGGATAGGAAGCACTAGCTATCCCTATTGGGGTACTTTCTACCATTACGTTGACAATCCATTTTGGCCTCCTGGCCGGGTATAGCATGACTCTCCACCCCAGTTGGCATGCCAGTCCGTCCACTCCTGCACTTACACAGTATATTAATGAGTATACATATGTACTGTGTGTGTGTATATATTGTCCCAAAGCACACACGTTTATTCTCTTTTCCTCTTCTACAGCACACACAGTGTATCAATCACCACCATACACAGTTCTTTTCTTCTTCTCTTTCGTTCTGCCTCCTCCACTCTTACAAGCTCTGTTCCCTGCCTCCCAACTCCGACTCCCTGAAAGGAGTGAGGCGGCCTCCTTTGTACTGCACCCAGAAGTGCTCCGGGTGTAGCGGAAGTGCTGCATATAAACTTGGCTCCTTCACTGGCAGCACCTCTGGGAGTAGCGGAAGTGCTTCATGCCCAGACTCCGGAGCTGTCCAGGTTCCCCCTGATGTAAACCAAGGCGGCTGCCCTCTCGTGTCCTGGGGGAGGTACTGTCAGTCATATGTCGCCTCCCCTGGTCTTCTCTTCAAAAGGGCATCCCAGCCGGGCAAAATCCCCAGCCATCCATAACGTATATTATATATATATTGTGGAGCCGACCCGGACACAGACAGGCGGACATGTTGTTTAATACCACCACACGTTTATTATTTACACTATTTACAATGGTCACACAGACCCAATTCAGTGCACAATCCCCAAATACTCAGTCCTGGCCACAAATGCCTCTCTTCGGGCCGCCTCCACACCTCCTCTGTGCTTCATCCTTCCTCCTCCCGACTCCAGCCTTGAATGAAGGGAGACGGCCCCTTTTATACAGTCCCCGGATGAGCCCCAGGTGTTCCCGGCCTTCCTCTTCTGGCCACGCCCCAGCGTGGCGGAAGTGCCGGCTGTCCTCCCGGCAGCTCTCCGGGCGCCATCCTAATTCTTCCCCCCAGCACTTCCTGGTGTGGCGGAAGTGCTGGGGTAACAGGTACCCAAGGCATTGGGGCGCCTCCTGGCGGTGACCACGGGCCCCTACAGGGTGGAGCTTCCATGCCCTGTACCCGTGGCCCCCAAAGCAACCAGGAAGGCGACCCCCACGTGATCCAGGGTGGACACAGACCCACATCCGGTCCCTCATGGCGTCCCGGCCGGGTCATGGCCCCCCTGGCATCCCTGACAATATATATATAATCAGGCTTCTAGTTTGAAGGTGAAACATCACAAGTGATGACTTTAGAATTTCCCATACCACATGAACAAAGCCTATATGGTGCTTATAAAAAGTATAGGAATAGGAATTTTCACATTTCATTCTTATACAACATTAAATTATAGCAGATTTAATTTTGGATGCTAATTGACAAAAAAAAAAAGACTGTTGAATGTCAAAGTGAAAACAGACTTCTGCAAAGTGGTGTAAATTCATTAAAAATATAAAACGCTAATTTTTTTTTTAGGAAGTAATCACCCCCTCCAAGTTAGTATTTAGATGATAGCCGCCATGCCAGCCTTTACTCTGAGCCTGCAGGTTTCTCTCTATCGGTGTGCCATTCTTCTTTGCAGATCTGCTCAACCTCTGTCAGGTTGCATGGTGATTGTGAGTGAACAACTTCAGGCTTGCATTGATGCACTAAAATACAGTCTAACATTCCTACCTGCAAAAAGCGATCACACACACACATCAGTTCAGGAGACGTTGTGACATTTGGTTTATAATGAATTCCTTTGTATCATTTCACAATATATGAGTTTCTTTTTCTTTCCTCTCATTCTTAGAAAGATCCCCATCACTGTTTGAAGGAGCTGGCCAGAATTTGTCTAATGGCAGACTGCACACTCATACTGGCTTGGAGGTGAGTTTTCAGTAATATTTGCTATTCAGAGCCTGTGATTTTTTGTTTCATTGGGTAGAATCCTTAACAGTAACCCGGTTAAGGGTTTACGTGGCTGCATAATCAGATTATTCTCCGAGATGTCTGCCTCTGTCAGTCAGGCGTCTCAGAGCCAGATTTCTTTAATTGAAATTTGGGACTAGGGCTTTTTTTTTTTTTTTAAAGTCAGATTTCCGTGAATAATCAAATTTTTGAAGTGCATGTAAACACACTAATTGTGTTTGTATTTTCTCCAGCCCTGAAGAAGCAGGCAGGTATCTTGAGACCTACAAGTCTTATGAAAAAAAACCTGCAGACCTCCTAATGGAGAGAGTTGAGCAAGATTTTTTATCCAAGGTAAGAGCCTCTAACAAATCCAATATGTAACTAATTTTGTACAAGTCCAATCTATAATTGTGAGTGATATGAAAGAGTCATACAGAATTAAGACAGGTAACCCAACTTGGTATAAACAGTCACCTGAATGGCCGCTAACGTGTGTGTAAAAATCAAGGGAATGTTCTGTACAGGAATCAACGAAGACTTGCTGTGACACATGGGAAGCATTCACCCCACCACTCGAGAGGCGATTGGCCAGTGCACGGCTTGGTTCCTCTTGCCTCACATTAAGATTCATGTTTTGGGCTCACCACAAGAAGCCAGGTAGGTTAGAGTAGGGGTTCTCAAACTCGGCCCTGGGGAACCTCTGTGGCTGCAGGTTTTTGTTCCAGCCAGATTCATAATCGTGGACAACACCTGATAATGCTGATCTCATTTAAATAGCTGGTATGTTTTTATCTCTTATTTTACATTCAGAAAAGCACAGCAGCAGGATTTTTACATTTATAAGACAGAAATATTTCTGGTTTTACTATTGCTTTAAATGCTTAACTCTCTTTTGTTGATTTCATTATATTTATATATCTATATATCTTTATATATAATACGCTACCATGGCTGTTCGTTTGTCTGTCCAGGATTTTAAATTACCTGTACCACGCAAACCGTTTGAACTATTGACCTAAAATTTGGTACACGTATACTACGTGACATCTACTGTCTGCTTTCGGGGTGATGATTGACCTCCAAGGTTATTCCTCTTTTTT
Organism: Polypterus bichir lapradei; assembly: GCA_026402145.1. Classification (NCBI taxonomy): domain Eukaryota; kingdom Metazoa; phylum Chordata; class Cladistia; order Polypteriformes; family Polypteridae; genus Polypterus; species Polypterus bichir. The sequence goes on along the minus strand of JANRMT010062834.1, from coordinate 64,069,526 downwards.
TTATTTTTATTTTATTTTATTGTAGACTCAACTCTCGGCAGAGGCCAGCAGGGCAGTCGTGTGGCGCATGTGTACGGGCCCCGTTCTCATTCCTACCACCTTCGCCATCACTTCCCCTACCTCTTCATATCTTGAATCATTCTTGAGGCAAATTGAAGACTTAAGTGCCAGCTTAAGTGAAAAAAACATACTAAGTAATTGCAACACAAACACGGACTTAATCAGTTTTAGCGCAAAAAGATGCCAAAGAAAGAAAGAAAAGAAGCGGGCCGCTAGGGTGTAGAGAAGAAGAGCTGCTCGGGAAGCAGCAAGCGCATCAACCTCTGAGCAAACAAATGCTAAACGTACAGAGAAAGAGTTTGAAAGCTAGGAATGGTCAAGTCAAGTGTATTCGCTGCATGTTATTGTGCAGTCTGCTATTACTGGTTAATGATAATTAAAAATGAGCAGAGCAGACACCCAGGCAAACAGCACGGAGTAATTGAAGGCTGCAAACTACTTTAGCGTCATACCCACTAATTAGTAAATACAGGATAAATTAAACAATTAGAACACCTTGAAAAGTAGAATGAAAATCAAGATGAAAATAATGTTAAAAAGAAAAAAAAGAAATACATTATTCCCATATAACTGCTTGGTACATTTTTTTTTTTTTTTTATATATTAAACTTAGTTCTCTAATTTCCATATTGGGAACTTTGGAAATATAACAGTTCATTTAATTAGCCCAGGAGTCCAATTAAAAACAGAAGCTGGTTGGGACAAAAACCTGCAGCCACAGGGGGTCCCCAGGGCCGAGTTTGGGAAGCACTGGGTTAGAGGAATGAGCGTCCATGATCAAGTTTTTGGTTAATATCCCAATAGGTTCCTGTGGAATTGCCATCAGTTCCGATTCTTTGTGCATGCCATGAGTGGACCGTAGTTCACAATCCTAGAACCCTGTCTTTGTCGTTTTCCCTTGTGCAGTATAAATTACCGTTGTGTGTCCTACTAGTGTGCTATTGGTGTTTTTATTAGTTTCTTACTTGTGTCAGCCTTGTATGTTCCTTACAATTGGTGTCTCTTGTTTTGTGCTTCTCACAGGTAACTGATTGTTTAACCACAGTTAAGTCTGTGAACAAGACTGACACGGTCACTCTGCTATCAACATTCTCGGTAAGAGTTTTGACAATGTTTATTTTTGAATTTGAAAAAAAGGGATTTGAATCGACACATTATCTTTCTACATCAACTTTGTTACGTACGAGGGGGAGTCAAGCTAAAGTCAGAAAATGGGACGAACCTTAACAAAACCGATGCTGTCATTTCTGAATGTCGTCTCCACCCTTCTCAATGCAGTTGTGCCACCTGCCAGGGTATCAGCAGAATAAAAGGTTTTGTCTCGTCCTCACAGCTACTCGTGCACCCAAGTTATTGTTGAACACTCCATGCCAAGGGGTCCTACGGTCACTAGTGCGAGTTACTGTGACTTGCTGGAGACCAACGTGAAGCCTGCTGTTTGATCCAAGTGGCGAGGACTGCTGTCTCAAGGAGTCCTATTGCTGCCCACACACTGCTAAGAACACCAAGGCTTATCTGGAGAAACTGAAATTTGAGGTATCGCCACCTCCTCCTTTATATCGAAATAGTGACAATGAAAAACGTGTTATGGTGACCCACATTGTTATATATGTATGTTCACCTTAGGATCCAATTTTTGAAGCTTATTTTTTATTTTGATTTAATACAGTCATATGAAAAAGTTTGGGAACCCCTCTTAATTCTTTGGATTTTTGTTTCTCATTGGCTGAGCTCTCAAAGTAGCAACTTCCTTTTAATATACGACATGC
>JANRMT010062834.1:64003777-64032096 GCA_026402145.1 Polypterus bichir lapradei | reverse complement strand
ATAGATAGATAGATATGAAAGGCGCTATATAATAGATATGAAAGGGGCTGTATAATAGATAGATAGATATGAAAGGTGCTATATAATAGGAAGATATGAAAGGCGCTATATGATTGATAAGATATGAAAGGTGCCATATAATAGATAGATATGAAAGGCGCTATATAATAGATATGAAAGGCACAATATAATAGATAGATATGAAAGGCGCTATATAATGGATGGATGGATAGATAGATATGAAAGGCGCTATATAATAGATAGATATGAAAAGCACTATATGATAGATAGATATGAAAGGCGCTATATAAAAGATAGATATGAAAGGCATAATAGAAATGAAAGGTGCTAGTATCTATCTATATAATAGATATGAAAGGCGCTACATAATAGATAGATAGACACTATAATTCATCAATAGATAAGACATTTTGTAAAAGATCGATTGATTTGAAAGGCACTATATAACATTAGTTTTTTGCGCACGTGCACATCACGTAGTCAGAGCGCTTCAAATGCTCATCTAGTGTTATATTGCGCTTTTCTTTCGTGCGCTCGCTTTCATTTATTTGGTTGGCGTATGTCTGCGCTCTGTGCGCTTTGCGATACGAAGGACGCAAAGCTCTGTGACATTATAGAACGCCTTTTACAATCTATTGCATATCATAGTGTTGTACAGCTGAGGTGACAGTAAATCAAGTGTGGGGACCTGAACTGCTACCCCGCCTTGTTCCCAAAGTCGGGGGGCGACGCCGATGAGAACATTTGTGTCAAACGGCGCAGTCCCTCAACAGGCTGAGCAGGAGACGCGGGGCACTGCGGTGTGATTATGTTAATTATAATAAGGAGGTGTCCGTTATTCTCTGACCCGCTCAATGCAATTTAGGGTCCCGGTTGGGTCTGAAATTCTGAGGAGGGCGGTGAGGTTTCGATTGCAGTCAAACCTGCCGAGGTTGGCAGAAGAAGAAGGAGCACCGAGCTTAACGGGGTCGTTTCTCCGACAACACGTGTATAACGCCATGCGCTCGTGTGGGGGTCTGCGACTACGCGACTGCAACACGGGAAGCTCCGTCGGGTAGAGCGTTTCAGGGCCGACACCGGGCCGATTTAGTTAACGGATATAACAGTGACGTGAAGACGCCCTCATGGCCGCCACACTGTCAGAGCTGCTAGTCGTTCCCGGCTCCTTTCTTGGTTTCCTGGAGTGTTTTGTTAATAACATTGAATTTTTTCCCATTGACGTCCACAAAGCGAAGGGTCGGTAAGTTTTTCTGCGTCCCCCAACCATTGCAGCGCGCTGGCCCTTTACGCGGTACTCGTGTGTTATAAGCCCACCACAGGCACGTTTGTTTATTTACAATACAAGAATACCTAAAATGAGATTTTTAATTACTTTTGAAACATTATTTCTGTCGCGTAGTCTCTAATGTCGTGAAGTATATAAGTTGAGCTTAGTTCTCCACAAGCGCAATCTGGTTTTAGTGCCGGGCTTGTAACACACGAGGAGCCTTTACGCAGTTGCCTTAATTTGACTTTACTCAGTTAAATGTATTTTAGTTTTGTTTTTGTTTGTGAAAACACGCCCCCTTCAATGAATTTAAATATCAATGACCGCATCTGTAGGCTCCGCCTATGTGTTTCCAATACAATTCAACGTATGCGCAGTCGTGCTGCACTCACACGGGGCGGGGCCTGCAGATTGGGGCGGGGCTATACGACGATGACGCACAATTCTACACTCGGCTACTTGGCTGCGTATTCACAGAGCCGTTACGTATTCAGCGTTAACAGCACGACAGATGCCTTTGATGGGCCCAGTCAGGGTAACTGGGACAAGTGGACTGGCAACGTTAGCATGAATGGGATGCCCTGGGGTGTTTAAAAGACCCTGTAAAGGGTTAAATGGTATTGGGCCAGCCTCAATTTCACAGTTTTGTGACAAGGCAGATGATTTTTTTTAAACTGCAGTTTTATTTGCCCGAGCACAGCACAGGTGCCTGGGTCATTCTGACTGGCAAAGCGGGCACAATTAGTTATCTATTGTTGTGATATTTACTGAGCAGTCATCTGCCACTTAACAGAGGCACCTGTCTTGTCTCAAAACTCTGAGAGTTGCCCCCCACGTCCATCTCTCTTTGCATATCTCGGACTGTGACTTCCTCCTGATTGTTTTGGTGGCCACAGGCTGCCCTCTCTTCCTGTGGGCTTCAGGTCTCCAAACGCTGGCGTCAACCTTTGAGAGGGCTTCACCGCCCTTGTGCCGCCCGTCCTTCTACTTATCATTCACTTCTTCGGCTGACGTCTTTATCCAAAGCGACTTAAAAGATTTGAGATGCAATTCATTGCTGGAAGGGACCTGCTCAGGGTCACACAGTGGTGTCAGTAGTGGCATTTGAACCCACAGCCTCAGGGTTTGAAGCACTGGGACACACGGCCTGCTTGTAAAGCGAGAAACGTGACGCACACAAGAGCCCCTCGTCTTACTAAGGGGGGCCCACAACGGAAAAGAAGCCCTGATGGCGTCGACACGTCTCTCCAAATTGATGAGTGAGCAAAAGAAAGGAGGAGGAAATCCGACACTGCGGTCGAGTAAAGTCACAAATGTCCAAAAACATCCACCTTAAGTCAGCAAGTACATAAATAATAAAATCAGACCAATAATAATAATAATAATCACTAATGGCACGTACTGTAGTGTTGTGTTTGCACCTGTCGGTCCCACCAGGAGTCACGAGAACAAGAAACCAGCAGGCAGAGTTTAAGAAAAAACACAAAGAAGTGTTTAGTAAAAAACAGATAATCAGGCGTCATCGTCACTGGCGTGCCGGACGTGGCACAACACACTGAATCCACCAAAAAAAACCAAAAAAAAAAAAAAAAAACACGCACCCCTCCTTTTGAAGCCCCCGGCCAGCCAATGGTGTTTAACCCTTTATGACCTCACAGCACTTGTGGTGTGTAAACCAAGAAGAGCCCAGCAGAGACGGAGCTTAGAGAGACAAACACACACACACACACCTCAACACCAAACTACAGCAACGTGTGTCTGTCCAGGTGCCATGTCTCTGTCAGTCCAGCATTTTTTTTTTAATACACTTTATTAATCCCGGAGGGGTCCGAGCGCCGGGTCAGCCATTGTACAGCCAGCACCCCAGATTAAGGACCTCCTTCAAGGGCCCAACAGAGTAGGAATCCATTATAGTAATAAGATGAACTGCACTTGCCGTTCCAACAGATGGTGCATCACAAACTTTAGTAGCGGTGCATTTTATTACTACAAACGTTTGTGAAGTGCCATCTGTTGGAATGACAAATAAGATGTACAGTACAGGCCAAAAGTTTGGCGACACCTCCTCATTCAATGTGTTTTCTTTATTTTCCTGACCATTTACAGCACTCCATCACTCTCCTTCTTGGTCAAATAGCCCTTACACAGCCTGGAGGTGTCCTGTTGAAAAATAAATGATCGTCCAACTAACCTGACTTCTGCACAACACAACTGCTGGTCCCAACTCCATTGATAAAGCAAGAAATTCCACTAAATAACCCTGATAAGGCACACCTGTGAAGTGAAAACCATTTCAGGTGACTACCTGTTGAAGCTCATCGAGAGAATGCCAAGAGTGTGCAAAGCAGTAATCCGAGCAAAGGGGGGCTATTTGGAAGAAACTAGAATATAAAACGTGTTTTCAGTTATTTCACCTTTTTTTGTTAAGTACATAACTCCACATGTGTTCATTCATATTTTTGATGCCTTCAGTCATGAAAATAAAGAAAACACATTGAATGAGGAGGTGTGTTCAAGCTTTTGGCCTGTACTGTATTTCATTACTCCATGCCTCACATAAATACATTCTGATAGTTGGTGCACAGTTAACGCTAACACTGAAGTCTACGTTGATTATTTGGATATCAACTCATCTTAGAAGGGTAGCACAGCTACTCCACCTTAAGAAAGGGATACGTGTCTGTGTGTCCATCTGGCTGTTATGTCTCTGTCATGCCAGCAGATGGCGCATCACCAACATTTCTAATGATGCATTTTATTATGACAAATGTTTGTGATGCACCATCTGTTGGAATGACTAATGCAAAACATTTTATGACTACATGCATTACAAAACACATTCCAGTGAATGATGCACAACAAACATTAACATTGAAGTCTACACGGACTACTTAGATATCTACTTAAGTGAGACGGGCAGCACAGCCACCATCTTAATGAAAGCACAAGTGCCTGTCTGTGTGTTCTTTCAGTTACAATGTCTCTGTCATTCCAACAGATGGTGCAGCACAAACATTAACACTGCTGTTACAAATCCTACACAAAATGGCAAATAACAGAGACATGCATTGTATTTGTCATTCCAACAAATGGCACATCGGAAACATTTGTAGTGATGCATTGTATTATGGCAAATGTTTGTGATGCACCATCTGTTGGAATGACTAATGCAAAGCTTTTATTACTACATGCATTACAAGATAAATTCCAGTAGATGGTGCACTGCAGACATTAATGCAGGGGTTTTTGTTACTTAGATTTCTAACCATCTTAGGTAGCACAGCTAGTCCACCTTAATCAAAGGAGAAGTGTCTGTGTGTCTGTCCCTCTGGTGGCTATGACTCCATCATTCCAGTTGATGGTGCGTCACAAACATTTGTAGTGATGCAATTTATAACTATAAATGTTCGTGTGATATGCCTTCTGTTAGAATGACAAATGCAAACCATTTTATTACTACATGCATTGCAACACACATTCTAGCAGGTGGTGCACAGCAAATCTTAATGCTGAGGTATACGTGGATTATTTAGATTTCAAATAAACCTGTCTTAGACGGGTAGCACAGCTAGAATCTACTGTACCTTAATAAAGCAATAACTGTCTGTCCGTCCACTGTGTCTGTGTCATTCCAACAGCTGACACACTGCAGACATTAACACTGCTCTGACAAATCCCATACCAAATGGCATATAACAGAGACACATGCATGGCATTTGTTATTCCAACAGATGGAGCATCTGAAATATTTGTAGTGGTGTATTTTACTACTCAATTTGTGATGAGCCGTCTGTTGGAATGAGAAATGCCACGCATATGTCTCTCTTATATACCATTTGATATGGAATTTGTGAAAGCAGTGTTAATGTTTGTGATGAGCCATCTGTTGGAATGGCAAATACAGTGCATTTTATTACTATAGATGTTTACAATGCACCATCTGTTGGAATGACAAATGCCACGCATATGTCTCTGTTATATGCCAATTGATATGGGATTTGTGAAAGCAGTGTTAATGTTTGTGATGAGCCATCTGTTGGAATGGCAAATACAGTGCACTTTATTACTCCATGTCTTACAAAATGCACTCCAACAGATGGAGCATCAGAACTTTTTGTAGTGGTGTATTTTACTATTCAAAATTTGTGATGAGCCATCTGTTGGAATGGCAAATACAGTGCACTTTATTACTCCATGTCTTACAAGATGCACTCCAGCAGATGGTGCACTACACACATTAACGCTGAGGTCCGCGTGGATTATTTTAATTTCAAGCCGTCACAGAGGGGTAGCACAGCTCGTTTACAGAGTAACAGACGTAATCTTTACCGTGCGTCCAGAGCCTTCACTTTTGGCCGTCTAGATTGAATTTAAATGTGTCAATATGTCATTTTTGCCCACTCGATCTCCCATAATCACAAACTGAAGGCAGTGAACGTGTGGCTGGTGGTCTCCCTCAGATTCTGTCCACAGCCTTCATCCTTAGCGTGGAGTGCAAAAGAAACAAACACGAGCCTCTTGAGGAGCCGGCAGCGCTTTGCCTTTCTGGTTCTCCGCCTGCCCTGCTCAGCTTTTTTAAATCCCCCACTAATGTGACCTCACCTGGAGAAATGGAGGACCACCGAGTTGCTGTCATTTCATAAATTCCAGTGCAAAACAACCCAACTAAGTGACAACTGAAATACGTCGTAATTAATAACTCGACGTGTAAGAAAGGAATCACCTCAAAGCAAAGTGACTCGGAATCGTATGGCAGGTGGGCCGCTACACCTTCACTGTACGTGACATGGCCACAAGTCTGAGGACGCCCCCCCCAGAGTAGCCATGCAGCCCCCACGGACCAACACTGAAGAGCTCAGCGACTGCCAAGGGACGCCAGCTTGGCCACAGGTCTGCTCTGCCCGGTGTGCCCCCCGTCAGCTGTGAGGGCCTTTATTACGAAGTGGAGACGTCAAGGAGCAGCAACAGCTGAGCCACCATGCGACAGACCACCCAAACTGCTTCACCATCAGCAGCAGGACGCAGCGAGTCTGAGATCACCGCGTGCCATGCCACGCATCGGCTGGAGGGGCATAAAGCATGTCACCAGTCATTGGACCCTCGAGTGAGGAGTCACACTTCATTACCTGGCAGGCTGGTGGCCCAGTCTGGGTTTGGTGGATGCCAGGAGAGCACCACACCACCTTCAGGACCCCACAGTCCTTGCCCACTATGGTGGGGTTTGGGGGAGACCCCTTGATTCCAGTGAAGGCTCCTGTTAGTGGTACAGCAGACCAAGACATTTTAGAGAACTCTGCACATCCGTTTTGGTGAAGGCCCCTTTGTGTGCCAGCATGACGGTGGTCCACAGATATGGAGGAGCTTGAGTGGTCTGCACAGAGTCCTGACGCCCACCCAACTGATGAAGACGAACGCCGACTGTGAGCAGCCAGCCGGGCCTTCTCAGTACCTGACCTCACAAATGGGCACAAACTCCCAGAGGCGCACCCCGAAATCTATTAGGGGGGTTCAACTCCGTATTACTGCTGATGGCTTTGGACTGGGACGTCCAACAAGCTCAGCGAGGTGTCACAAAGGTGTGCTTAACCCAAGTGTCACCAAACAGGTGACATCTGCATAGAGAAGCAGGCCAGCCAGTGAACTCGGTGAAGTCCCCACGTCACACTTAACTCTGAGCGCCACCTGAAGATACGGGCAGAGACCCCCCTGTGCACTCTCAGGTGTGAGGGCTGCCATGGGGGCAAACTGCATACTCAGCGTGCTTTGTTTGTTATCGGAGCTCAAATCGTGTCTCGGACGTTGAGTCGCTCGCTCAGAACTTTCCAGAACTTCTCAGTCACTTAAGCGAACCCGGTCTTGATCTTCAAGGTGGGCCACAAATGAATCGTAAAATCCAAAGTACAAGAGAGGCTACGATAAAAAACTGGAAACGGGGGACAGACGTGTCACCCGGTCAGACTTTGACGTGCCGTGTGTGTGTGTAGGTGAGACGTAGAGAAGTGACGCGAGGTGCCACCGTGTCATTACAATTCACCACGGCGTCCCCCATCCTGACATTACTCGGAGCTGCGCAGCTCAATTGATAAATCAGCGGATTAGAAAACAAAATGGAGGTCGACCTGCAGACGTGAGCAGAACTGAAGGCCATGGCCTCCCGAAGACGAGTCCTCTCTTGAAGTCTTTAAATGTTTTCTTATCTGAACTCTTCCAGGGGCTTCCGAAGACGACATCATTAACGGCCGCGAGGCCAAAGGCCCGAGACCCTACATGGCGTCCCTGCAGGTGAATGACGCACACGTCTGTGGGGGCTTCCTCATCCGGGAGGATTACGTGCTGACGGCGGCTCACTGCTACAAGTAAGTTAGGGGGCATTGGGGGGGGGACCCTTTATGAGTGTGTCACCACAGAGTCCTAACGTCCACAGTGAAGCTGAGGGACGAAGAGATGGAGCCACGAAAGAGAAGAAAGTGAGCAGAAGATGAAGGAATGACGAGCAGAGGACAAGCAGAAACACCAAAAGGGACACCGATGACAAAACTGGACAACAGCTGGAGTCGTCCTTCTGTCAGCTTGTGTTTTGTTCCAGGGGGTCTTCAAGTGACACCTCTGGGCAGATCTGACCATCTCACAAGCCTGTCATTAGACGTCCGGGGACAGAGTGACGTGTGAGTCACGTGGGGGTGACATCCCCAAAGACACTTCTAAACAACGAGCCCTGAATTACTAAGGAGCTCAATGGTGAGCTGAATGAGAAGAAGAGAAGAGCCCTGAAATGTGAGGGACGCACAGCGAGTGCTAAAGAAGAAGCGGAGAGAAGGAAAGGAAAGGAAGGAGACAAAGCAAAAGTAGAAAAGAGAGAGTCAGTCAGGAGAGCAGGAAGGCCGTCATCACTGGACTCGGGCACTAGAAGGACGTGTGGACAAAGCTGGCGTCCTGAACCAAAGTCTTAAAAGACTGGCCCTCCCACTGCCACCAGTCCCCCACTCCACACCATCCCTACTACATCAACTGGAGTGGCCGTGACAAGCCCACCTCTGACCGCCCCAAAGCTGGTCCATAAGACCACTGAGGAAGCCACGCACAGGACCAGAAGGAGTCCATCCTCGAGTTCTTGAGGCCTGTGCCCACCTACTTGGTGGTGTCACCTGTCCAGCAGTCTTGGGGTACCTGCAGTGGCACAGCGTGGCTTGCTGGAAGCACCTCCATGTTATTTCCTCTCCCAGTAGCGCCCCCTATCGTCCTACAAGGACCCCTACAGGGCTGCTCGTCCGATCTCCAGTTCCCATGCAGCCCCTGCGGGTGTCCAAACTGGGACTACTTGTGAGGGACACTGCCACCTGTTAGTTTGGGGGGTGAACTGCTCCTGGCTTCCTGCTCTTTTTAGGCCGTTCTTTTCTCCAGCATCCCTGCCAGGTCAGGAATCGTCCCAACTGGGTAGTGTCCACCATTGGGCCACCCTTCTTCCATTATGGCTTCCTGGATGGGCAAGAAATCTTCCCTCTAAATGTATTTATCTGTTTATGTATTGTGTTTTTTTTAAAGAGCTTCTGTAAAAAGCCAAATATGACACTGGGGACAAATGACGTCCTGTCTCTCTATGCAGCCCACAACAGCTGGCCTGGGACCCCGTACTCCAGAAGCACCCCCACTATAGGACACCCTGACGGATGCGGCCGTGCGCCTTTTCCAAGTCCATAAAGCACATGTAGACTGGTTGGCCACCCTGCCATGAACCCCCCAGAATCCTCGTGAGGGTAAAGAGCTGGTCCACTGCTTTGTGCCCACATTGTTCACCCTGAATCTGATAGGCTGCACCCTGGCATAGACCTTCCCAGGGAATGCAGAGTGCGATCCCCCCAAAGCTGGAGCTCATCCTCTGGTCCTCTTTCTTAAAGGTGGGGACCACCACCCCCCCAGTTGGCCAATCCTGGTTCCTTGTCCCCGACCCCCCCCACAGTGTTGACAAAGCAAGTCAGGGACGAGAGCCCAAGACCACCTCAGACGCCAGTGGCCGTTACTTTAAAACAAAGTCTGCAGGAAGAACACGGGGACACGCTGGAAACTTGTTAAGGGCAGGATTTGGGCAAAGCGACACGTGGGGTCAGTTACCAAGTAGTGGGGTGGAGGGCAGGACTTGAGGGTCCTTCAGGTCTCGACTTGATGTTACTTTGGAGAATTGAAGGGGCTGGCTGGGCTGAATGGCTTGTTCTCGTCTCCATTCCTTCCAGTGTTCTAGCTGTCTGTTGTTTTTGCAGAGGAAGCCCCCTCACTGTAGTGCTGGGCGCCCACAATATAAGTCACCCCGAAGCTTCTCAGCAGAAACTCCAAGTGATGAAGTACATCAAGCACGGCCTGAACTCTCTGGACATCTACGGCTTTGACATCATGCTGCTGAAAGTAAGTGCGGACCACGATCCCGTCTTTTTCAAATTCTGCTGGAGTGTCTGGGCTTGGCAAAATATGGTGACCATTGTGAGAGGTTCAGCCTGGACACAACCAAACGGTCACCCTAACTCTTCATACACACACACACACACACTTTTACTTCTCCACAAATAAAGTCCTACACAGCACACCCTTACTCGGGCCTTCACTTGTCCGTGGGCCGCCTCTCCTCTCCTCACAGGAGCTTCATCCTGCTCCCGCTCCCGACTCTAGCTCCCTGATTGGAGTGAGGTGGCCCCTTTTATTCCCACCCAGATGTGCTCCAGGTGCCTGATGACGTCCTTCTGGCAGCACTTCCTGGGGTGGCGGAAGAGCATGTTTCCCGGGCTCCACGACGCTCGGGGCGCCCCCTGGTGGTGGCCACGGGCCCCAATGGGCTGAAGCCTCCTTGCTCCTTTCCAGTGGTCCCCTCAACATCCAGGGCGGTTGCCCCCTTGTGGCCCGGGGGACGTATAAGCCACCTCCTGGTCCTTCCAGGTGTCCCCAGCCTCCTGTGACACCATCTAAAGCCCACCAGCAATTCCAGGTGTGCTGAATTAATAGTTTGGTGTTGATTGAGAAATCCTGACCCCCCCAACTGGTCCAGTTTGGTTATAAAAAGCGGAGTCCACACTCAGGGGATTCATCCCGAGGTGCTGCACCCAAAAGTGGATCTGGGAATTTGAGCCCAAACGTTGGAAGCTTAGACCACAGACTCCGAGGTCACTGCTGTCAGCCACCAGCATCGAAAAGAAATGACACTGGGTCACAGGGGGCGGAGCCTGTTGAGTGACAGAGAGCCCAGCCGATGTCACCATCGCAGACGTCAATGCTCACACTGTAGGGGGCCGCTTCTGGGGGGTCTCAGCTGACCACCAGTGGCAAAAATGTGCGGCCAGAGACGGGTTGGGGTGTGGGTCCGTGACAAAGCAAGAACGAAATCTGGAAGAGACTCCCAGTGCAACATTTCAGCCACAACCATTTTGAATCTGGAAAAACGAGAGGAAAGCGCTCAGTCCATTATATCGGTTAGGTGCCCTCTGAGCTGAGCTCACGCATTTAGTGGTCCATAAGGTGCCAGCTGCTCTTGTCACGTCTGCCTGCTTTTAACAACTCACCTCCCAGTGGACTGATTTGTATGAGAAATGGCGTTTGGTTAAAAGCTCAGCCTGATGTCTTTTGTGGTTACAATGCCACTCTCACCAACTGTGGAAAAACCTCGCATGTCACATCTTCCATGTTTTTGGCAAATTGAGAAAATGATGTCACCCTATAATTAATGATCTCGAGATTTCATTTACACAATATTGTTGTTTTTTTTTTTTTCTTTCACGAATCAACAACACCTGCCATTTAAGTCACGCAGTCACAACATTTAATCACATGACCGTAATCTGACATTTTCATTGGTAGGCGGTCTTTCCTCATTGGTCAGTGGAGTTGCTGGGTTTTTTGTCTTGCAGTAAATAAAATACTTGAACACATATGAGCTTCCTCCATCATGCTATGACAGGAATGAAGACACCACCTTATAACATCAGGAAAGAGCGAGTAACTCCAAAAAGTAATAAAACTCAATTCTGAAATAAATGGCAGTTACGAGGTGTTCCCATTGCACTTAAGAACTTGTGGTGAGCGACTCTTACAGTCGTAGGCTTCATTTACTGTACGTAATCTTAGCCAGTCCTACGACGTTGGTCAATCGTGACATACGCAGCGCCTGAGACCTCCTGCTCTGCAACTGGCCACGATAAACCTGGTGTGATCATCTTGTTAGTCGGAGGGGCGGGCCCATGTGACCATTGAGAACCAATGAGCATTCAGCTGGCAGTACGATGCATGGAACACGACGACGAGGAACAAGCAACAGAAGAAAAGCTCGTCTACCTGAAGTCTCATGATTTAAAAACTAAAACAGCATAAAGAAAAAAAAAAAACGGGCAGAGATTACTGTGGAAGAGCTGCCTGTCGCTGTTAACCCTTTGAACAGCAGCACGTCTGTCAGGCGGCATGCTATTGGCTGTCAGAAAAAGGGGCACATGGGTGCACTGGAGGACCGGCGCTCAGTCAGTAAAAGTGATGTGACGTGACGTGATGTGAGCTCTTAAGTAATCTGCCACGGTGCAAGCACGAGATCAGCAACTGCAGTCAGTGAATCTGACATACCTGGTGACAAAATGTCACGTAAACTGGCATCGGCTTTAGAAAGGCTTTAAACATCAATAGGCTTTATGTCATTGACTTTTTGAGGTATGTAAATACAGTAGATATGAAAGACACTATAGGGTGGGCCAGATCTCATTATGCAATTACGCTATAACTTAAGTTTATTACATAGAAAATCGCCCAAAAAATCCCGGACCATCGAGAAGAGTGCGGACTGACGACATGAAGAATCGCCAACACGCCAAACTGGAATCGTCCCCACATAAATCAAAGTCATCCAGACAATCTGGATCTGCATAATTAGATCTGGACCACCCTGTATATAGATAGAAGTGAAAGGCACTATAAGATATATAGAGGTGAAAGGCGCTATATAACAGATAGATAGATATTAAAGGCACTATATAATAGATAGATAGATACTTTATTTATCCCGAGGGAGACTGAAGTACCAGTAGCTAAGAATTTTCGATACTAACGTTTAAGCACACATGACACACGATAATCTTAAGCTGGTACACTGGGGTTGTAATCTTACAGCCCAATAAAGATAATGCAGATGGTGCAGACGACAATGCCAGTGCACTGGGTATTGTTGCAATAATATTACTACCAAAGTGACAGATAGCACATAATAATAATAATAAAGTGACATAATATTAAAGAAAACTAAAATAAAGTGACATGGCTAATGTTGATAGGGTGACATGTTTAAAGTGACACATTATGAAATAAAGGTTATACAGTGGTGACCAAGTAGTGAGATGGTCCCTTGCTTGGTGTCCACCATCGCCTGCTGGGATAGGCTACAAGTCCCTCCCAGTCCTAAATGCAGGCTCAGTAAATGACTGGCAGTGTAGTCAGGGTGGCTTGTTCTGTGCATCAGACACCTGAAAGATAAGGCGCTATATTTCATGTAATCACGTAAAACCCACTAATACATTTTAAGGGAGGCAAGAAATATATACTACATCAGCAGTTCTCAACCTGTGGGGCGCGAAGAAGTAAAAAAAATGAAAACAAGAATCGAAAATATGAAAATTACATCTATTGAAACCAAAACAAATTAACTTAAACGACATTCTGATACTAGAAAAATAAATATAGAGTTAGATAAATGTCAATAAAAGTAGGTATAATAAAATATAAATCTATGATATATCATTAATTAAAAAAGAACAAATTGGTATTAGTGGGCTCCTTACAAAAAAAATGTTAGAGGGGCGCGATTAAAACTGTTATGAAAACTCGGGTCGCAAATACGTAAAGGCTGAGAAACGCTGTACTACATGGCTCCAAGTCCAATTGTATGGCCGTGTGTGTCTGTGTGTATTACAGTCTGATCCTTCCTGGTTTGCTGTGGCAGCAGCACAATGCCAGCACCATGACACACAAGAGCCAACGTTTCACATAGTAGTCAGAATGGTGGGACATTAGGTAGTCTTGTCACCTGAATATGGTGACATGAGTGCTGATCGTCCTGACAAGTGACCATGCCAGATGGCTGAGGTCTGTAATAATCCTCGTATGTGTTACGTGCCCTGAACAGAATGGGGTTGTGTGCCAGTGACATTCTGAGCCGACTGTAGGGACCTGCAGCTCTGGGCTGAGCAGGACTCCTAGCAGGATGTCAGTAGCCATTGATGTTTGACCCTTTGTCTTATTATAGCAGCATTATGTTGGAGACTTGGACTGCTCTACTTTGTCCTGTGGTACTAAATGACTTCTCTTACCTACCTTACATATCCTGTGCTATCAGGCAAGCAGCATGTCATCGTAGTTAAGAAGGCGTTGCACTATAAGCCCTGAGGTTGTGGGTTCAAATCCCACTACTTACACTTCATGAGCCTGTCATTTCACTGTCCTGTGCTCCAACTGGAAAAATAAAAATAAGAAAAGTAATCAAATGCTGTAAGTCACCTTCAGATAAAGACCTCACTCAAATAAATAAATGTAAAATGTACTGACCTTCTGCTTCTGTTTGTTGGGCTCTAAAGCTTAAAAAGAAGGCCATCCTGAAGGGAAAGGTAGGCCTGATTAGGCTGCCCAAAACAGCAGAGGACATCCATGCCAACTCCAAGTGCTCCATTGCCGGCTGGGGTAAGAGGGAGGCCAACGGACAACGCTCAGACGTCCTACTGGAGAGCAGCACCACCACCATGAGCAGGGCAGAGTGCAAGAAGGCCTGGGCGAGGTCTCTCACCATTAACAAGAACATGCTGTGTGCCAACATCCAAGCAGACAGCCACATTTGTCAGGTAAGGCTGGTGACCTTAATATTTGATTGTCCCTTGGTCTTCAATTTTGTTTCACAGGTTTCTAAGATTAAGGACTCTGTTGGTTATATCATAGCCCTTATTTCACAGTATTTTTAATTTTATTGAAAACGATTCACGTCCTCCCGCAATGCCACTTGGTATCCTTATGGGCAGCGGCAACTCTTTTGTTTTTTTTGTGATTTAATTTTTCTATTTGGAGTTCAATAAGCAGAACCTTAGTAAATGAAATTGTAACAACAGTAGGCAACAACCCCCCCCTATAAAAGGGGGTCCTGATGGGATTAAAATGTACTGATGTCCATGTAGGCTGGTGGGAGAAGATAGATAGATAGATAGAAAGAAAGGCACTAGATAGATAGATAGATAGATAGATAGATACTTTATTAATCCCAGGGGGAAATTCCCATACTCCAGCAGCAGCATACTGATAATAACAATATTAAATTAAAGAGTGATAACAATGCAGGTATAAAAGACAATAACTTTGTATAATGTTAACGTTTACCCCCCCGAGTCACATAGTGTGGGGTCTCCTCAGTCTGTCAGTGGAGCAGGACGGTGACAGCAGTCTGTTGCTGAAGCTGCTTCTCTGTCTGGAGATGATCCTGTTCAGTGGATGCAGTGGATTCTCCATGATTGACAGGAGCCTGCTCAGCGCCCGTCGCTCTGCCACGGATGTCAAACTGTCCAGCTCCGTGCCTATAATAGAGCCTGCCTTCCTCACCAGTTTGTCCAGGTGTGAGGCGTCCCTCTTCTTTATGCTGCCTTTCCAGCACACCACCGCGTAGAAGATGGCGCTCGCCACAACCGTCTGATAGAACATCTGCAGCATCTTGTTGCAGATGTTGAAGGATGCCAACCTTCTAAGGAAGTATAGTCGGCTCTGTCCTCTCTTACACAGAGCATCAGTATTGGCAGTCCAGTCCAATTTATCATCCTGCTGCACTCCCAGGTATTTCTAGGTCTGCACCCTCTGCACAGTCACCTCTGATGATCACGGGGTCCATGAGGGTCCTGGGCCTCCTAAAATCCACCACCAGCTCCTTGGTTTTGCTGGTGTTCAGGTGTAGGTGGTTTGAGTCGCACCATTTAACAAAGTCCTTGATTAGGTTCCTATACTCCTCCTCCTGCCCACTCCTGATGCAGCCCACCATAGCAGTGTCATCAGTGAACTTTTGCACGTGGCAGGACTCCGAGTTGTATTTGAAGTCCGATGTATGTTGGCTGAACAGGACCGGAGAAAGTCCAGTCCCCTGCTGCGCTCCTGTGCTGCTGACCACAATGTCAGACCTGCAGTTCCCAAGACGCACATATTGAGGTCTGTCTGTAAGATAGTCCACGATCCATGCCACCAGGTGTGAATCTACTGCCATCTCTGTCAGCTTGTCCCTGA
Organism: Polypterus bichir lapradei; assembly: GCA_026402145.1. Taxonomy (NCBI): domain Eukaryota; kingdom Metazoa; phylum Chordata; class Cladistia; order Polypteriformes; family Polypteridae; genus Polypterus; species Polypterus bichir. The sequence goes on along the minus strand of JANRMT010062834.1, from coordinate 64,016,546 downwards.
GGAGCAGAGGTTGGATGGTGTTGAAGGCGCTAGAGAACTCCAGAAACAATTCTTACAGCACCACTGCCTCTGTCCAAGTGGGAGAGGGATTGGTGTATCATGTAGATGTTGGCATCCTCCGCTCCCACCTTCTCCTGGTATGTGAGCTGCAGAGGGTTGAGGGCATGAAGGACCTGTGGCCTCAGGTGGTGAAGCAGCAGTTGCTCCCTGGTCTTCATCACATGTGAAGTCAGAGTGACAGGCCGGAAGTCATTCAGCTCACTAGGACGTGATACCTTTGGGACTGGGGTGATACAAGATGTTTTCCAAAGCCTCAGGACTGTCCCCTGTTCCAGGCTCAGGTTGAAGATGCGCTGTAGAGGACTCCCCAGTTCCAGCGCACAGGCCTTCAGCAGTCGTGGCGATACTCCATCTGGACCCACTGCTTTGCTGGCATGAAGTCTCCTCAGCTCTCTGCTTACCTGTGCTGCTGTAATTGTGGGTGGGGATGTCTCACCTATGCTGGTATCAGCAGAAGGATGGGTGGAGGGTGCAGTACTCCGGGGTGAGAGTGGGTTAGGGTGGTCAAACCTGTTAAATGTCATTGAAATATCCATCCATTATCCAACCCGCTATATCCAAACTAAAGGGTCTGCTGGAGCCAATCCCAGCCAACACAGGGCGCAAGGCAGGAAACAAACCCCGGGCAGGGTGCCAGCCCACCGCAGGGCACACACACATACACACCAAGCACACACACGAGACAATTTAGAATCGCCAATCCACCTCACCTGCATGTCTTTGGACTGTGGGAAGAAACCCACGCAGATACGGGGAGAACATGCAAACTCCATGCAGCGAGGACCCGGGAAGTGTCCTCTTTTGTGACAATGACTGGAGTTGTGGGCTGAATTAGAGACACCGCTATGCTGAAATCACGTGATTCCTGTTCTGGTTTAGATAATGGAGGGATGGACAGACGTCAGACTGTGAGTGACACGTCATTAATATACGCCAATGACACGAGATTTTCTGTTCACTTCACCTGAAGTCATCTAAAATCCCAACACTAAAAACGTCTGCGTAGGACTTACAGGGGGTCAAAGTTTGTGTTTTAGAAATCCCGACAGTTTCCGGCCGTTTCTGAGCATAAGCACATTTTACACGCAAGACCTCCGCTTGCCTTCTTGAACTTCTGGAGGTTTCCATGCTAACTTAGTCTTTTGAGATTTGAGTAACGCCAGACGCATATTTGGACGAGGATTTGCTGTTGGCCAGGGTGAGTGTGTTGTGGACATTAATGGCGTCTGGTCTGTTAGCATTTACTCTTTTGCTTCTTCTCTGTTTTGTTCACAGGGGGACTCTGGAGGGCCTTTGGTGTGTAATAAGATTGCACAAGGCATGGCCATATTTACTGAACCCGTCTGCGGAGGAGGAAAACTTCCTGACGTTTACCTCAACATCCCCCCCTTCATTCAATGGATACACAGCAAAACAAAGTCCGAGTAGACGTCGCTCAGCCGGCTGCTGCACTTTATTAAACGCTTACTCTCTTGTGCTTTGTGTGGAGTCTTTGAGGTGGTCTGGGGGACCCTCTGTCTTGGCTAAGAGATGACAGATCTGAAGGCAATGGTGGCCTGAGGGCTCTTAAGGTCCGCCTGGCACTTCCAGCACCTTTAATAGGTTTGGTGTACCTGTTCTGTTGTAGGCCTCAAGTCCTCAGTGTCCCAATAAACTGAACGACATTTTTACAGTACGAGAAACATATGAATATCCTCTGAATTTTAGGTAATATTTGTTAACACATAAGGACTTCTACATTACGACCAGACTTCAGGAATATTGGATTGGACAAAATACACATTGATATCTCCATTCAGTTATCTCGTAACCCCCTAAAACTCCTAAATGCCAGCTGCTGCCATCAGAGCTCTGCACTCTTCAATTCTGAGATTTGTGCTGAATTCTAAGCTCCTATTAAAAGTGCTGATTCTTCTTTGTGCAAATTTGGAATGTGTGCGTATAGGATTACACTAGCTGTCAGTTTCTTAATCTCTGTAACAATACCTTATGCTTTGTATGTCCCTGCTGCAAACAACATAACATTAGAAAGGAAGATTAAAGCAATCTGGATAAGAACAAACCATTCAGCCCAACAAAGACGGCCAGTCCTCTCCTCTCCATTAAAATAACATCAAGTTGAGCTTTGAGAGACCCTCAAGTTCTATCAAAACCACACCACCTGCTCACTTATTCTACGTGTCTGTGGTTCTCGGTGTAAAGAAAACTTCATTTACTCTTAACAAGTTTCCAGTTGTGTTCTTGCTGCCGAATTATTTTAACCTCCTTGGTGTTAACAACAAGTGTGGCTTGGGCTTGGAATTTCACGTAACGAACGTCAGACTTGAGTCTGACTTTGTGTGACGTGCAATGAGAGACTTTACAGTGTTCAGCCTGAACAACTCAGCTCAGCTTCATGTAATTAATACTAGCAGTGCTTGGGTGGGAAACAACACAGCGACAACAAATAAAGAATCTGATTAACCAATAGCACAGAAAGATTCAGATGAGAGCAAACCATTCAGCCCAACAAAGATTGCCAGTCCCATTGACTTCACTGAATAACTCCATGAAGTCCTCCTGTCTGTCTCACTACTCGGTCACTTATTCCAAGTGTCTGTGGAAAGACAAACCTCCTCATCTTTGTTTGAAATTGACCCTGAACAAGTTTCAAGCTGTGTCCCCGAAGTCAGAGCATCAAACATTAGGGGGAGAATCCACCTTGAATATATGAGAGTGACAGACAGATAGATAGATGTGAAAGGCACTATATAATAGATAGATATGAAAGGCACTATATAATAGACAGAGAGAGAGATAGATAGATAGATATGAAAGGCACTATATAATAGATAGATAGATAGAGATAGATAGATAGATATGAAAGGCACTATATAATAGACAGAGAGAGAGATAGATAGATAGATATGAAAGGCACTATATGATAGATAATAGATAGATGTGAAAGGCACAATATAATAGAGAGATAGATGTGAAAGGCACTATATAATAGACAGATGTGAAAGGCACTATATAATAGACAGAGAGAGAGATAGATAGATAGATAGATAGATGTGAAAGGCACAATATAACAGAGAGATAGATGTGAAAGGCACTATATAATAGATATAGAGAGATAGATAGATAGATATGAAAGGCACTATATGATAGATAAGATATAAAAAGGAACTATATAATAGATAGATGTGAAAGGCACTATATAATAGACAGAGAGAGAGAGAGATAGATAGATAGATAGATAGATATGAAAGGCACTATATGATAGATAAGATATAAAAAGGAACTATATAATAGGCAGATGTGAAAGGCACTATATAATAGATAGATGTGAAAGGCACTATATAATAGATATGAAAGGCACTATATAATAGATAGATGTGAAAAGCACTATATAATAGATAGATAGATAGATGTGAAAGGCACTATATAATAGATAGATGTGAAAGGCACTATATAATAGATAGATGTGAAAGGCACTATATAATAGATATGAAAGGCACTATATAATAGATAGATAGATAAACAGAACATTAGAACAACTTAGAGGAGGACGACAGGCCATTCAGCCCAACAAAGCTCAACGTTCCTGTCCACTTAATTCTTCTAAAATAACATTATCGAGTTTTGAAAGTCCCTAAAGTCTTACTGTCCACCACACTACTTGGTCGCTTATTCTAAGTGTCTGTCATTCTTTGTGTAAAGATAAACTTCCTAACGTGCAAAGCAGAACACAACCACAGACAAAGCGAGCCTATCAAAGGACAGACTCGTACTCAGTCATAATGGGAAGGTTGCTCAATCAATCAATAAATAAATAATTCATATTTTCATCAGTTTTAAAAATGACAGAACAGTAAATTAAACAAAATCCTTGGAAAAAAAAAAAAGCATTCTGAACAAGACATACAAAGACGCAAACATAAATAAAAATTTTATTTGCAAATATCTTATATATTTTCATTCAAGTAGTTAATCGTTTTAAAAAGTAAAAGTTCACAAGTTTGTTCAAAAGTGAGGCCTGTCAAAGGTAAGGACGGAAACACAGCTGTTGAGATATCAGAGAAACAGATAACGATAGCATGACGACACACACATTACACTTCTTTACCTGTGAGGTCCCACATGGACTCTATTTGAAATATAGTGCAAATGTTTTATGAAAATTGAAACTGCCAGCGTCCAGCCCTCTTCAGAACATCCATCGCAGTCTTTAGTCATAATGTAGATTCTTGAAGTTTCCTGCTCCAAAACGCTTTCTGTCTGAAAATCCGGGCATCTGCAATGGAAACATCATATGAACACAAGTTACTTCAAGGCAAAAGGATCAAAATAACCAAGGAGGTCTGACTTCACATGAATTACGTTAGATGAAAGTGTTATTAAAAAATAGACTACAACTGCCCGTTTTGGGGTGTAAAAGGCACTTTGACTTCTAAGGTTCTTATTATATTGGCAGCCAAGTTAATCCTGGAAATGCCTAAAATGTTAGCCTTGACTTGCATGTACCCCATGACAGTCACTCATCACTAATATCTGAAGCAGACAAATCCAATCAAGGACATTGGCCAAGGCTAGCAACAAGAACACCTTTACAGGGGTCCAAGGGTCTATCGCTGCCCCTGGGCACGTCCCCTGAAACGGCAGCACAAATCAAACAGAGAATAGAGGCCGGCAACTTCAGCTTTAAAACCAAAGCCGGGGTGAGAAGACGCCACTTCATTACAGCGCTGCACAATTCTAACAGAATGAGCAACGGCCTGCACCTCAACCAACATAACAGACAGTCCAACAAGGCCAGGGCGCTGTGGTTGAAAGAGCTAAACCACGGGTGTCCAACTCCAGGCCTGGAAGGCCGCAGTGGCTGCAGGTTTTCATTCTAACCCTTTTCCTAATCAGTGCCCAGTTTTCACTGCTAATGAACTTCTTTTCCCTCTATTTTAATAGCCCTGTTTTTAAGGATTAAGTCTTCCGAATTGATTCTTTTCTTCATTAAATGACAGCAAAACAGAAATGAGACGTGAAACGGGCCAACAGATGAGCAGCTAAATTGGGGCTCCAAACTCCAACCATTTCGTTAATGAGAAGCGGATTCCTGCTGTTAATTAAACCCGTTATTCAATTCCATGGCTTGTTGCTGCTCTCTTTTTGCCACAGCAGACATTTCCAAAACTGTTGATATTCTTTTTTTTTTTCTTCTAAGAACTCCTAAAATGTTTTGGCAACCTGAGGGCTCAACCTTACTGAGACCTTCATCTTTATTTTCAGATTTTGTTTGATGGGTACAGGTGAGCTGGTCATGTCCTGTTTTATGTCTCATTACTGTCCGGCTGCTAATTAAGGAAAAAACTAATTCCTTAAAAAAGCTAATTAAAGCTGAGGCTAAAGAAGTTAATTAGCATCAAAAACTGGTTGGTCACTAATTAAGAAGATGGTTAGAATGAAAACCTGCAGCCACTGCGGCCCTCCAGGACTGGAGTTTGACACCTGTGAGCTAAACAAATCAGCAAGGACTCAAACAAACACACTGGGCAGATGATATCAGTTAGCGTGACCCGTTTCACTGAGGCAGCATTCAAACTTGACTTGCGTATACAGTACTTGTAGAAAAACTCGCCATTAAATCCTAGGAGTCAAAGGAAGATGAAAAGATGCAACAAACAGCAAGCGTCCCCCTTAGTATAACCAGTACAGAGATGTGCGTGTAATTCAAAGTGTCCATTCTTCTTAATCCAACTGACAATAATAATAATAATTCTTTACTTTTACATAGATAGATAGATAGATAGATAGATAGATAGATACTTTATTAATCCCAAGGGGAAATTCACATAATGAACAATATTAATTAAAGAGTGATAACAATGCAGGTAAAACAGGCAATAACTTGTATAATGTTAACGTTTACCCTGCCAGGTGGAATATATATATATAGTGTCTTCCTCACCATTCAAAATGCATCAGTGAGTGGGGAGCTGCTTTAACTACCACTAATGTGTAGCATATCAACCTGGATGATGTGATGGCAGCCATTTTCGCACCAGCGTGCTCATGACACATGAGCTGATAGGCGTTGAAGGGGCGAGAGAGACAGGGGATGATTGGGGGGAGGGGGGGTTAGAATGACCAGGCCGTGGGCATCGACATACAATTATATCTTAGTAAACATGACTCCCCAGCACACTCACTGATCACTCACTCACTCCCTTTCTCAAACTTAATGCCAATAAAACTGAAGTGTTACTGCTCGGCCAAAAATCCCAACTTTATAAGGCATCCAACTTCTCTGTTTCTGTTGATGGTCCACTTGTCACACCTGCTCCTGTTGATTCATCACTTAACTTTGAGCTACATGTTAGGTCCCTTTCCAACATTTAATCCTATCATCTCCGTCACATTGCCGGCCTCCATCCATTACTGCCCTTTAATGAAGCTCAAACTCATTGTTTCATAATGTCTCGTATTGATTATCAATCACCGTAATTACCTCTTCATCGGCCTCCCTGCAAAATCTATATAGAAGCTACAGTACATTTAGAACTCCACAGCCACACACAGTGTTTTGCTCACGTCTCCCCTGTTGTCTCCCAGCTTCACTGGTTACCAGTTCCATCAAGGATTAAATTCAAGATTCTGCTTCTCACCTTCAAAGCCCTACATAACTTTCCCCTTCCTCTGCCTCACTCAGCTCCTTACACTCCTCATCGTTCTCTCAGGTCCTTACTGTCCCCACGCACCAGACTGTCCACCCTGGGAGGGCAGGTCCTTCAGTGTTATGGCCCCTCTTCCTTGGTCTCTCCAAGTTTGCTCCTCTTTCTCCACCTTTAAATCTCAACTGAAAACTTCCCTCTTCTACGAACTTTTGTCTTCTGTGTACATTGTTTTTTTTAGGCTGTATGTAAAGCGACCTTGAGTTTGTGAAAGGCGCTCTATTATTATTGGGATACATCCTACTCTTTACGAAGGATGTCCAGGGATCGTTCATATCTGTTATAAGATGCTGCAGACGTTCCATCAGACAGTTGTGGTGTGTGCCCTCTTCTACACGGTGGTGTGCTGGGGAGGCAGCATAAAGAAGAGGGACAAACTGGTGAGGAAGGCAGGCTCTATTGTAGGCATGGAGCTGGACAGTTTGACATCCGTGGCAGAGCGACGGGCGCTGAGCAGATTCCTGTCAATCATGGAGAATCCACTGCACTGAACAGGATCATCTCCAGACAGAGGAGCAGCTTCAGCGACAGACTGCTGTCACCGTCCTGCTCCACTGACAGACTGAGGAGACCCCACACTATGCGACTCTTCAATTCCACCCCTAAATGTTAAACTTAAACAAAGTTATTGTCTGTTATACCTGCATTGTTATCACTCTTTAATTCAATATTGTTTTTTATCAGTTTACTGCTGCTGGAGTATGGGAATTTCCCCTTGGGATGAATAAAGTATCTATCTATCTGTGGCTTATACTTTTCATTGTAACAGCAATTATGTCATTACATATGCCAGGTGATCGTGCCCACCTGCTCAGATGCCTTTCAATGGCCCCCTGGAGTGCAGAGGAGAGGCGTTACAATGCAGTTCAGAGCTTAACACAGAACTCCTTAAGTGCAATTGGAGGTGGCTGGATGTGTCGGATGAGAGGCTGGTCTGCTGCATCCTGATTGCATATGTATGAGGGTCATTAGCATAGTCCATATATGGTTGTTTCAGGGTGGAAATGGGCGGGGCTCGAGGTGTGTTCACATACACAGATGTGCAAGATGATTGTGATTTAGAAGGATAAACTGCATAGAACTTTGCAAATGCTATTTTTTTAAATATGATTTTTTTTTGTCTTGGCATATGCATTTTGTTGTTTTTTGGCGTCCCCGTATTTCCACTATCGTATCCACGCAAAGTTTTATAAATGAAACCCCTGGCCATTTTCTGATACCTGAAAAGCATTTTAAGAAGTCAAGTTAATTTTCAGGTATCTCAAAATACACAGTTAAACCCATTTTAATCCCATTCAGGATCTAAAAGCAGATGGATGTAAATTTAATTTTCTTGACGCCACAAACACACACAGCTTTACCTTTTGGTTTACTCTCCAGTGTGCTCAAGCAAAAGAGCACAGTATGAGGTATCAGCATTCTGTGTCAGTCTGGAAATTGGATTTAGCACCCCCACAGTGCGTACGGATTAAGTGGCATGGAAAAAAAGTCTGCTGGAGAAAATCTTTCACTGCCATTACAAGACTGGACAAAGACTGAGCAACAATGGTGAGAAGTTCCTTGATTTATTGATGGCTACATTTATACTCATCTGACTCCTGACAGGGTCATGAGGGGGTGTGATTACGGTTATGAGTGACCACAAATGACTGAGTGCAGAGGGTGCAGACCTATAAATACCTGGGAGTGCAGCTGGATGATAAACTGGACTGGACTGCCAATACTGATGCCCTGTGTAAGAGAGGACAGAGCCGACTACACTTCATTAGAAGGCTGGCATACTTCAACATCTGCAATAAGATGTTGCAGATGTTCTATCAGACGGTTGTGGCAAGCGCCCTCTTCTACGCGGTGGTGTGCTGGGGAGGCAGCATAAAGAAGAGGGACGCCTCACGCCTGGACAAACTGGTGAGAAAGGCAGGCTCTACTGTAGGCATGGAGCTGGACAGTTTGACATCCGTGGCAGAGCGACGGGCGCTGAGCAGGCTCCTGTCAATCATGGAGAATCCACTGCATCCACTGAACAGGATCATCTCCAGACAGAGGAGCAGCTTCAGCGACAGACATCCTGCTCCACTGACAGACTGAGGAGACCCCACACTATGCGACACTTCAATTCCACCAGGTGGGGTAAACGTTAACATTATACAAAGTTATTGTCTTTTTAAACCTGCATTGTTATCAATCTTTTATTTAATATTGTTTAGAATCAGTATGCTGCTGCTGGAGTATGGGAATTTCCCCTTGGGATTAATAAAGTGTGTATCTATTGTCATGCACGGGCGCATCGGGAGCAGTTGAAGGACCCGATGCGCACCGCGGAACAGCCGGCCGGGGGACGAAGGCAGCGTACTAACCTCTCTCTCTCTTGTTTTATAGAAAGGATGAAGCAACGGCGCCATAAACCAGCCCGGAGTGTAAACAGAACGGCACTTCCAGGTTCCCGTCTTCCCTCTGGTCCCCCTGTGATGACGTCAATCTCCCATACACCACCACGCCTACCCAGCAACCATCACGCCTGATTTCTGGTCCCTCCCTTTAAAAATGTCCCTCCAACCCTCCATTTTTGTCTTGTATTTTGTTGATGCATTTTGGTGTGGGGAGAAAGAAAAGACCTTATTTACTTTACAGTATACGGGGCTCACAACCCCAAACCTTTATTCTCACTATCTATCTATGTGGCAGGCCAGTAGTAAGAGGCTCTTCAGTACTTACTGCCTGCCACAGGGTTTAAAAGCAAAACTACCATGCATCTCTCAGTTATAAAAAAAAAAAATCTTGGGACGAGACGCGACCTTTTGAAGAGAGACAGAGAGACACTTTCACGTCCCGCGAGACAGTCAAGTCACGTCCTACTTACAACCTTTGGAAGCAAGTCCTGTGAGACTGTGACTTTTGCAAGTCACGCTCTTGACCGCAGTCATCTAACCTCTCAGTTGTTGGAATGCTTTTGGCAGACACGCAGAGATCGAATAGTGTTTGAGGATGTCTGGGGGAGAAGAGAGACAAGGCAGTGAGACAAAAAGGACAGCTGCTGTACAGGCTTTTAAATGTTCGAAGTGTCGCACGAGATGCAGATCACATGGCACTGCAGCAGCAGGAAGCCAGCAAATGATCGAGCAGAGAGGAGGTAAAAAAACAACTGTATTTGTTTCCCATTGTATCACCGTTTAAGAGGGGTTTTGGTGGAGTGGGTGCATCTCCTTGGGGTGCATTCAGTTCCCCTCTTCAAAACGGCGAGGTTGGCGAGCGAAGCCCCCTAATATCCCTATAAGCAAAACTCTAAAGAAACTAACCTGGTTTCCATCTCTGGTGAAGTACCGTTTTTCAATTACCTGAAAAATAAAACATGACAAGGTGACTCTACCAAACTATGAACACTGAAGCGAACGACATGATGTAGATGAAAAGAAGAAAAACATTCATATATTATTCTCAAACCCAGGATGGGGGTGCTGGTCTACCTCAGGCACGAGGCAGGAACACGTCCCCTCTCCCAATGGAATTTATAGGCCTGGGCTTTCTCATAGGTGCAGGTTCCATATCTGTGTGAGAGTTTCAGGCCCAGGCCTACGTTGAGTTTTTAGGCCTATTTTGCGCTTTAGGGTTAAATATCGTTCAGTTCTAGTTACTGTGATTATACCATACAGCAAGGGTGATCAACGTCAGTCCTGGACGGCTGCAGCTTTTTGTTCCATCCCAGTTGCTTAATTAGAAAACAGTCCTTGCTGACAGTAGGTCTCATTTAATATCATGACTTGTGCGAACACCAGAGGGCACTGTCGCTCCTCAAACCCCAACAGACAGACACGGAGGACACAAGTTAAAAGCACCAAGAACTCTTCACAGTGCTCTCCACCACCACAGCCACCAGTAAATCAAAAACACTGCCCACAATTATTTTTTTTCTCTCTCCTCCACACCTCCCAGCAAACTCTGTCCACCTTCCACCCGACTCTGGCTCATCGACTGGATTTAAGATGGCCCTTTATATATTATCCAACCCGGAAGTGCTTGTGCTCTTCCACCCACATGGCCTGCCAGCACTTCCGGGTCAGGCGGATACCTCGTGTCCTCTGGAGCATTCACAGCACCCCCCAGGGCTGAGATACAGAACTCCATGTCCCATGGGGCACCTCTGTAATCCAGGGAAGCTGCCATTTAATGTCTCAGGGGAGGGAGTGTCTTCCCTCAACCTTCCACATCCTGGGTGTCCTGGCCGGGTCCTGGCAATGTCTGGTCATTCTAATGATATTATCCAAATTAACTGAAACGTACAACGGATGAGTCATTTTCAGTTCTTCACTTTATCAGTTTCACCCGAGTATTTAATTAAACTAAATAGTACACGATGAATCAACACAGGTGTAAAAGGAAACAAGTCAGATGGAGAACTGCTGGCTCCTTTGTCATTTGCATCTTATTGATAATTAGGAGCCAATAAAGACACTGAATGCAGCTGTTTAAGACTGAAATGAGCAAATAAGGGCGCAAAATCTTAACAAGTGAGACCACTAAAATGAAGCAGGAAAATGTCACTTGAGTAATAAGTGCTTCATCAGCAATACAGGGCTTCTCATGAAGTAACTGGGCTAGAAGAAAAATCTGCTGCCACTGTGGCACACCAGGACCACCGACGGTGCTCCTCATTGATTTAAAGGGTCTCAGTCTTAAATAGCAAATTAATTAAATGCATTTAATTAGCAGCAAAAACTGGTCACTAATTAAGAAAATGGACAGAATGAAAACTTGTAGCCACTGTGGCCCTCCAGGATCAAAGTTGGGCACCCATGCCATGCAGTAGAGCAAAATGCAATTGACTATACTTGTATTGGTGCACAAGATTGAACCCACAGTGGCAATGCAGTACAGGGTGAAATGACATAATGCAGCACATGTACTGTAATTGAAAAAAATTACATTTCCACACTCAGTAGCAATGCATGTGAATGAATAAGCAACAGGGTGAGAGCGATGACCATCAGATGACCGTATGGAAGTTTGCTGACTAACAGCCCAGTGGTAAAAATGATTTTCAAGTGTGGAATTACAGCAGCATTGAAAGTAAAACACATTAGAACAAGTTCGAAGCAATGGGTAAAATGCTTACATAATTTGCAATCCACAATCAACATCCATCCATCCATTATCCAACCCGCTATATCCTAACTACAGGGTCACGGGGTCTGCTGAAGCCAATCCCAGTCAACACAGGGCGCAAGGAAGGAAACAAACCCTGGGCAGGGCGCCAGCCCACCGCAGGGCACGTGCACACACACACACACACACACACACCCCAAGCACACACTAGGGACAATTTAGGACCACCAATGTACCTAACCTGCATGTCTTTGGACTGTAGGAGGAAACCCACGCAGACACAGGGAGAACATGCAAACTCCACGCAGGGAGGACCCGGGAAGCGAACCTGAGTCTCCTAACTGTGAGGCAGCAGCACTACCCACTGCGCCACCGTGCTGCCCCACAATCAACACTCCACTAGAATTTGCTTCAAAACTGTGATTGAAAAAATATGGAACCTAAAAATTATAACCATGTGTCAAAGTTACAACAGTACACAGGAAGTTCATGTAATAATATGGGGAAAGGGACTTGAATGCATAGTGGGCAGAAATTATTATCCTAGAGCACTAAAAGAGGTGCCCTCCATAATGCACAGAAATGAAGAACAGACCAGCTGATGCTTATTAAGTGTTAAGGAGACCAAAGGAAGCCTTTGTTAAGGTCTTGTTGCAGAAGACTAAATGAGTAACAGATGGCCATATTTCAACTAGTTATTAGACTTGAGGTTATTTTGGAAGAATTATATGGACAGGACTGGTGAGCTTTGTTGGGCTGAATGGCCTGTTCTCATCTAGAATGTTCTAAAGCAGTGCTTCCCAAACTCGGTCCTGGGGACCCCTGTGGCTGCAGGTTTTTGTTCAAACCAGATTCATATTCAGTGATAACAACGATCACATTTAAGTTGCTGGTATTTTTTT
>JANRMT010062834.1:63963551-63998777 GCA_026402145.1 Polypterus bichir lapradei | reverse complement strand
GCTATGAGAATCTATGGTCCCGCAACAGTTAAAGCAACGACAAGTTTCATTTCAAAGAAAACACAATTCGGTCAGGTGTATATTTATGAGCACATAGGAGCGATCACAACGCGAGCAGCAGAGACACGAAGTGGCAAAAACAACAGCGGCTGTACAGGCTTTAAAATGATCGATGCTGCCCACCCTTCACAATGCAAGCAGCGTTATATGTCCTGCGAGAAAGAGATGTAACCACGCCCAGGGGCGGAAATAAAGGACAAGTATTGTTTTTACAATGTCACGTGAGACAAGGCAGTGAGCCATCATTTAAAACAAGTCCACGGACATCTAACCTAGCAGCTGTTGGATTGCTTTTGGCAGACACGCATCATGTGCTCCCAGCTCTTAAAATGACGACAAGCGACAAACAGAACAGGCAGCTCGCCAGCAGATGATCCGACGGCATCTCCTTAGCATTCGTTCAGTCACCACCACCTCCCCCCCACCCACCCTTCACAACACGAGCAGCGTTATACGTCCTGCGAGAAAGAGATGTAACCACACACGGGGCCGGAAATAAAGGACAAGTATTGTTTTTACAAAAGTTTTTAAAGTAAAAGTGAAAATAATGCATATGTAACAATTACCATGAAAATAACAATCTCTTCAAATTGTATATCCGGTAAACCAAACACGGGGATGGGCGAACAAAGCGAGCAAGGGGCAGAGCCCCCTAGTGTTTTATAAAGTTAGTTTTATATATTTGAACTGTAAAATGTTGAATTTGATCAGAAATACTTAAACCAAATCTGGTGAGACCATGGCTGGACGACTGCATGCAAGTTTGACCACCATGAAACAAAGAAAAGCAGCACAAAAATGAAAAAGTGCAGCTCAGGTATGAAGTGCAACTCTGACAGGCTACGGGAAATCAGCTTCTTTAAGTTCAGAGGAAAACGAGGAGTGGAGGAAGCAATTACAGGTCTTCAAAAGTCTAAGAGTCATCTACCAAGTCATTTCATAAGACTTCCTTCAAATAAACAGAGAATCAGACTAAAAAAGTACATTCAAGTTTTTCACTAAAGCAGTATGAAAATCTGGAATGGAGTCATGTATGTGCAAATCTTCACTGCTTTTTAGGAACCAGTTATCATATACGCAGAGATCAATCTGCTAATGAGCTTGATGAACTGAAAGTTCTCTCTTCTGCAAAAACTCTTATGTTCCACTGTTAAAGGTTTTACTTGAGTGTCACACACTTTATTACATATAGCAAAGAGCTGTGGGAATTTGGAGCAAACTACTATACAAAGGAATGTAGCTGAAGCACAAACCTTCACAACCTTTAATTTGGGTCTGCATGAGATATTGGGACAGCTGAGCTATCAGCTAAACATGCAAGTAACGCATGGACTTTGTAGCCTCCTCTCATTGGTCAAATTTCTTATGTGAATGAATGAAAATGAAACATTTTTGATATTTTCAGACAGAAAGATGTTAGCAGTATTTGTCTTTCCCAGTGCCTGGACTCCATTTCCATTCTTGGCTGGCATGGCCTGTCATGTGGAGTTTGCGTGAACTTTTGTTTTTGTGGTCTTCATCTTCTTAGTGCCTTACCTTCTAGTCAGTTGATGTGACTGGCAGCTTGAATTTGACCTAATGGTGGGTGAGACTTTGGCTTATGATGGGAAAATGTTCCTGTAAAGTGCTACTTCTCATCTTGAATTCTACACTTGAGAAAACATCTGGATACAGACAGCTAATTCCAGAAGAAAACAGATTAGATAGATAATGTGAAAGGAACTATATAATAGATAGATAGGAGACAGATAGATGTGAAAGGCACAATATAATAAATAGATAGATAACATACAGTACCAGATTAATTTCTTCAGCATTAAAATCTTCTGCCAGGAAAGCTGTCCTTGTCAACACTTCATTCCGTTTATTTTCTGGAATCTGGTCAATTTTGGTACCAATCACCAGTAGAGGGATCTGGTTGTCAGCGAACTGCTCCCTGTCATAGTCACTGACAAAATAAAAGAAAAACTGCTATGGATGATTAAGAACAGATACAATAAACATAACATTTTAGACTTGAACTGACACTTTCTTTTTAGTCAGAGACATCCACAAAGTTTCCTTATATTTAAATCGGTACAAGACATATTAAGTACGGCCTTGATTTTGATCTTGGCAGAAGCCACATTGCCAAGTGAACCCCAGACTTCTGCAATATCTCCTTGGTCCTGGATGTTGTCTCTTCAATGGAGGATAATACAAGGATTCCATCTTAGAGGTCGATGAGATTAAAGAATAAGAAGATAGGCAAAGAATCCACTGGCAGACTGTATGTCTAGGATTACTAAACATTCCTATAGTGTGCAATGGACCAAAATGAAAACACCTCCATAGCTTGTCTTAATAGGACATCATTCACACCAACAATCGATCTGCATTCACACGGAGGGATTCTGTTTGAGTTTTTTGATCACCAATACAGTTTTAAAACTAATTACTAACTGTCTGGACTACTATAATGTGCTATCGTCTTCATATTTCTTTGTGGATTTTGTATGCCACTGGTAGTCAACTTTTTATGGTGCAACCACGTCAACTTCTCTTTTTCATTTGCTACCGTGTTTAGGTGTCTAATAGTCAATGCCTTATATATCAGGCCACCCAACTTGGCTCTCTGTGCTACACATCAGCACAGGCACAGGGTGACTTTGGAGCCATTAGCAACAAGCTGCTGATTTTGCCTAATTTCAGTTTGTTTTCGGGTGAGCAGGTACAGGATATCTGCAGTTTCTGTTCATCCCCTCCAGTTTTTCTGAGGTGTATTCTATCACATTATTGACAGTTACATTCAAAACATTACAGGGTGGTCCAGATCTAATTATGCAGATCCACATCGTCTGGATGACTGATTTATGTGGGGACGATTCCAGTTCGACGCAAAGACGATTCTTCATGTTGTCAGTTCGCACACTTCTCAATGGTCCAAGATTTTTCTCTATGTAATAAACTTAATAAGATATAGCATAATGAAAATTGCATAATTAGATCTGGACCACCCTATAGTTTGGCGATCGACTGATGCGGAGTATCGAGCAGCACATACACAACTTCTTAGCTTGAAATCATGTGCACTTGTTGTCCATTATAGCCTAACACTTGGAAGGTGTGTGACAATTTGAATTTGCATGTCTGTGAAAATTGGAAAATTAGCACTACGAAAGTAAAAATAAATAAATAAATAAATAAATAAATAAATAGGCGGAATGGTGGCTCTGAGGCTAAGGATCTGCACTGGCATCCCAAAGGTTGCCGGTTAGAATCTCCATAACTGCCAAAAGAGATCCTACTCTGCTGGGCCCTTGAGCAAGGCCCTTAACCTTCAATTGCTCCAGGGGCGCTGTACAATGGGTAACCCTGCGCTCTGACCCCAAGGGGTATGCGAAAAAAAACAAGTAATTTCCTTCAGGATTAATAAAGTATCATAAAAAAATAAAAAAGCTCCAAACTGGAAGCACAGCAGGAATCAAAACAATACAACTGGGCATCAAAGTCCCCAGAAGCACTGAGGAAATCGGTCTGCCATGTGGGCACTGCTTATTATTTTTGACGTGACTGCTTATGGAAATACAGTAAGAAACCTTAATGGTCTTAACACAGGGGATGTATGGCAACATGTGAGGAGCTGGGAAACGTGGAGTTTGAAAGTCTTCAACTGAGGCAGATGGAAACTTTTGGCCTCAACTATACATACATACATACAATAAAGATTAAAAACAGAATGTTAAACTTGATTCTGATAAAGTTTAGATAATTTTTCTCAGAGTAAAACACAAATTAATGCAAGTCATAATATACAATTATTTATTTACATTCAACCTTTATTATCACAAAGCAGAAACTCTAATAGAACATACCCATTGGTGACGATAACCCTTGTCGGGGAGGAGTCTTTATTTAATACTTCAAGTGACCAGCGTGTCAAGTTCTGCGAAGATTTTTTATTTGTTAAGTCATGAACCAAAATAATACCTGGGGGGAAAAAAAATGTAAATACATACATGGTGTTAGTCAGGTCAGGTTGGTGAGCAGGCACTGGTACAGTGCGTTGCTGTACCCACCACATGACGAAAGAGCTTAGGATCCTGGTTGGCAAGAACACCCCCCCAAAGACAAACCCGCGGTCCAGTCTCACCCTTCAAAAACGACCCTCTATCTGCCACTGCCAGATTATACATTGGCATCCCCCTGACCTGGTCCAGCCATTCAGGTCCTCAACAATGAGGATCACCCTCTGGGAACTGCACCACATGGCCGTAGTGCCGTAACTGACGCTCCTTCACAATGCAGGTCATGTGACTCATTTGCAATCAAACAATAACATGGATTCAAACCAATTTAGGCCAAATCGAGCTGAGCCCCGAACAGTTCAAAAATCACAGTTTATATGATCATTTCTGATCATTCTGACCTCGCTCGAAGCAGCTCATTCGCTGCTTCCTCCGAATCCTTTTCTGTAGCCGGTCTAATTAACTTTCATTAGAACCACCAATATTTCACCAGCAGGTGTTTCCCTTCTTCCATCATTGAGCCGTCTTTATCTTATCATCCTCCCTTCCTGAGTCTTCAAGCTAGGTTATATTGGTAGCTAGCGCTAAGCTTTAATTAAAAAAGAAATATGGCATGTGCCTTAATTTAACCATTTGCTTAGCAGGCCTGACTTGTATTAATAGTTGCACTAAAGTTAATGCTTATATATTTTTCTATATTTATTTATGCTAATACATGAATATACTAATTTTATTTTCCATACTGGCTGCTCAACGAATGTACGGCACTGACTGCTCAGCTCCTGAGTGCTGGCAAATGGCACTGGGAAACGACTATAGCCGGTTGTGGCAGTTTAAGGGCTAAGAGGAACAAAACAGAAAACACAAGAACACTCAGCTGGAGATGCGTCACAGCCAATCAGCAGCAAGGAGAAATGAATAATGCTGTAGCGGTCCAGTGCCGCTAAGATTCACACCATCGAGATGACGGTGATTTATTTACTTTTATGGTGGAGATTCCATGGACGCACCCAGCCTTGGCCCGACCCAAACGCACCCACAAAAGAGACAAAAACAAAGCAAACCGGTAATCAAACAGCAAATAAAGAATCGAACGAAAACAAATGAAATAAATGGAAACAACGATACGATCCCTGTTCCCCTTACGGCGATTACACATTAAATACAACAAAGCACCAGCAAAACACACACAGTAAATCATGAAAAACGGCAACGGATGAAATGTAATGATGAAAATAGATAGTCCAGAGATCCGCACGTTGAATGGGAATGTAAAGATAGTCCTATCGCTAGTTCTTGAAATGGTGAAGATGGGTGGACGGGTTCAGGAGCGCTCCAGTCTTTGCAGGATGGCCATGAATCCACTTACAGTCCTCATGTACACAGGCAGACGGCAGACAAGCCAGACGCCAATCGCAAAACGATCCAGGACAAAACGAATAAGTACAGGTAACCCAACAGAAGGCAGGCAGACAGACAGGAACAAATTACAAAAACTTTTTTTTTTGCTTTTGGTCACCGGTCTCCTTTTTAAAAGCCACGCTGACATCATTCGACCCCAATAGCCCCAGCACCCTCAGCATAAAACCAATCAGAGCCACTGCAGGGACTGCTGGGAGCTGCAGTTTCAAACTCTATTGCCTACTTTCACCATCCCAAGCTGCATTTTCCTCTACAGTTGCTTCCTGTTCTCTCTACATTACAGTATTGCCACGAAAAAAGACATAAAAATTGAGGAGGATATTTGTGGTTTCCACTAACAATTATTAGATTAGGTTCTAAGGAAAAATCCGCGAATGACTGAGGCTGTGAACTCTGAACCGTGACTTTGTGGGGGTCTACTGTATATTATATAAATTAAATGGTAATACTTTAAGTACAGGTGGCACAGTGGTAGTGCTGCTGCCTCGCAGTAAGGAGACCTGAGTGTTCGCTTCTCGGGTCCTCCCTGCGTGGAGTTTCCATGTTCTCCCTGTGGCTGCGTGGGTTTCCTCCCACAGTCCAAAGACGTGCAGGTTAGGTGAACTGGCAATCCTAAATTGTCCCTAGTGTGTGATTGGTGTGTGCCCTGTGTTTGTTCCTGCCTTGCGCCCTGTGCTGGCTGGGATTGGCTCCAGCAGACCCCCATGACCCTGTGTTAGGATATAGCAGGTTGGACAATGACTGACTGTCTGACTGACTAAGTACTACAAAAATGTACCTACTAATCATAAGTCACAAGACCTCAACATAACCCTTAATATGTTCATAACATATCTTCATAACCCTTATAAACCATCAGTATTAATCTGTGTGCATTGTGGCATATTGAGAGACTGGTAAAATGACTTGACTATGAAGGATTCAAAAGGCTTTACACTAAATACGTAATATTGAGAGAAATGAGTCTCAGTTAGGCCACCTCAGACAACTCCAAAGTGTTTCATCAGTCAGTCACAATTCAGAAATGAAGAAACACTACAGTCATAGGTGTTATGAAGTGTTAATTTATATATTTAGAGCAAATGTGTAACAGATGCAATTTGCAGTACCTAAGCTAAAGTATTACCTATTATTTATTTATTTTTTTTCTCTCTCTGTCTATACATATACAGTATATTGTTCACAGTGGGGCCTGCAAGGGGCATATCAGCACCCTAAACCCCTTGACAAAACTTCACGACACAGCCCTGGGTTGAACAAAAAATGTTTATTCAACACACCTTCACAAGGGCTCCAGTTTCCTTAATTCAATACATACAACAGGCATGAAGCTTCTCCTCCTTCATCTCCCATTAAGTCTCGTCCGCTTCCTCTCAATTCTGATACCAGAGTCGAGTGGGGGGCTCAGTTTTCACTCCAAACCTGGGACTACTTCTGGTGCTCAATCTACTACCTCAGGAAGCACTTCTAGGCCCTAATGGTCCTTGTGCCATCAGTATGTTACATCTCTCCATGGCAGCCCCCACACAACCCAGGAGCACAGACACCTCAGACCCTGTGGGCATCCACATGGGGATCGTCCAGACAGGATGCTGCCACCCCGTGTAAAAGGGGACATAGTGCCCATAGTAGGCCGTCGCCCTTTGTGCTGTCCTTCCCCATTTCTCAGTTATTCCTTGGTGTTGCTCTGTGGTTTCCAGAATGCCAGCCCTGGAGTAACTGAAAAACATTAACTGTAATTTAACTTTAATTAATGTTTAAAAATAACACAAATAGAGTCCTCATTGATCACACACCATGCCTATTAAAGACAGTCACCCCTTAGATGTTTACATATTTTATTAATATACAACTCTGACACACAGTGGATTTAATTGGGCTTTTTTAAGACCAACTCACAGAAGATGACTATTTAATGTCAAAATAGTCTAAATTAATTACAAATATAAAAAACAAAATCATCCACCACAGGAGTACTCCGCCTCTTCAATTGAGCATTTAGTAGCCGTGACAGTCTCAACTTTGTCAGCACAGATCTCCCTCTGTCAGCTCTGCCATTTTCTCCTTCTTTGCCACACTCCTCAGGCTCTGTCAGGTGACATGGAGATGGCGAGTGAACAGCCTTTATCAAGCCCAGCCACACATTCTCACTTGAATTGAGACTTGCACTCTGACTCGGCCTCGCCAGGACACTCACATTGTTGTTTCAAAGTCATTTCTGTGTAGCTTTAGGTTTAAGCTGGAAAACAATTCTTCTCCCCCATTTTCAGGTTCCTTGGAGACTTAATCAGATTTTGCTGCCTTCATTTTCCCCCGACAAACTTTTCAGTGCCTGCTGCAGAGAAGCATCCTCAAGCCCTGATGCTGTCACCACCAAGATTCACGGCAAAGTGTTTCTAATGATGAGCAGTATAACACGATGCTTAGCCTCAAGGCCAAAAAGCTCCATTTTGGTTTCATCAGACCACAGAACCTTCTAATGAGCCGACTTCCAAGTCTCCCAATGTGCCTTCTGCCAAGACATCCTGGGGTTTTTTTCTCTTTGCCACTCTCCTGTAAAGCCGTGACTGGTGAAGCACCCGGGCACAGTTGTTATCTGCAGAGTCTCTCCAGTGTCAGCCGCTGTAGCTTGTGACGACGTCAGAATTCTCAGAGGACTCTCGGTGGCCTCCTTCATAGATGATCACTTGGTTTTAGATTTAAGGCCGTGTCATAATTGGTGTGAGCTGGACCTTCCCTTCCAGGTTCAGAAGCATTTAGACTACAATCAGATGGATGATCGCCATTCGACTAATTCTGTGAGTTTTAAAAGCAATCTGAGGAGTGTCATACTCAAGGGTGCGAATGCTTATGTGTGATCAATTATTTCATGTTTTATATTTGTGATTCGTGCCCTGTGGTGGGCTGGCGCCCTGCCCGGAGTTTGTTTCCTGCCTTGTGCCCTGTGTTGGCTGGGATTGGCTCCAGCAGACCCCCCGTGACCCTGTAGTTAGGATACAGAGGGTTGGATAATGGATGGATATTTGTAATTCATTTGGAGCAGGTCCGAATTCACTTTGACACTAAACAATCTTTTTCTGTTGGTCAGTGTGATAAAAGCCAAATTAAATGGGACTGTGATTCAATGTTGAACAACAATAAAATATGAAAACTCCTAAGTGGCTCAAGACTTTTTATAGGCCCTGTGTTTGTACTGAGGGAGAAAAACACAACGCAGAGGACATTAGGCATCATTGACAATGTAATAAAACGTTAATTTTACCATTTACTGAGTGATAAAACACGGCCCGGGTGCTTTTCACACTGCTGCTGCTGCCGACAGATCCTCCGATATCCCACAATTCAATGTAGTATGTCTTCTCTTCTGGGGTTCCCTCTTTGTAATCATGAGCCTGATTTAAGTATATACAGCAAAAAAAGGTTACTCAATTTTCCAAAAGATTGTCCTTAATAGTAAACTCTACTTTTATTAATATGTACATTCAAGTAGAGCAAAACAAGCAGATCAGCTGCAATTCCGGTTTTGAACAGCCATTAACAACTACTGGAAAAAACAAGAGGAACACTTAACAAATGTTTGTGACAGGCAACATGAATTATCTTTCTGGGTTTATAAGGAGGGGAAGGGATTTTGGGTACGAAGAAAATTTTACGCATAATATAATTCACTTGCTAGGCATGACACCGATTTTTAGATTACCGTATATAATCACGTATAAAAGTCGGGTCTTGAATCCCGAAAAAATCAGACCTCGACTTATACGCCCCTTTAAAAATACAATTTTTTTTTTTTTTTTTACATCTTTTTGCCTCCTCCAATCTCACACCAGTTTCTCAGACACATCGAATTTTGTTACAGCAGAGCAGTTACCAATTTCTTTCGCCACTTCAATGTCGTTTAATTTAAAACTAGCTTCGTACTTTCTTCTGATCGTTGATAAGGGAAGCTCTTACGATAAAGGTGTATGATGGTGTGAGATACAAAAAACACAAAACAGTGCAAACATCGCTTCAGAAAACTTTGGGTTTCACTGTGTGGTCATGTAGGCGCAATAAATAGAAAGCAAAAGGCCGTGTGCTCTGTGGTTCCTCTCACAGGTGGGTTTGCATTAGCATATCGTAATCTCTTAGACCAATAGCGGGAGTTTTCCCGGATTCGACTTCTAAGACCAACATTATAAAATACCGGAAATTATACGGTAAAATCAACTCCCGACGGGAGAACTTAAACACGAGTATATATGCTATACAAGCCAGTCAATTTAATGTAGAAATCCGGAAGTTTTCAATAAAAATAACAGAAATAATAAGATAGGCAAAAAAATAAAATAGCAAAGTCTGACAAGGCCAAAGGAGTTTGGTCGCAATTCCTGATAAGGCACAGCTGTCAGTTTGCATAATTAAATATACAAAATAACGTAAAGCTTCACATACCTGTTGATATGCAGAATGTATGTATTGTAAAATGAGCTGGTTAAGTTTGATGACAATACCAAACTAGCTCAAGTGGCACATTAGCACAATGTGGATGAGGAGAAGCCATTTAGCCCACCAAAGCTCGCCAGTCCTGTCCACTTATTTCTTCCATATCAACATCAAGTCGAGTTTTGAAAGTCCCTAAAGTCTTAATGACTGCCACACTACTTGGTCGCTTATTCCAAGTGTCACATAATGGAGAATCAGCTGAAATATTACTGAGGGGGCTCATTTATAGTGTCCCTGCATACGCACAAAAAGATGCTTGAAATGTTTGTACACATCTTCCCACGCAGGCAGCAGGATTTATAAAAGAAAACCTGAGGGTGTAAAGCCGGGGTCTCCAACCTTTTTTCCCCTCCCGAGAGCTACTTTTACAAAATGAAAATGCCGAGAGCTCCTCATGTTTTCTAACGTTTATTCTCATTGCTTATTTCAAACCAAACAAACTGAATAAGCTTGTTTTGCCTGAACATTTACAAAATGTTGGCGTCCACAACTCTCCTTTTGCACTAAAATACAGTCATATGAAAAAGTTTGGTAAGCCCACTTAATTCTTTGGATTTTTGTTTCTCAGTATCAACTTCCTTTTAATATCTGACATGCCTTATAGAAAAAGTAGGATTTCAGCAGTGACATTTAGTTTACTGGATTAACAGAAAATATGCAATATGCATCATAACAAAATTAGACAGGTGTATAAATGTGGGCACCCAACAGAGATATGACATCAATACTTAGTTGAGCCTCCTTTTGCTCCTTTGATCCTCTTGACGCTGTCCTCCTGTAGCCTCTGATGAGTGTCTGGATTCTGGATGGAGGTATTTCTGACCATTCTTCATACAAAATCTCTACAGTTCAGTTCAATTTGATGGACAGCCTGCTTCAAATCATCCCATAAATTTTCGATGATATTTAAGTCAGGGGACTGTGACGGGCATTCCAGAACATTGTACTTCTCCCTCTGCATGAATGCCTTTGTAGATTTCCAACTGTGTTTTGTGTCATTGTCTTGCTGGAATATCCAACCCCTGTGTAAGTAACTTCAACTTTGTGACTGATGCTTGAACATTATCCTGAAGAATTTGTTGATATTGGGTTGAATTCATCGGACCTTCGACTTTAACAATGGCCCCAGTCCCTGAACTGGCCAAACAGCCCCACAGCATGATGGAACCTCCTTTGTTATGACCAAATAACTCAATTTTTGTCTCATCAGTCCAAAGCACTTTGTTCCCAAATGAATCTGGCTTGTCTTAACGAGCATTTGCATACAACAAGCGACTCTGTTTGTGGCGTGAGTGCAGAAAGGGCTTCTTTCTCATCACCCTGCCATACAGATGTTCTTTGTGCAAATTGTGCTGAATTATAGAACGATGTACAGATACACCATCTACAGCGAGATGTTCTTGCAGGTCTTTGGAGATGATCTGTGGGTTGTCTGTCACCATTCTCACAATCCTGCCTCTACATATGCCGCTCCCGGATTTTTCTTGACTTCCAAGACCTGAGTTGGTGTTTCATCTTGGTTACTTTCCCCTAATGTATTATTAATATGTAGCCTTAGAATGCCTAATCTCACAGACTTACCACTGTTTATAAGGTATTATTGTATATAACTTATCCCCACCTTCCCTTCTATATCTATAACCTCAGGCAATTAGATGAAGTAAAAAGACAAGCAGGAGTTACACATAAAATAATGTATTATTGATAATATTCATAAATAATAACAATAGGCAAAGTACATTTGAATATTGGCAACCATACAACCTGATTAAATGATGATGTGTGGTTCAGGTGGTACACAGACTTGTTAGTTACTTAATGTCTTTAGTTAAGGCATCATTTGGTGCTCAGCTTTCTTCAGAACAGGCCTTAAGCCTGGTCAATATGGCTGAAGCTGTGCTCTTCATTGTGCTCTTCTTGTCAGTTCATGGTGTGATGGTCTTGATCAGTTGTTAGTAAGAGAGAGAATGTGGTTGAGCAAGCAAATTTATGGGTTTTCTGTCTAACCCCTACAGCCAATAGGACATCATGGTACTTAAAGGCCTCTGAGACAAGCCAATTCCAAACAGCCATATCTCAGACCAATGAGGGAAAATAGAATATCTTAACACCTGCCCCCAAACCATATGTTAATGTAACCTGGGTTTCTTGCGGGAGGGTTGAAAGACTTTAGCAGAGAAACACTCGCCAAACTGATTTAAGACACATCTCCCAAATCCTGTTGTAAAATTACAAAGAGACTTAGTCGTAATGGTGGGGTGGGGCTAACACAAACGCCTCTCACCAAAGTAACGCTAAATTACATTGCTTTGCCTAAATTATAAATAAAGACATACAAAAAACATTTATCAAGTTATATGCTAAATCTTACATCACAACAGTTGGTTTAACAGCAACTGTGCCTGTGGCCTTCCACTTCCTGATTCCATTCCTTACACTTGAAACTGACAGTTTAAACCTCTGAGATGGCTTTTTGTAGCCTTCCCCTAAACCAGGAGACTGAACAATCTTTGTTTTCAGATCTTTGGAGAGTTGCTTTGAGGATCCCATGCTGTCTGTCACTCTTCAGAGGAGAGTCAAAGGGAAGGAAGCACAACTTGCGATTGACCACCTTAAATACCTTTGACCACTCATGATTGGACACTCCTGTCTGTGAAGTTCAAGGCTTAACGCGCTCAGCCAACCAAGTAATCAGCATTGAGCAGTGACAGGCATTCAAATCAGCACAATGACAAGGGGACCCACATTTGTGCACAGCCAGTTTTTCACATTTAATTTAATACAACTAAATACTGCTTCAATAAAAATCTTTGTTTGGAAAACACCCCAGGACTCCGATGTTCCTAGGAAATGAAAGACACACCACTGTTATCTTTTTGGTTGAAAGGAGAGTCAATTATTATGCAGGCTAAGAGGGGTTCACAAACTTTTTCATATGACTTATCATAACAAATATTTAGTTCACCTGCAAGTGCATTTTGTATGTCTGTATGCATTTTCTAGTGCATCTCCCACTATTGAATTAAAACATGAATGCTGTCAACACAAAACAATGCAATTCCAAACCCACAGATATGACTTATTCTTTTGTCATTTTGTCACGTGTCACTTTATTCACATGTCCAGTCGCATGTGTGATGTGTTTTTTAGTTAGTCAGATGACTGGCACTGAGGTGTACGGTGGAGTGGAGCCACTTTGGTTCACTCTTATGGAGTCATTTCAGTGTTCATCTATCAGTCTTGTTCTGAACCTTGACTTCATGACATTCATGTCAGACTCACAGAGGTCTGTAGACCCAAACAAAGCAGACATTTTCCGAGCTGCTTGGTGAAGATTCTTATAGTTGTCTGACTCTACTAAGCTCCAGAAATGCTGTTGAGACTTTAACTGCACATTATTTTGAAGGTTTACTAATATATAATATATAAAATCCAATGTCTGTCTGTCTGTCTGTCCTCTTTTAACTACTTAAAGGTTTTAGATCAGGTTTTTTTCTCTAATTTCGCTATGTATCAGAGTTCGCTTGCAGTACCGATTTATTTGTGCGAATCCCAGAAACACACAGCGGGCTGGGGCCTTCCTCACTCACTCGCCAGCTTTAGGGTGTGTGCCTTAACTCCGCTTAGCTAGCAAACGAGAGAACAACTGAATTCAACTTTGTTTGATATTTAAAGTAAAGTGTTACTTAGGTCCTGATGCGTTTGGATTTTTTTTTTGGGAGTTGTTCCTTGTCTTCTTAGATAGTCAAGGCTGGGGGGCTGTCAAGAGGCAGGGCCTGTTAAAGCCCATTGCAGAACTCCTTGTGTGATTTTGGGCCATACAAAAAATATATTGTATTGTATTGCAGTAGAACTTTTCATGCTAAAAATCCAAACAGGTATCTCCCACTACGAGCCCCGAGAAAGACGCTTTACGGCAGTACTAAAATGGTCGCAGGGCAGGATCACAAAATATAACAAAAAAGTCATCAAACTTACGCGGACATCAACAGAACAGCCAACGGTCCAGGAGGGGTTGCCCAGAACTTGATTCTGACACAGCAAGTGGACCAGAGAGGATTTTCCAACACCTAGGAGGGGAAAAAAAATACAAATTATGACGAGCTAGAATTCCAGTTCACGGTTTTGGTAATTTAAAAATAATATACAGTACACTTAGAATAAGGCTGGCTGTTAAGAGTAATGGCACACACTCGGGTATCAAAAGACAACAACATGATGAAATCAGACAGCAGAACAAAATAATGGGACTACAAAAAAAAGCCTCAGTCAGCCTAAATGTATCACAGAAATTTTCTCTTACAATTTTTTCAGATTTCTAAACATTAATTTCAAAAACGTTACAGAATCTTTTTTGTCTGCTCCCGTTAGGGGTCGCCACAGCGGATCTTCTTCTTCTATATCTTCCTGTCCTCGTCATCTTGTTCTGTCACCCCCATCACATGCATGTCCTCTCTCGCCACATCCATAAACCTCCTCTTAGGCCTTCCTCTTCTCCTCTTCCCTGGCAGCTCTACCCTTAGCATCCTTCTCCCAACATACCCCTCATCTCTCCTCTTCACATGTCCAAACCAACGTCATCTCGTCTCTCTGACTTTGTCTTCCAACCTGAGCTGACCCTCTAATGTCCTCATTTCTAATCTTGTCCATCCTCGTCACACCCAATGCAAATCTTAGCATCTTTAACTCTGCCACCTCCAGCTCTGTCACCTGTGCCACCGTCTCCAGCCCATATAACATAGCTGCTCTCACTACCGTCCTGTAGACCTTCCCTTTCTCTCTTGCTGATACCCGTCTGTCACAAATCACTCCTGACGCTCTTCTCCACCCACTCCACCCTGCCTGCACTCCCTTCTTCACTTCTCTTCCACACTCCCCATTACTCTGTACTGTTGATCCCAAGTATTTAAACTACTCCACCTTCGCCATCTCTACTCCCCTCATCCTCATCATTCCACTGACCTCCCTCTTACTCGCACACATGTATTCTGTCTTGGTAGTCCTACTGACCTGCATTCCTCTCCAGGGTCTCCGGACCTGCTCCCTACTCTCATTACAGATCACAATGTCATCAGCCAGCATCACAGTCCACGGGGGACTCCTGTCTTAGGCTGAAAGAAGACGAAGAATCTGAGTGTGCAATGGCACCAGCACTGGCTTCCCAAACCACCCTGAACTGGATACAGCAGGCTTTACAGTGTTACATAAAATGAAATGGAGATGCAAATCCCAGACAGCTTTTGCTGTCAGAAATTCTCCACTTTATTTTATATATAAACGTCTACGCGTGGGTGTGTGTGTGTCTGTCTGTCCGGCCGGCCCAGAAGTGAGAGGTGGAGTCGGAGTAAGGGCTCCACCTCCGAGGAAACACAAACTCTCTCAGCCACTAATTACGCAAGCGAGGCGAGCACGTCAGCAAAACAAATCCTCCTAGGAGAGAGGCGCCCAGAGTGGTCCCTACAATTACCTGACATTTCTACATTTCAGATTTTTTTTATGACGATTTCAGTAGTTTCTAGGACCCCCACTTTTTATAGCACAGGCTTACACAACTAGTATATTCATACAGTAGGTATAGAAAAGAATCCCCCCCCCCTTGAAATATTCCCATCTTTTTATCTTACTCAATGCCACCTCTAACATCCAAGTGAAAGACATCATAGCTACAGTTCAGAAGAATTTTAAAAAATCAAAAACAAGAAATCCTGAGATTAATAAAGGACCCCCTCCTCCTAAACTCACTCAGGTGTCAGTGCCCACCATTTCCATTGCGGTTACTGGCTTCCTCCCACCTGTGATCAGTTATAATGAGTGTGATTAGTGAAGCTGTTCCTGGTCCATTCATTCCCTTGCTTGGTAAAGCAACTGACAGCAAACAACTGACTATGGGTAGCAGGCCACTTCCAAAAGATCTCAGGGATAGAGTTGTGGACAGACATAAGGCAGGAGGTGGAGACAAAAAAATCTCAAAGGCTTTATCAATCCCAAGGAGCTCAGTAAAGTCCATCATAAAGAAGTGTTTGGTACCACTAGGACCCTCCCTGGACCCTGCAAACTGGATGGAAGAGCAAGGAGGAAACTGGTAAGAGAGGCTACTGAGAGGACAATGGCCACTTTGAAGGAGTTGCAGGATTTGATGGCAAAGAGTGGTCATTAATGGTGTGCATGTGACAACAATTTGACAAGCGCTCCACAATTGTGGCTTGTTCAGGAGGGTCGCACTTCTCAAGAAAGGCCACATTACGGCTCGTTTGAGCTTTCCCAGAATGCACCTTGAAGATTCTGATGCCAAGTTTGAAAAGGTCTTACGGTCAGATGAGCCCAAAATCAAACTCTTTGGTCTCAACACCAAACGGTCCACCAATGCAGCTCACCACCCACAATACACATACCTACAGTAAAGCATGGAGGGGGCAGCATCCTGTTGTGGGGGCCTGGGGGTCTCGTTAGGGTAGAAAGAGAAATGGATGGGGCAAAATACCATCAAATTCTTGAGGAAAACCGGCTACCCTCTGCCAGAAAGTAGAAGGTGGGCAGAATGTTCACCTTTCGACACCATGGCGACCTGAAGCACACAGCAAAACTGACCACGCGGTGGCTGAAGGAGAAAAAAGTGAATATCCTGGTGTGGCCAGTCAGAGCCCAGACCTAAATCACACTGAAAATCTGTGGGAAGATCTGAAGATAGCAGACCACCAACACTCCCCAATCCAATGTGACCGAACTGTAAAGAAGAGTACAATGGCCATGTAAGCATCAGAGTGGGACAGCGGAGCAATGGAAGAAGATGGTCTGGTCTGATGAATCACATTTTCTTTTATGTCATGTGGATGGCCAAGTGTGTGTGCGTCACTTACCTGGGGAAGACGTGGCACCAGGATGCATTATGGGAAGAAGGCAAGCCAGCAGAGGCAGCGTGATGCTTTGTGAATGTTCTGCTGGGTAACCTTGGGCCCTGCTGTTCATATGGATGTTAATTTGACATGTATCACCTACCAAAACATTGTTGGCGACCAAGTACACCCCTTCATGGCGACCAAGTACACTCCCTGGTGGCAGTGACCTCTTTCAGCAGGATAATATGCCCTGCCACACTGCAAAAATGGTTCAACAATGGTTTGATGAACACGATGATAAGTTCAAGGTGCTGACTTGGCCTCCAAATTCTCCAGAACTAATCGAGCATTTGTGAGATGTGCTGGAGGCCTCACCTCGCAACTTACAGAACTTTAAAGATCTGTCACTGACGGCTTGGTACCAGACACCACAGCATACCTTCAGAGGTCTAGTGGAGCCCATGCCTCGATGGGTTAGGGATGTTTTGGCAGCAAAAGGTGGACCTGCTCGATATTAGGTGGGTGGCCATAATGTTATGTAATGTATGTGTGTGTTTATACGCGGGGGAGTCAAGCTAAAGTTAGAAAATGGAACAAACCGTCACAAAACTGATCATGTCATTTCTCAATGTCGTCTCCACCCTTCTCAATGCACTCACCACCACACCTGCCTGGCAGTACCAGGATTCCAGCAGAATAAAAGGTTTCGTCTTCTCCTCACCACCACTCGTGCACCGCTTTCTTCACTTCGTCATCTGTCTTGAATCGATGAGCACCAAGATGTTTTTTTTAGCGGTCCAAAAAGGTGGAAACCACACTGTGCCAAATAAGGAGGATGTGGCGATACCTCAAACTTCAGTTTCTCCAGACAAACCTTGGTGTTCTTAGCAGTGTGCGGACGGGCAGGCATGGTCTTGTAGCCCACAAAAGGACTCCTTGAGACAGCAGTACCCGCCACTTGGATCGAATAGCTGGCTTCACGGTGGTCTCCTGCAAGTCACAGTAACTTGCACTAGTGACCGTAGTACCCTTTGGCACGTAGTGTTCGACAATAACTTGGGTGCACGAGTGATTGCCAGGACAAGACAAAACGTTTTATTCTGCTGGCACTTCAGGCAGGTGGCACAAGTGCATTGAGAAAGGTGGGGATGACATTGAGAAATGACAGCATCAGTTTTATGAAGGTTCGCTCCATTTTCTGATAAATCCCATTGTCTAACTTTAGCTTGACTCCCCCTCATACAGTTAGGTCCATAAACATTTGGACAGAGACAACGTTTTTCTCATTTTGGTTCTGTACATCACCACAATGAATTTTAAATGAAACAACTCAGATGCAGTTGAAGTGCAGACTTTCAGCTTTAATTCAGTGGGTTGAACAAAACGATTGCATAAAAATGTGAGGCAACTAAAGCATTTTTTGAACACAATCCCTTCATTTCAGGGGCTCAGAAGGAATTGGCCAATTGACTCAAAGGCTATTTCATGGTCAGGTGTGTTCAAGTCCGTCGTTATGTCTTATCAATTAAGCAGATCAAAGGCCTGGAGTTGATTTGAGGTGTGGTGCTTGCATGTGGAAGATTTTGCTGTGAACAGACAACATGCGGTCAAAGGAGCTCTCCATGCAGGTGAAAGAAGCCATCCTTAAGCTGCGAAAAACATAAAAAAACCCATCCGAGAAATTGCTACAATATTACGAGTGGCAAAATCTACAGATACTAAATCAATTAGTAACAGGCGTACTAATTGATAATGTTCTTGACATAGTAAAATCGTCATTAGATTCGGGGGTCTTTCCAGACTGTCTTAAGACTGCTGTAGTTAAACCCCTTCTTAAGAAACATAATCTTGACCCCTCGGCTCTTGAAAATTTTAGACCCATCTCTAACCTGCCTTTCTTAAGTAAAGTTCTGGAGAAGGCAGTCATTATGCAGTTAAATGACCACCTAAATAAACCTGCTATTCTTGATAAATTTCAGTCGGGTTTTAGAACAAATCACAGCACAGAAACTGCACTCGTTAAAGTAGTAAATGATTTGCGAGTGAATGCAGGCAGAGGCCATTTATCTGTTCTCATCCTCTTAGATCTGAGTGCTGCATTTGACACCATTGATCATAATATTCTTAGAAATCGCCTTAGTCAATGGGTGGGCCTCTCTGGCAGGGTCTTAAATTGGTTTGAATCCTACCTGACAGGGAGAAAACTCTTTGTTAGTTGTGGTAATTACATCTCAAAGACACATGATATCCGATATGATGTTCCACAAGGCTCTAGACTGGGTCCGCTGTTATTCTCAATCTACATGCTTCCGTTAGGTCAGATTATCTCAGGGCACAACGTGAGCTACCACAGCTATGCTGATGACACACAGCTGTATTTATCAGTAGCACCTGATGACCCCGATTCTATTGACTCACTAACACAATGTCTGACTTGTATCTCAGAATGGATGAATAGTAACTTTCTCAAGTTAAATAAATAAAGAGAAAACTGAAATCTTAGTGATTAGCAATAATGGATACAATGAGGCTATTAGAAATAAACTGGATACATTAGGATTAAAAGTCAAGACGGAGGTAAAAAGCTTAGGGGTAATTGTTGACTGTAATCTGAATTTTAAATCGCATATTAATTAGATCACTAGGACAGCATTTTTTCACTTAAGAAACATAAGTAAAGTTAGACCTCTTATATCACTGAAAGATGCTGAGAAATTAGTTCACGCGTTCGTTTTCAGTCGACTAGATTACTGTAACGCACTCCTCTCAGGACTACCCAAAAAAGACATAAATCGTTTGCAACTAGTGCAGAATGCAGCTGCTAGAATCCTAACTAGGAAAAGAAAATCCGAACACATTACTCCAGTTTTAATGTCACTACACTGGTTGCCTGTGTCATTCAGAATTGACTTTAAAATTCTGCTTATGGTTTATAAAGCCTTAAATAATCTCGCCCCATCTTATATATCTCGCCCTCATTATATATCCTCAAATGAGTGTCTCCTTAGAATTCCAAGAACAAAACTTAAAAGAAGTGGTGAGGCGGGCGGCCTTCTGCTGCTATGCACCTAAAATCTGGAATAGCCTGCCAATAGGAATTTACCAGGCTGATACAGTAGAGCACTTTAAAACACTGCTGAAAACACATTACTGTAACATGGCCTTTCTATAACTTCAATTTAACTTAATCCTGATACTCTAGATGTTCAGTTTCCTCATAATAACTATTCATGGTGGCTCTAAAATCCATACTGACCCCTACTTTCTTTTCTGTTTCTTTTTCTGGTTTCTTTGTGGTGACGGCCTGCGCCACCTCCACCTACTCAAAGCTTCATGATGCTCCAACAATGATGGATGGATTAAAAGACAGAATTCTACGTGACCATCATCATCAAGCCCTTCCGTGAGAACCCTAAATCCAAAGAGGACTGTTTCATTTATGTTAGGTAGAACGCCCAAAGGGGACTGGGCGGTCTCGTGGTCTGGAATCCCTACAGATTTTATTTTTTCTCCAGTCGTCTGGAGTTTTTTTGTTTTTTCTGTCCCCCCTGGCCATTGGACCTTACTCCTATTCGGTGTTAATTAATGTTGATTTATTTTGTTTTCTTATTGTGTCTTTTATTTTTCTATTCCTTATTATGTAAAGCACTTTGAGCTACTGTTTGTATGAAAATGTGCTATATAAATAAATGTTGTTGTTGTTGTTGTAGTTTGGTACATCCTGAGAAAGAAAGCAAGCACTGGTGAACTCAGCAACGCAAAAAGACCTGGACGTCCACGGAAGACAACAGTGGTGGATGATCGCAGAATCATTTCCATGGTGAAGAGAAACCCCTTCACAACAGCCCACCAAGTGAACAACACTCTCCAGGGCTTGGTAGGCGTATCGATATCCAGGTCTACCATAAAGAGAAGACTGCATGAAAGGAAATCCAGAGGGTGCACTGCAAGGTGCAAGCCACTCATAAGCCTCAAGAATAGAAAGGCTAGATTGGACTTTGCTAAAGAACATCTAAAAAAAGCCAGCACAGTTCAGGATAAACATTCTTTGGACAGATGAAACCAAGATCAACCTCTACCAGAATGATAAAGGCAAGAAAAAAGGATGGAGAAGGCGTGGAACAGCTCATTATCCAAAAGCATAGCACATCATCTGTAAAACACGGTGGAGTCAGGCAGTGTGATGGCTGCCAGTGGCACTAGGACACTAGTGTTTATTGATGATGTGACACCGGACAGAAGCAACCGAATGAATTCTGAGGTGTTCAGAGACATACTGTCTGCTCCAATCCAGCTAAATGACGTCAAATTGATTGGGCGGCGGGCGTTTCATGATACAGATGGACAATGACCCAAAACATACAGCCAAAGCAACCCAGGAGTTTATTAAAGCAAAGAAGTGGAAAATTCTTGAATGGCCAAGTCAGTTACCTGATCTTAACCCAACTGAGCAGGCATTTCACTTGCTGAAGACTAAACTTCAGACAGAAAGGCCCACAAACAAACAGCAACTGAAAGGAAAGGCCTGGCAGAGCATTAAAAAGGAGGAAACCCAGCATCTGGTGATGTCCAGGAGTTCAAGACTTCAGGCTGGCATTGGTTTTCAACCAAGTATTAGAAATGAACATTTTATTTCCAGTTATTTAATTTGTCCAATTACTTTTGAGCCCCTGAAATGAAGGTATTGTGTTAAAAAAATACTTTAGTTGCCTCACATTTTTATGCAATCGTTTTGTTCAACCCACAAAATTAAAGCTGAAAGTCTGCACTTCAACTGCATCTGAGTTGTTTCATTTAAAATTCATTGTGGTAATGTACAGAAACCAAAATTTGAAATAAAGGCGTCTCTGTCCAAATATTTATGGACCTGACTGTATATGTGTGTTTATTTTACTTTCCTAGATTGAGGCCATTTGTTGTATTTTGCTTGTGGTTATTGTTCCCTTTGGCGTATTTTGTTATGTGAGGCACGGTGGTGCAGTGGTTAGCACTGCTGTCTCACAGCTCAGATGTCATTTTTGGTCACAATAAACCTGTCCAGCGTACTTGACAAACGCTTCCCTGGACCTCATGGACACTGAGAAGACCACCGCACCATTATAATCCAGCCAACATGGAACACATCACCCCTATCTGGCACCATGACAAACATGAATATAGTAAAATACAGAAAGTCGTTTTATTTAAGAAGAAAGCAGCATCTCATCCTGATACTTTTGACAGGTCGCCAGGGTAAAAGAACAGGTCCGGGATTCGAACTCGGTGTGCTCGTGCAGTGGGTCACGTTAACCATTTACAGAAATGTAGAAGTACTGTATATGCAAAAGGTAAAATAATTTTGGTAATGTTCAGAAAACTGTTACATTTCAACTGCAATAAATTGTTAAACTCTTTAAAGTCTTGTTGCGCTTGTAACATATTTTGATTTTATTAATGGAAGGAAAGATATCATTGTACTCTCCACATGAAACAACAGTGACGATCGACTTGAACTAAACGTGACAACGACAACAGCATTTATTTTTTCTGTCGTAACCAACATGCAAGACCCAACTTTTATCAAACAAGTTAAACACATTTTGACCGCTTAATCCAAATTCACACTATTAGAAACAGTACAAACAAATGACTTTACTTAACTTAAACGACACCAATGCATGTCTCTATCATTAACAAACACATTATCGTTTGGACTTTCAAGAGCTTGTCTTGTCAGTTTTAAAAAAAATAACTCACCAGAATCGCCTAACACCAGCACTTTCACTCTGTCAAGCGAAGCCATTCTTTTTCTTAAAACGCCTGATCCATCTCGGAAGTGACTGCTACTCGACTCGGCTTGATGATTGGTTTATGGGGTAGAGGCGGGTGGCGAGTTGCTTACCTTGTTGGTTAGCCTCACTGTCAATCTTACGTTTGACTTCGCCTTAATTATTACGTCACAACTTCTTCCTTTGCCATTGTTCCGCAGTCCTGTCTATAATGTAAAGATCAAAAGCTGATTGGCTTAGACTCCAACGCAGGCGTGCGCCTACACTTGTGTTTATCTTCCTTTGTGACTGTGACTGCTTCCGTATTCAGCACGCTGGATGTTTCTCTTGCTGGTGAGGCAGGTGCTGTTCAGAAACAAACATATATAAAGTAAGTTATTTAAAAATAAATTTAAATGCAGTTACTTGTGCTATAGGAGACAGAAAGAGGATTAAAGAACAGCAAACGGTTGTAATTACTTAGTCTAAAGAACGTAATACATAGCGCAGAGTGTTGGTAGCTTGCCGGCGTGTAGCACGTTTTTGCGGTGCGACTGGCAGACCAACACACAGATATTAAAGACAAATAATAAGCGAAATACTCAATTTTGTTATAAAGTTGCACTATATAGATATATGGCAAGATATAAACCGATAGCTTTGACTGTGACATTCTGCCTTATAGATCCGTTGTCATTGTGCACTGTGGGTACATTTTGTCAGGTTTAGGTGCGCTGACCCTTAACTGTTGTGTCGATTGTTTAACGGCGACGTTGATTTCTGTATAATACTAGTTTTAGAATCAGTTTAATGGTTATCTTTAAATTCCAAATTATTTTAAACACAATATCAAAAAAGTTGACTTGTGGATTTATAAATGTCTAGCAAAACAACGATAATGTAAACGAGCGGTGCCACTTGTATTAGGGTGGCTTCTGTGGGCATCTGAGTGAACTGGCTGACAGGTCAGTAATATTTCAACCAAGCTTCCCTCCGTCATTCTCGCTCTGGGCCTTTATTGCAGTTTGAGTTGAGTAAAGCGCGTCGATTACGTTAGG
Organism: Polypterus bichir lapradei; assembly: GCA_026402145.1. Taxonomy (NCBI): domain Eukaryota; kingdom Metazoa; phylum Chordata; class Cladistia; order Polypteriformes; family Polypteridae; genus Polypterus; species Polypterus bichir. The sequence continues at coordinate 63,975,162 of JANRMT010062834.1, read as the reverse complement.
AGAACCAGGCACGGCTGTAAAGTGCCTTTTTATGTTTGCAAAACTCTGTTCTGTTTCATGAATGTGCAGCCACACCATACGATAAATGAGTGTAGAGTCCCGCCAGTCGGTCATTGGCTTCCAGGATGGCAGGCACGACTGAGAGATTTCTAACCTGTCGGCCAGTTCCCTGAGAAGTGACAACAGGTAGTCGATATAAACTAATGAAAGATCAAAAAATGTTCTTCAGTACAAATACGCAGCATTGACCCTCGTTAAAAAGAAATTCAAATGGAGGGTGTCATGGTATTCATCCCTTCTGAGGTTTGTCGTGTCAACACACATTGTAATAACGGTCCAGCGGTACAGATTTGTATCAGTCGTCAATGAGCTGCATTTTCCTACTTGCTCATCGGTGTCCTCATTTTCTAGTTTTTCCAAAAGGTTGCGTATGTATGAGTCAGAGTTGCCGTAAATATACGCATGTTCCTCCATCAGGTTTTCTTTTATAAATCCCGACAATTGCGAGGGATGCTGTATACGCACATTTCAAACCTCTTTTTGTGCTTACTAAGCTTTACTGTATAAATAAGGCCCCAGGTGTTTAAAAATGAGTGGAGAAACCCAAACACAATGGACATTTTAACCAGCTGCGTCCCACACCAGAAGATCAGAAAGTCCTGTAACTGAAACCAAAATCCAGTGTTGCAACAAGAAAAGCAAACATGCAACTAAGAAAATCTTTTGAAAATGTCTGTGAATAAAACTATGAACAGTATGAATCCTACTGTCTTAAAAGACAACAACAAAATGGCTGATATGGTGAAAAGATTGATAAACACAATGGTATTGCAACAATATCCCGATTAATAATGTTACATTTTTACAATAAGGATAAAATCACACACTGATAGTGGTATGTAGGCAAACATTATTATTCAGTTCTTCAAAGAGATTATAACAGAAACTATTTCCTTTGTCAGTTCATGCATGTACAGTATCTTCATGTTCAATAAAGATTTAAAATTTTTACCTACTGGTTATTAACAGAAAATAAAATTCATGGAAAAAATAGAAATGTAATAAGCAATCTACTGAGGCTGTTCAGTATACACTTCTTGATTTATTATTTTTGTGAGTATAAATATGACCTGTGCTTGCTGTCCTCCTTCTGACTCTGTCATTTTTTTTTTGTCATTAAATTTAAGACACAATGGCTGAACCTGAAGTTGTGACGGAGGTGCCTGCTGCACTGAAACGCCTGGCCAAGCAGGTAGTTCGCGGCTTCTACGGGATCGAACACGCTCTGGCACTGGATATCCTGATTCGAAACCCCTGCGTCAAGGAAGAGGACATGTTGGAACTTCTCAAATTTGACAGAAAGCAGCTGCGCTCCGTGCTGAACACCTTGAAAGGGGACAAGTTCATCAAGTGTCGGATGAAGGTGGAGACCGCCGCCGATGGGAAGACCACACGACACAACTATTATTTTATCAACTATCGACTCCTCGTGAACGTCGTCAAGTACAAGCTGGACCACATGCGACGCCGCATTGAAACCGACGAGAGGGATTCCACCAACCGAGCCTCGTTCAAGTGTCCGTGCTGCTCCAATACGTTCACCGATCTCGAGGCCAACCAGCTGTTTGACCCAATGACAGGTAAGAAGGTTTTTTTTTTCCCATAATTCTTTTGTCTAAGTTTTTCACTAGCTTTTTTTACCTATTCTTCTACAGTAGCTACTCTGGACTGTGTTAGAAATCGGGGAATTAATTAAAGAATGAACACTGCTCTTGTTTTCCTGTTTATTCACGATTTTTATTTGGTGTAGATGGAAGCTGGTTAAGGGAGAAATCCACAGATCTATGGAGTGAGATACCAAGCGGGGTAGTTGATTGGAGCACATTGGGAACCGTTAGATCTCACCCTGGCAATGTGTAGAAATAAGGAGGTGACGAGGCATTGACGAGTGTGTTGGGATGAATGCTCTTTAATTGAGAACGAGCACTTTGGCCAAAAACCATATGTTGATATAACTCTATAGCAGGGGTCTCCAACACCAGGCCTGGGGAGCTACTGTGGCTGCAGGTTTTCATTCTAAACATTTTGTTAATTAGTGACCAGATTTTGCTGCTAATTAACTCTTTACCTTAATTTTAATTGATGCACAACTTAAGACTCGGGCCCCTTAATTACTTCTTTTTTCCTTAATTAGTAACCAAACAGTATTAAGACACAAAAATGAACCAACACATAAACAACAACCAGCGTCCGTCACACAATAACTGAAGATAAAGAAAGGTGAGGGCCTCGGTAATGTTGATCTGCTCAGGTCGACTAAACATTCTGACAGCCAGCGCTCTTAAAAAAGGAAATGTCTGCCATGGCAGAATTGGCGCAATGGAATTAAATAACGGGTTTAGTTAGCAACGAGAATTGGCTTCAAGTTAAGAAATGGAATAAAGTGAAGTTGGTTGGAGTTTGAGTCCCTGACTTAGTTGGCCATCTGTTGGCTCACTTCACATCAGAGGGGACTGGGCAGTCTCATGGTCTGGAGTCCCTACAGATTTTATTTTTTTTTCTTCAGCCGTCTGGAGTTTTTTTTGTTTTTTCTGTCCCCCCTGGCCATTGGACCTTACTCTTATTCGATGTTAATTAATGTTGATTTATTTTGTTTTCTTATTGTGTCTTTTATTTTTCTATTCTTTATTATGTAAAGCACTTTGAGCTACTGTTTGTATGAAAATGCGCTATATAAATAAATGTTGTTGTTGTATCAAATTTATGTTTAGGTGCCGTGTAAAGAAAAAAGAATCAATTCAGCGGTCAGAGTCTCAAGAAAAGTCAATTTAAAATAAAGGGAAATAGTGAATGAGCAGCAAAAACTGGTCACTAATTAACTCTTTGAGGGCTGGATATTTTTTCCAAAAAACTCAGTTTTCTGAAAAGCACACAAAGCGATGGTTTCACACATAAATCAACATAAAACGTCTGTTGCCACGTGCTGTGGCTGCTGTTGGCACATGTTTGACATCTCTGGCGGCAGAGGGCCAGCAGGAATGCACGGTGGGCTGGCTGTCTTCGCACAGCAGGTGGGCAGCAGGGCGGTCGCAGTGTGACGCAATCTGGTTTGTACCTCTTAGATACTTTATTAATCCCAAGGGGAAATTCATCATAAGTCATCATAAGTGGTGGTCCTCCCAGGTGAACGCTGCTGTAGGCACATCAGCTACGCAAACGTGTTCAGCACCACGATCACCTGGGGACCGATCAGCTGATGCTGGTACCTCACTTTCGTTTTCGATACCCATCTCCTGATCACTTGCATCAAATTCCAAGTCCGACAAGTCAGCGATAATATGTAAAACGTCCATGGAGTATTTTAATTTGCACATTCGCTATGTGAGCCATTTTAGAGGTTGTTTGCTCTTCGTTACTCACGCAGGGAATCAAGGTCCTCTACCCCTGACTTTCGGCAAAAGTCGACATCAGCCCTGAAAGAGTTAAGAAAAGAGTTAGAATGAAAACCTGCAGCCACTGTAGCTCTCTAGGACTGGAGTTGGAGACCCCAGCTCTATGATATGTGAGGTGGCTTTGGTCGGAACAGGTATCCTTCTGTATAAAAGCGGTCGGGGTTGTCCTTCTGTCCCGTGAGTGCTACGCAGGCGCGGAGTTTCACACACACCCCGTTCATTTTGCAATGCACGATGGGATTTGTAGTTTCGTTTTTCCAGGTAAAAGATGTTTTTTTACTCCAGACTGTGCGATATCTTCTTCTTCTTTCTTACTATATAAAAGCGGTCGGGATTGTCCTTCCATCCCGTGAGTGGAAAGCGTAGCGGTATTCCGCTTATCACAGACTTACTACTTGCAGCTTGCGGTACGAAGCGACATGATGTGAGTAGAGTTCTGGTGCTCCCATCGTTCCCTTGCTTTTGTGCGCGATGCGCTGGAAAAATAGACAAAATTATGTCTCTGGAAATAATTAATGTTGATGGAGTGCAAATGCCTCACCACGTAGTAAATATCAGGGGGGTTCAAAAGGGTGACCTCAATATAGAAAAAAAGTTTAAATTTCATCACAAAAATAACAGAAACTACAAGTATTAAAGTAATACCGCTCAAATGCAATATAACCAAATTAATGAGTTTGTATAAAATATCAAATTGATCTACATATTGAATTGCCTTAAGAGGTGGTCAACTTAAAAGAAAAAAAGAATCATTAACACTTGTATTAATGATTCATTGTGTCCTAAAAAGTGTGTGTTAGTGCTCAGATTGATTCAGTAGCAGATATTCACTACTCTAATCATATCTTTGTATTTTTCAAAGATTAAAGACTCCCTTTTGCCCCCTTTCCTGGTATTTTACAATTTTTCAGTTGCTGTTTGGACCTCAAGTTATTTTTGTGACTTCATCGTGTACCACTGGTTTGTCTTTTGTGTTGCTCACATAGCCCCAAAAGCGGCACATGACCTGCATTGTGAGGGAGCGTCAGTTACATCACTACAGCCATGTGGCGCGATTCCCCGAGGGTGATCCTCACTGAGGGACCCGAGTGGCTGGACCAGGCCAAGGGGATGCCCATGTAACTCCTGGCTGTGGCAGATAGAATGTTGGCGGGGTTGCCTAACGGGATCCCGTGCCGTTTCATCATGTGATGAGTGCGACAACGTGCTGTACCAGTGTATGCTTCCCAAACTGACCTTATCTGACCCTCAGAAAATGAGAACGTTGACAAATGAGAGGAGACCATTCAGTCCATTTGTCACTTGTTTGCTTATCTAATAGCTAAGCTGTCCCAGTATCTCATCAAGTCATTTCTGAAAGGTTGTCAAGGTTTCTGCTTCACCTCCATGTTTGTCAGGATCCTGGGAGTTTTTGTTAGTTATTGACAGGCTGTTTTCTGGTCCATTATTGAGCTGCGTATCGTTACTGGGGTTTTCGACACAGGAATCTGATAAAAATCATTCATGGTTTTTTTTTTTTTTTGTTTTCGATACTCTTTTTGGAAGTTCATTGTTTGATTTGGAATGTTTTTTCGCTGTCATTTTGTTTTTTTGTTGAGCTGTGCTAATTGCTGCTTTTTGCTCAGTAAGGGGTGTGGCTTCAGAAGTCGTGATCCTGTCAGTCATTCCTCATCAGGATAAAGGCTCAATTCCTTATCCCGGTACTAGGATTGCAGATCCTCTCTTGTGCTTGTATTTTGTTATTTCGTATTTGTTCTCATAATAATTTTGACCCTGTTCTTATCTTGTGTGTTTTTTCTTTTTTTTCCCCCCTTTTTTACAGACCTTTATTTCATTTATTCTTTCTGTCTATGCCTTTTCTTCCAGTTGTTCACATTCTCTCTTTCCCTCTGGGCAGAATAATAATTAATCTCATTATATGTACCAGCTTTCCGACCTCAGTACCGGTATCAAAGCAGTTTTCAAGCGAATAATGGATAACTCCTGCCTGTCTGATGCGCTGCGCCATCGTGCCACAACACACGCCACGTTCCTTTTGATGGCATGAAGTGTGCAGTCATCGAAGCAGTGGGGGTCATGGGCACTTCTCCTCTAAAGTCCTGATCATGTCGAAGCAATAAGGAGATTCCTTGTGTAATTCCTATCATGTGGAAGCAATGATTGGCTTCATAAAGTACCAATCAGGTCGAAGCTTCTGGTTTGGTTTTGTGAAGGAAAACTGACATTTACTTCAAATAACAAAAATCTCAAAATGCTGTTTTTAAAATTTGAGCTTTTTGATGTTTTTTTTCCTACTTCTGGTATACTGTGCAGTCCCACTTCACATCTGAGTAGTTTGTTTACAGACTCCCAGAACTCTTCTTGTAAAGAAGGTGGCCCTAAATACATTAAATCCCCTTAATTTGCACTGGTGTCCTCGAGTATGTGATTCACCATTTAGTTGGAAGAATTCTGCTGGATGAACTTTATGCTTTTGAGGATTTCAGAGACCTGGATCAGGTCCCACGCACCCTCCTTGAGACTAAACAGGTTTAATTCTCCAGTGGCCTCATGCATAACGCTGTGAGTAGAATTCATACTATACATGACATAAGCACAAAAGCTTAAATGTGCGTATGCACAAAAAAATCCAGATGCATAAATCTGTGCGAATGCCAGCTTCCATGTTCTTCCGCTCCATAAATCTCGGTCAGCGTGAAAATTAGCTCACGTGCACATGCCTGCTGCCCCACCCCAACTCCTCCCAGAATTATGCCTCTTTGAATATGCAAATCAATATAAATAGCCCTTAAGCTTAGTGTTCTGTGAAAAGGCAATGGCAAAAGCATGAGGGAAAATAGAATTTCAGCGAATAACAAGTGGAGGCAAAGAAAAACGTACTATTTGTTGGTTTAAACAGTGGAATAAACAACAAAAGGAAGTTGATCGAGTGACTTAGAGTGTCGGAGAAACTCGAAAGTTCAAGTTCACAAAGTCACACAGTGCTAAAATAAAAAAGAAGTTGTCAGATATCAAAGTCGCTGTGAAAAGGTGAGTCGTAGCCCACCGGCTGAGTGTCATATGAAAACTTATTAGGGTACAGGGAAAAAAAAAAGGCACACAGTGGGGGGAAAAAAGCACGAAATGTCAACTTTAATCTTGAAATTTCCACTTTAATCACGTCGTTTACTTTGTCATTAAAGTAGAACATCATACACTTCATCTTTAAATCGTTTAATTTACTAAAGTAGCACGTTAAATGCTTTGTTTTGTATTTGTTCTTCTATGTGCTCTATGTGTGTCAATCACTGTGCGCTTCTGGACTTTCTCTTCCTCTGACAGGACACAGAATCCATTACATTTGTGATATTACAACTCTCTGAATAATTAAAATACTGAGATGTATACTTGATATCATTGTCATGATGATAGGAGTTAAAGCATGTCATTAAACATGGGAACACGGTGGCGCAGTGATTGTTCCTGCCTCACCCAAGATGTTTGCTGTGCCGTGCGCGACCTTCAATGAAACACTTCATTGTAGCAGTCCTGTCTCTTTCAAACGTACTAACCTCCAATTCCTGTCCTTACTTTTCTTTCTCCAAATACCCAATTGCCACACAATCAGGTCTGTAATAGACATTAAGCAATCTGTAAACTGAGAGCACAGATTCTTCAAAACTTTTAAGGAACATTGAAATATCTTTGAAGTACGTGTTTAATTATTCTATCCTTCCAGTGTCACACCAGTTCCAGCAAGAATACAGTGAGAGGCAGGAACAATCCGTGAACAGAGCACCAGATCCTCGCTAGCGCTGCTACACCGTGTCCTCACATGTTTAATTATTAACAATATAGATTATTTAAATGATGTTAATGTTTTATCTGTATAATATAACTAGCAAAATCCCTGCGCTTCGCAGCGGTGAAGTACTGCTTTTAAATTTTTATTAAGAAGAAAATTTAACCTTTTTAAACTGAGGGAAAATATACCAATAACTATTTGTTAAGGATCTCTTTGTATGCCACATTGTCAGTTCAGCACTCCGGTTGTAATATGACCAAGCTGTACACTGAGCTTACTCTTGAGAATGCAACGTACAGTTGGCCATGTGAAAAGCAATCTTGCCTCAAATCAATGGCAACTTTTTGTAGGGTCTGTCCCTGAGACTTATTAATTGTCACCGGGAAGCAGAGCCTTACTGGAAATTGGTGGCATTTGAATTGAAATGGGAGATCAGAGGGTATAACGGGGATGCGAGGAATAAAAACTCTCTCCCCTGAGCAACTGCCAGTAAAAATAGTTGCCTCAATTAGGTTGTTTTGCAGACACGTGACCTGAAGTCTTGTGCCGTTACAAAGCTCCGGTGGCTGTGAGTTTTTCAGTAACATTATTGGTGTCCCAACCTTCAAAATTACATTATGCTCAGGAGTGCCTGGAGGATTCAGAGTGTGGAGAAACTGTAGCGACAGCATGTCTATTAACTTGTGGATTTTTCTGTGAGTATTTGGTGGCAGCATCACGAAGTTGTTTCCGCAAGACTGCGTTAGCTGCGGAGCTCAGCTCACAGCGAAATGAGGTGAATGAAATGAGGTGAATGGGAGGGGAGATGATGACGTGACTCCCGCACCCGCCTTAACTCTCCATCCCTCCACAAACACAGTCTCTCGGATCTCAACTCTCCTTTATATAAATCAAAAGTTCAGATAAAGGACTGGGGAACGTGTGGGGATTGTGTGTGTCTGGGTGTCTAATTTATATGTGTATATAGTTGTAATATAGGTTAAGTACATGTGAATATATTTGCGCCGTTTATAAATAAGATATTCTTTCCATTTCTTTAACTTTCTTTCTTTCTTTCTTTCTTTCCTGCTTTCTTGTCGGCAGCGTCTCTATGAAGTTGTGGATTTGCCTGCAAGTATTTTAGTGACAGCGTGTCTATTAACTTGTGGATTTTTCTGCGAGTATTTAGCGACAGCGTGACGAACTTGTTTCCATCTAGCCGCATCAAAAAATGTACCACGACGTTTGGGCAGTCAATTACGTGGGAGGCGTGTGAATAGGGGACGCAATTTAGGCAGGCAGCCAACTACGTGGGAGGGGACGCAACGCCGCCTCACACGACGACCGAGCTGCAGGCTGTGGATGTATATATGTACGTAAGTAGGATTCAGTTATGACTGTTATGCATAGAATTTCAAAATGAAACCTGCTTAACTTTTGTAAGTAACCTGTAAGGAATGAGCCTGCCAAATTTCAGCCTTCTCCTACACGGGAAGTTGGAGAATTAGTGATGAGCGAGTCAGTCAGTCAGTCATTGAGGGCTTTGCCTTTTATTAGTATAGATAAACATATTTTGCTGCATTTCATCTTAAAAATGATATCGTCATCATGTGTAAATATGCGCTTTATAAAGTGGCTCAGGTTGTGTAATATTATAACTGTATCGCAAGTTTACAGTGAGATGATTGTACTTATAAGTCCAAACAGTTCTACAAGGAACACATGATGGACTGATTGAGTGCATTTAGAGTTCTTGGGATGAAACTGTTTGTGAACCGTGAGGTCCGTACGGGAAAGGCTCTGAAGCTTTTGTCGTATGAGAGAAGTTCAAATAGACTGTGTGCATGGCTGAGGCAGCATGTGCTTGACGCTGTATCCTGATAATTCTCTTTCTGATCAGCTGCTGTACAGTTGTGATTCACACTCAGATACAGTGATATAAATACTCCTGAGTGGTACAGTGAGAGGAGTATGGAAAAAGATGATCCGTTGTGGCAACCTCTAACGGGAGCAGCTGAAAGAAGAAGAAGAAGAAGAAGAAGGTGCAGTGAGAGTAACAACACTAAAGCAGCTATGGCATTTAGGATAGTTGGACCATTCTGTGGACCGTTATATTGTTACAAGTTAATTACAATCAGATGCATTAAACTAATAAACAATATGCGGTTAATTTCAGTGTATTTATAAAGCCGCTTCAGGGATGTGGATCTAAAAAAGAAAGGATAACCACACAGGAACAGTAGCACTGCTTTAACACTGGGTGCCACCAGTCTACAAAACAGAGCCGAAAACTTGCTTATGACAGGGTATGAGGTACCGTGGAACTGTGCGTAGCTTTACGCCAAGTTTAGGTTTTATACATCGTGATTTGAGCATGGAAACGTTCTTACGCAACATGTCTGTGCGTACGCACCGTTTATACATGAGGCCCCTGGTCTGTCAGAGTGCAGCGTGTCTGTAAGTTCACGGGGCACTGGTTTGATCGCCTCTGCTCACTTCAAGTGCTGCTCTGTATTTCTTGAAGTTTGGTGACCTGAACTGGTCTCATTAGTGCGCTATGTAATCTGACAAGTAACATCCTTTGACTTCTATTTAGCAGTTTTAATGATATAACCCAACAGTTTGTTTAATTGCTTCTGTACTTTAATTCATTTTAATTGTTTTAGATGATAAAAATTTGTCAACATAAACCACTAAATCCTTTTCAAAGGTCTCACCCTGTAGCTCAGTGTCTCCCATCTTGTATTTGTGACAAATGTTTCTTTCCACTTTTCTACATTAAGCTCCATTTTCCAAGTGATCATCCAGTTCTGTATCTTTCTGAATTGCTTTTGCTGCCTTCTCAGTGTCTGCCTTTGCTCCAGTTTTTCGAGTCGTCTGGGAATTTTTCAAACTTACTAACTCCTCTGGAGTTAGTGTCATTAATGTAAATCAGAAAAAGTAAGGAGGATACAAGAATGGACCCCTGAGGGACTCCAATGACGACGTCACCCCATGTGGCGCATTCTTCTCTTATTTGTACTCTTTGTCTCCTGCTAGTTAACCTTCAGTCACCGAAACCTCCATTTTGTGCTTCTTTCTTACATGGCTGTAGCCGTATTGCTTAGAGATGCTGTGCCCATTGCCTGTCAATGGCAGTCACATGTCACATCATTACACTTCACCTATTTAAGATGGCGGCTTGCATCTTGGAGGCTGGAAAGGATCTTTCAAACAATTTTAATGGACATGTTTCATAAGTAAAGAAAGTAGGAGATTTTATTTTAATAAACAATGTATTCGATAGTCACTGAAAAATAAGCCTGCAATTTTTTCATTTTTTAAAAAACGAACTTTCCCCAACAGCTCCGCCCGTGTAGCAGTTAAACAGGACAAACTTTAAAAATCAATAAATAAACAGGTACCACTAGTTAAGTGGAGGCAAGGCACACCCCATAACACAGAGGTAGTCCGACTCCCCACTCCTCACGTCACGCTTTCCCCTCTCCTCGGCCCGCTGTGTTTCTCTGGGATTGGCATGAATACATCGCTCCTGCAAGTGAACTGTTATCCTTAGCGTGAAGAGAAAAGTCGCAAAATCAACCGGAATGTTCAAGCAAATTCTAGAAAAAAATCTGTTAAGTAGTTCTCTCATTTGCTAGCTGAGCGGAGGTAAAATAAACCCAGAGGCTGGCGTGTGAGTGAGGAGCAGCCCGCTGTGTTTCTCTTGGATTCGTGCAAATAAATCGGTACCGCAAGCAGACTCTGATACTTAGCTCAATGAGAGAAGACGTAAAATCAACTGGAATATTCAAGCAAATTATAGAAAAAAAAACCTGATCTAAATCCGTGAAGTAGTTCTCTCGTGAAAAGCGAACAGACAGACAGACAGACAGACGTTGGATTTTATATATATATACTAGCAGAATACCCGCGCTTCGCAGCGGAGAAGTAGTGTGTTAAAGAAGTTATGAAAAAGAAAAGGAAATATTTTAAAAATAACGTAACATGATTGTTAATGTAATTGTTTTGTTATTGATATGAGTGTTGTTGTCATCTCTCTCTATCTATCTATATATATTTTATATATATATATATATATATATATCAAAATACCCGCGTTTGGCAGCAGAGAACTAAAAAGAAAAGGAAACATTTTAATAATAACGTAACATGATTGACAATATAATTGTTTTGTCATTGTCATGAGTGTTGCTGGCATATATATATATATATATACACACACACACATATATATACATATATACACATATATATACACACAAACACATATATACACATATACATATCTACATATATACTGTATATAAACATATATATATATACAAATCTACATATATATATTAGGGGTGGGACTCGATTAAAAAAATTAATCCAATTAATTAGAGGCTGTGTA
>JANRMT010062834.1:63939981-63957481 GCA_026402145.1 Polypterus bichir lapradei | reverse complement strand
AGAAAGGAAAGTTGCCTTTTTCTTTTCTTTTATATAGTATAGAGAGATGTGTTCGCTGACGATATGAGCGCCTTTTGGGGACAGTCGCGGTGGGTCTTGTGCAGACTGGTGAGACGTCCCAGCTATTAATCGGCTGTGATGGCACTGTCAGTCCTTCACTCCTGTGCGTGTCTTCAGAAGAGCTGACGACCTCATAATCGTATACGTGCAAAATAAAGTGCGAAGCGCCTTAATATTATTTTGCCGCAGAAGCGCAGTCAGCGTGTGAAAGGCCGGCACAGCTATGCGCGCGCGCCGGCTGCTCGACTTTTGCTGGGCAGGAGACGCCAGTTTTTGCAGACACGTTCACATGATCAAAAGTCTCCGCGCTCTTTGGAGGTCATTCATATACAAAATACCCGCGCCTCGCAGCGGAGAAGTAATGGGATAAAGAAGTAATGAAAAAGAAAAGGAAACATTTTAATAATAACGTAACATGATTGTCATGAGTGTTGCTGTCATATATATGCCTGCCTAAATAAGTCACCCTCGCTTCGCTCTTACTTTTTTACCGTTCATTTAATCATGGCTAGTGGCGGAAAAATTATAAAATGGAAGGAGGATTACACTGAGTATGGCTTTACCAAAACAATTATTGATGGCGAATCGATTATTCATAAAGCTTGAATTGGTGATCTGTTTTTGTGTGTTAACCTCATATTTTTTCATACTTCTTCTCAAACCAAGGTGGTGCGAGGCTAAAATGAATTGGGATGCGCTGATCAATGTTATCGGTGTACCAGGAAATCATGCATTGACAAAAGTTCCCCTTTGATTGTAATGCAAAGTGTGATTAAATGCATTATTTTTTAACGCGTTATGGAGCACATGCATCGAAGCTTCTCAGCTGTGCTTGTGCTAAGAAAATTTAACATTTTAAAAATAACGTAACACGATTGTCAATGTAACCTTTTGTAAGTAGTGCCTGGAGGATTCAGTGTGGAGAAAGTCTAGAGACAGAGTGTGTATTAACTTGTGGATTTCTCTGTATTTGGTGGCAGTGTGACGAAGTTGCTTCGGAAGACGGCGTTATCCGCGGAGCTCAGCTCAGAGCGAAATGAGGTAAATGGGAGGGGAGATGATGACGTGACTCCCCCACCCGCCTTAACTGTCAATCCCCCACAAACACAGTCTCTCGGAATTTGCATAAGCACACCCCTTCACCTGCAATTTTAACTTAGTTACAAAGTGATCAAAACTCTCGTTTATATCCTGCGTCCTCTCATTAAACTTGTATCCCGCATTACCCGTGGGCACGAAAAGCACCAGCGGCAGCCTGTCTATTAAGTTAATTTAAAGTTTAGGTTTATACCTTGCTTTCTTTCCGAAGTAGCTGTACTGATGAATATGGTAGTATATATCACTCGCTCGCTTCTTAATGTTTCGCTGCCTTCTCAATTATATAATGCATGTTTTGTTCAGCGTATTTTGGAGCTCTTCCTGGTTTTCTACATAGTGCGTTCACAGTCAGTTCACGTGATTACGTGGGCGGCGTAATGATGTCACACGAAACTCCGCCCCCACGGCGGTCAAGCTCAACTCCATTACAGTAAATGGAGAAAAATACCTTCCAGTTATGACCATTACGCGTAGAATTTCGAAATGAAACCTGCCCAACTTTTGTAAGGAAGCTGTAAGGAATAAGCCTGCCAAATTTCAGCCTTCTACCTACACGGGAAGTTGGAGAATTAGTGATGAGTCAGTCAGTCAGTCAGTCAGTCAGTGAGTGAGGGCTTTGCCTTTTATTAGTATAGATATAATATATATAAGAGAGAGATGTTCCTTTTGCTCACATGTAGCACTTTCCACTTTTCTACATTAAACTCCATTTTCCAAGTGATCGCCCAGTTCTGAATCTCATCTGAGTCATTCTGAATTGCTTTTGCTGCCTTCTCAGTGTCTGCCATTACATGTTTCATAAGGAAAGAAAGTAGGAGATTTTATTTGAATAAAAAATGTATTCGGTAGTCACTGAAAAATAAGTCTGCAATCTGTCATTTTATTAAAAAATAAACAAATACTATTTGTGATATATAGTTTACCGGTAGTTATAACAATACCAAGAATAACGTGTACATGATTGGTTATGTAGGAATTTAGTGTGAGGTGAACATTTGGAAAAGGGAAAAATATGATTACATGGAATGCTGCACTTACCCTGATGACAGGTAGAGTCCATGTGGACAGGTACTTGGATTGTTGGCTTCACACAAGTAATTCGATACGATATTAAGATTTGCACTTTGATACAGATACCATTACCGGCACCGAAGCAGATAAAGGATTACCTCCCCCCCACCCATTGTTCTCTCGGTTCCCAGCCTCTTCATCCCCCCGGTGCACACACACACACATCCGCGACTCTGCTCCTTAGCTCTTTCCTGGGCTCAGAGGTAACCCGAGTGGAGTGATAGACGCATATCATAATGAGGGCCCCTTGCGCTTTGAGTTATATTGTTTGTATGAAAATGTGCAATATAAATAAAGGTTGTTGTTGTTGAGGCCTTCGGAATTTTGGGTGCCCTGTTAAATGCATATCCTAACAGAGAGTCGTGGGTCCGTGTTGAGCGCACCATATGACAGTTTACTTCCAGTACCAACATTTGCCTAGTGCTGGTATAGTACCATTTTTTTTTTTTTTTTTTTTGGATGGTGTTTTACTTCCTTTTCAGTACCAGGATATCACATAAGGATACCTCACAACATGTGACGATGCGGGTTCTGCTTCGTGCTCCCATCTTGCTTCTGGGAGTTTTGAACTCAACACCGTCGGTAATGTCACCGATGAGCTAGACAGTGAAGCACAATAATGAAGCAAGGGGATGGTGCAAAATGTGCAAAAGTGCTTTTATTAAAACATCAACAACAAAACAGTGTTCAAATAAATAAGTGCAGTGCTTTGAAAATCTTCAAATAAATAATCCAATAAAAACAAGTGAAAGGTGGAGGTTTAAACACGATAGAAAAAATCCTTTTAAAACCAATGGCTAGAAGCAGTCTTTTAAAACAAAGCCTGGTGCCTTTCTACTGGTGACTCCCCTGCTTCTCCTGTCCAGGCTATGCACCCGGGGAGCCACCCTACCTGCAGCTGACCTTCTTTCTGCCGCCTTCTGCTGGTCTGTTCACCTCGCCGATCCCTGGCTCCGGTGGGCTTCACCAGACCGTGACTTGGGCTCCCCAGTGACCAGGGCGCTCACGCTGGGGTTTTCACTACCCAAGTCCTGACTCCTGCTTCCTTCTCTGCCTTATACAATACAATACAATACAATACAATTTATTTTTGTATAGCCTACACAACCACACAAGAAGTACCGCAATGGGCTTTAACAGGCCCTGCCTCTTGACAGCCCCCCAGCCTCGACTCTCTAAGAAGAGAAGGAAAAACTCCCAAAAAAAACAAAAAAAATGGGAGAAACCTCCGGAAAGACCAATTCAAAAAGAGACCCCTTTCCAGGTAGTTTGGGCGTGCAGTGGGTGTCAAAAAGAAGGGGGGTCAATATAATACAATACACAGAACAGAAGAAATCCTCAATATAATATAAAAATTAACATTTTACAAGTACGGAGCAGAATTTAACAGTAGATGATATCACATAATATGATTTGGATTTGTTTAGAGTCCTGGAGACCTCGGCTATCAAGCTGCCTACCCCATTTTGCCAGTGCTGGGCCAGCCAATTCGATGACAGGACCCTTCTGCCCCACAATTCCTGCAATCCTCCATCAGGGATGATTTTACTTTAGGCAGGCAGGTGGGCCGTGGCACCAAGTGCTACATTTGAGTACCGAGAAAAGAAACAGAATAGGTGAGTGTGAGTAACAAATTCTAACTATTATGTTACTTATGTCTAAGTGCTAATGACTGACAACAGAGATGTACAGTTAATCAGCAGCTCTAGTCAGGGTGTGCTAAACTGAAGTAGTGAGTCTTCAGCCAGGATTTAAAAGCTGAGGCAGAAGGGGTATCTCTTATAGCAGCAGGCAGACCACGCCACAGTTTAGGGGTCCTGTAACTAAAAGCTCGACCTCCTACTGTTATTTTATTAATTCCTGGAATCATTAGCAGACCGGCATCTTGAGATCTTAATGTGCAACTAGGTTTGTAAGTCATGATAAGTTCAGACAAGTAAGCCGGACCTCAGCCATTTAATGCTTTATATGTTAAAATGAGGATTTTGAAATCTCCCCTAAACTTAACCGGAAGTCAGTGTAAGGACTTGAGGACTGGAGTTATGCGTTCATATTTTCTTGTTCTTGTAATAATTCTTGCAGCAGCATTTTGGATTAACTGGAGGCTGAATAAAGAACACTCTGAACATCCAATGATCACCGCATTGCAGTAGTCAATCCTACTAGAAATAAATGCATGAATTATGTGGTGAGCCATACTCCTTCCGGTCACTCCCGCTCCTCACTAACACTCAGCGGGAGTGACCACCACCGACTGCTCCCGGAGTGCCAGCTAAACACCCCACAAAGGCTCACTGTCCAGCTGCCTTTCTCTCTCAACAGAGAGCACATTCGCTCGCTCACACACCGGATTTCTCCTCCCTGCTTCCTGCCTTCTTCTTCTCCAGTAACCTCCGTTCATTCTCCTTTTTTTCTCTCCCAGCCTCCTCACGCTTGTATTATTTAAAAACGGGACGTTGATCAGGTGTGGCAATTAGCAGCTCCCGGCATCAATTACGGATGCAGATGACTCCTCACCTGTGCACTTAAGCGAGGACCATCCGCATCACGAATCACCCGGAAACCGCTCCGGCCCCCTCTCTAAGCCGTGAGTACGGCGACTGTTTATTTAAAAAGTGGCCTTTTTGACTTGAACTGTGGACCCGCTACACCACACAATACTTTTTCAAAATTATTGTATTAGAAAAGAGAAGGGGATACACAATGAATAATTTCATTACAAGTGATTAGCATCTCAACTCTTTTTAAAGAAGTTCATGTTAATTTTGAATTTGTGAAGCACACTTCAGGTGGGAGGTAGTATCTCTCCCCCCCCACCCACTGTATTCATTCCTGTAGGGTAGACCCTGAAGAGCGATTAGTTCTCAGGTGGGCAAAAAAACGGACATGGGGGGGGGGGTAAAAATGAAGGGCTGGAGAGGAGAACAGAAGTCAAATGTTTAGCATCTTATTGCACTCGACATCCAGTCATCCTATTCAGGAACAAAAACGTACAGTGGATGTTTAAAAGTTGCAGCAAATCATTAAGACATCAGGTCTCTGAAGTGTCGTTCTGTTCTGGAGTTTTATCAATCATGCCATCCTCTCCCTTCTAGAAACATGAAGAGCATGGGTAGCCATCTTTACTGTAGCTGCAGTACCACTGCTTTACACTGAGGGGCAGCAAAATGCCATCTGTGGGCTTCCTTTGAGCAAATAGCAAGCCAAAAAAAATAAAAAAAGTACTCGGCAGTAGGAAATCAACGGAAGGTGAAGCGTATGGAATTTAAAGATGAAAAAACACCTACATAAACGTCATCTGATCATTAGGAAATTCAATGACGTTACTTTATTATTATCCATCCATCCATCCATTATCCAACCCTCTGTATCCTATCTACAGGGTCACGGGGGTCTGCCGGAGCCAATCCCAGCCAACACAGGGCGCAAGCCCACCGCAGGGCACACACACACACCCACACACACCAAGGGACAATTTAGGATCGCCAATGCAACTAACCTGCATGTCTTTGGTCTTTGGGAGGAAACCCACGCAGACACGGGGAGAACATTTAAACTCCACGCAGGGAGGACCCGGGAAGTGAACCTGGTAAACACTTTTTATGATCAGAAAATAAAAACAATTGGAACACCCCAGTGATATATAAAATAAGCCATGAAGGGTCAGCTTCTGCTTCTAAGGCTAAAAACAGGCAGGTTTGCGGCCAAATGTCTTTTTTCAACGGAGTCAGTGGGCCATCACCGTTCAGTGTCCTTGCTGTGAACTTGTGTGTCATATTCATGGCCTTAGTTATGCAATTATTATTGTAGTTCTTATTTCAAAATGGCCTTGTTTTTAAAAAACGTTTCTATTTCACAATTACGACATCTGTGAACTCCTCTTTTCACGCTGACACTATTTATTTCAAATGCATTTTTACAAGGCAACTGTCATGTTTAAACGGTAAGTGGTATAAAAATGTGCACACTCCAAGTTTTTTTTTTTTTGGCTTGTTCATCTTTTCACACTCAAATCTTTGAAAACTTTTATAATCGAGGCCTCAGGGGAGTACTGGTTTGGGTTTTGGACATTTTAAGGCCTGAGCCCCCGTTTTTTTGCCATTTAATGTGAAGTAAATCCTAACAATATTTAATGAAGAAGTCAAATGAATTCAAATGCCAAACAGCTGATGTTTTAATTCCCCAAGTCCCTTAAGTCCCAAATTCACCCAACTATGATGTCGGCAGCCCAGCGCACCACACTGACCATCACAGAGTCGCAGAAGATGCTATGGATGTCGCTACTCACGTTAAAGAAATGCAGCCACCTAAAGAACAAGTGTCTGCTCTGCCCTTTCTTCTGTAGATCCTTTATTTGTGTTCTGAGACCAGTCCAACCTGTCATTGATGTGTGGACCCCCAAGTACTTGAAGGAGTGCACCACCTCTCCCTGAATTATCCCATCCATCTCTCTGTAGCCTCCCTGGTGCACCACACAATCGCACGCCTCCCTCCCAGCATGTGTGAGGTCTGGGGTCCTGTGTGGAGTCCGCAGCATGTTGAAGACCAGGAGTGTGTCCCACGCAGAGTCTTCAGGATGCCAGAGAACAGAAGAACCAACAGATGAGCACAAAGGTTCTTTGAAAACTTCTGTTTACTTCTGGTACTAAAATGCTAGTCCTCTACCATTTTTTTTTTTTTGTTACTTTATCAGTACCGTTGTACTGCACGGGCCTAGTGTACAGTATATATATATTGCACTTTTATTGTGTTATTTTCAATGCACCTCACATAAGGTGGTCCGACTTTTTACTTATGCCTGTGTTCTAGTGCAGAATAGGACTGTAAGTACAGTAGTTGCTTCTGAGTGGCGATGGCATGTCATTTAAATGTGTACTCTCACCACCTTTGACCTCTTTTACCTGTCAGAAGCCCCTAAAGATGTGGTGTTTGCTCTTTTGCTTTCAGCCGTTTGCTTTCACTAGGATTCGCCACCTGGTCCCACCTCTTGTTTACAATCTGCCCTTTTTTCCATCATGCTGAGCAGTTCAGGTTCTTAAAGGGCTCGGCTCCCTTTCTACGCACTGTTCACACTCCAGTCCACACACACAAACATTACCCTTAAGGCCGTAGAGCATTGACAAAAAATCCCACTTCATTTTTCTTGTGTATTTTTCCTGTGTTGTGGTGAATTGCATTTTACGCTTAAACTAGCTGTGTGAGCCAGTGCAGTAAAAAGCCCGGGGTCCTAGAAACTATTGAAATCATCAAAAAAAAAAAAATTGAAATGTAGAGATGTCAGGAAATTGAAAGGAACAACTCTGGGCATCTCTGTCTCTCTCCTAGGAGGTTTTGTTTTGCCGATGTGCTCGCCTCACTTCTGTATTAGCAAATAATCGAGTGACTCTCTCTTTGGTTGTTTCGTTTTGCCGACGTTCTGGTGTCAGTTGCGTTTCCTCGGTGCCTGACTCCACCTCTCACTTCCGGGCTGGACAGACAACAACAACAACATTTATTTATATAGCTCATTTTCATACAAACAATGAGCTCAAAGTGCTTTACAAGAGAAAAAAGACAAAATAAGTAATAAAATTAGGGAACACTGATTAACATAGAATAAAAGTAAGGTGGTCCGATGGCCAGGGAGGACAGAAAAAAACAAAAAACTCCAGACAGCTGGAGAAAAAATAAAATCTGCTTGGGGTCCAAGGCCATGAGACCACCCAGCCCCCTCTGGGCATTCTACCTAACATAAATGACCTCAATCAGTCCTCATTGTATTCGGGGTTCTCATGGAAGAACTTGATGATGATGATGGTGTGTGTACTTCTGGCCTTTAATCCATAGGGACAGCATGGTGCCCTGGTCAGGTGGTGGGGGCGCAGATCGCCACCCCAGAAAACCAGAAAAAGAACAGAAGAGAAAGTAGGGGTTAGTACAGATTTTGGAGCCACCATGAATAATCATGATAATTATTTGAATATACAGAGCATCAGGATTACACTAAGATGAAGTTATCAGAAAGCCATGTTACAGTAATGTGTTTTTAGCAGTTTTTTAAAATGCTCCACCGTATCAGCCTAGTGAATTCCTATTGGCAGGCTATTCCAGATTTTAGGTGCATAACCGCAGAAGGCTGCCCGCCTCACCACTTCTTTTAAGTTTAGCTCTTGAAATTCTAAGCAGGCACTCATTTGAAGATCTAAGGTTATGATTTGGAGTGTAAGGTGAGAGGCATTCTGAGATATAAGATGGAGAAGATTATTTAAGGCTTTGTAAACCATAAGCAGGATTTTAAAGTCAATTCTAAATGACACAGGTAACCAGTGTAGTGACGCTCAGACTGGGGTGATGTGCTCGGATTTTCGTTTCCGAGTTAAGATTCACACACTTCCATGTGTAGACATTTATATGTAAGACTAGGGGGGCTTTGCCTTCTTCTTGCTTCACTCGCCAACCCCTAGCTATGTGCCAGCCACTTGACGTCACTGCTGCTCCCGTATGTGGATTTAACTTTCACCAAACAACAAATCTTTTCATTCTCGCAGATACGCCTCTTCACTGGGAAGAAACACTACCTTTTACTGATGGCAACATGAATGAGACGATCTACTAGTGTCCAACTTCAAGTTTAAAGCCAAACAATATCTACGTACTTCTCTCACATCACCTATGCCCATATAGTCGATCTCTTTTCGCTTTTACCTTTTCTTCAGTATCGCATTGATTTTTGATTCCATGTTTGGACTTGCATCGTGACAACGCACTGTCTAACTGCACGTGAGTGAATATCATTTCTTTCTCTCTACACAAACTGTGTCTGACGATGGCATTCACACAAATGAGAGATGCGTGGCTGTAAATGTTGTAGATGTGGGTGGGACTTTTCCAGATCTCTTTGCATAAAGTCTTGGCTCGCGGGGTTTGAAATTTTCTCTCGTGGGATTTCACTTTCACCAAACAACAAATCTTTTAATTCTCGTGGATACGCCTCTTCATTGGAAAGTAACACTACTTTTCTTTGATGGCAAAAAGAATTTGATGGTCTACTTCAAGTTTAAAGCTGAACAATATCTACATAATTCTGTCACATCACCTATGTCCAGATATTCAATCTCTTTTCGCTGTTCCGTTATTTCACTGAGTAATAATTTCTGTTTGTTTGCGCTAATGTGATCTTTACTATTAGTTTTTTGAGACTTTTGAATTTTAGTACTTTCATAATCTCTAACCAGCTCTGCCTGTGTATCGTACCAACGTTTTTGAACCTCTTTACAACGTTCAACAACAACAACATTTATTTATATAGCACATTTTCATACAAATAGTGTAGCTCAAAGTGCTTTGCATTATGAAGAAAGAGAAAAAAGACAATATTGTACCTTCTACTCTTTGTCTTTTATTTACAACCCCACTTGGAGCAGAGAGCGCAGTAACTGTGTCTGACAAGAGCATTCACACGAATGAGAAGTGATTGGACCACGGTTGCGGTTGTAAATGTTTCAGAGGTGGGGGGACTTGTCAAAATCTCTTGGCAAAAAGTCTCGTCTCCCAGGATTTGAAATTATCTCCGAGAAAGCCTCGACCCAGGATTTCCTTTTATAATAGAGAAATGTGTTTGCCGAAATTTTGAATACACTGGTGTTTTTTTTTTTTTTTTGTTTTTCTTCATGTTATCCATTCCACGAGAAGAGTATCATCTGGTCATCAGGATCAAACAGTGCAGCGCCCCCTCTTGGTTAAGTGCATTTTATTATAAGCGCTGTACTTGTTACACCTCGGAGCCAATTCATCTTCCTCTCGTCACTTAAGTTTAAGAGCTGCCATGACCTTGACCAACAATTCTTCCAGGTTTTTATCATCAGTCATTTCATTTTCCAGTATCCATTATTATAAATATTTAAAACGTGATTGGCTTGAATGTTCATTTTAATTTTAAATTTTTTTTTTTCATGTTCTAAATGTCAGCAAGAACAAATAAAAAAAGGTAACTGATTTAAATTGGAAGATGGGTATTGCATAATTTAGGTAATCAGCTGAGCAATGAAGAGAAACGTGTAAGATCAGACTTTGAATTCAGGGCTTACCAAACGTGCCTGATGGATGTGATGGTCTCCTGTCCTTTCTAAAAGGTCCTCGGCGCTTAACACTTCATATAGCAGGGTCATCTGTAGCGTCAGATAGATTAGGGGCCTTTCTGTGTGTTAAACGCTCTTCTTTGACGCAGACTCAGCCCTCTTTGAAGTATTCAGTTCAGTTTGTTTAATTCTAACTGAGTACGGGTTTGCTTAAGAGTCAAACCTGCAGAGCAGCAATTACAAAGTCATTTGATAAAGTGCCGCATGAGAGGTTGGGCATCAAACTAAAAGAAGTGGCAGTTCAGATGGGTGCAGAATTGACTCAGACACAAGGAAGCAGAGGGTGATGGTGCGAGGAACCTCATCAGAATTGGCCGATGTTAAGAATGGTGACCAGCAGGGGGCAGTGCTTGGGTCGCTGCTATTTTTAACATATAGAAATGATTTAGATAGGAATATAAAGAACAAGCTGGTTAAGTCTGCAGATTATACCAAGCTGGTTGGATCTTCTTATATAATACGATAGCATGGCTGTCCATTTGTCTGTCCAGAATTTTAGATCACCTGTAGCCCGCAAACCATTTGACAGATTGACCTGAAATTTGGTACACATATACTACGTGAGGTCTACTGTCCGCTTTCGGGGTGATGTTTTTTATTACTCTTTTTATCTTTATATTATTGTTGAATCAACTTTCGGCAGCGGGGATGTCTGTGCAGCCCATGTGTATGGGCGCCATTCTCATCCCTGCTACCTTCGTCGTCACTTCCCCTACCTCTTCATATCTTAAGTGTTCAATCTGCCTCAAGAATGATTTAAGTGTCAGCTTAAGAGAAAAATAAAAGTAAGTAATTACCCCAAGTAACTGCAACACAAACACCGACTTAATCAGCTTTAACACAAAAAAATGGCCGACAGAAGAAGAGAAGGACCGGGCTGCTAGGGTGGAAAAAAGAAGAGCTGCTCAGGAAGCAACAAGCACCTCAGCCTCTGAGCAAACAAACGCACAGAGAAAGAGGACGAAAGCTAGGAATGGTCAAGTCAGGTGTGTTCATTGTACGTTATCATTCTAGCAGTGCGCCATTACTGGTTGGCATATAATTGAGAATCCATTGAATCATCACAGATTGACTTAGGAAGCACACAGGCTTGGGCAGATTTGTGGCAGATGAAATTTAATGTCAGTAAATGTAAAGAGTTACACACAGAAAGTAAAAATGTTAGGTTTGAATATAGAATGGGCGGTCAGAAAATCGAGAGTCCACTTTATGAGAAGGATTTAAGAGTCATAGTGGTCTGTTAGCTATCACCTGCCAGTCAGTGTTCAGAAGCCATAAAGAAGGCTAAAAGAATGTCAGGTTATATAGCGCCTTGATGTGTGGAGTACAAGTCACAGGAGGTTCTGCTCAGGCTTTATAACACACTGGTGAGGCCTCATCTGGAGTCCTGTGTGCAGTTTAGGTCTCCATTAAGACATAACAGCACTGGAGGAGGTCCAGAGAAGAACGACTAGGCTGATTCAGGGCTACAGGGGATGAGTTATGAGGAAAGATTTAAAGAGCTGAGCCTTTACAGTTTAAGCAATAGAAAATTAAGGGGTGACCTGATTGAAGTGTTTAAAATTATGAAGGGAATTAGTACAGTGGATCGAGACTTGTATTTTAAAATGAGTTCATCAAGAACACGGGGACACAGTTGGAAACTTGTTAAGGGTAAATTTCACACAAACATTAGGAAGTTTTTCTTTACACAAAAAACGATAGACACTTGGAATAAGCGACCAAGTAGTGTGGTAGACAGTAAGACGTTAGGGACTTTCAAAACTCGACTTGATGTTTTCTTGGAAGAAATAAGTGGAGAGGACTGGCGAGCTTTGTTGGGCTGAATGGCCTGTTCTCGTCCAGAGTGTTCTAATGTTCTAATAAGTGTCTGTCATTCCAAGAGATGACGCATCACAAACATAACGCTGCTTTTACAAATCCCATATAATGGAGACATACACATTGTAGTTGATGTGCCATCTGTTGGAATGGCACATGCAGTGTGTTTCATTACTATGTGCATTGCAAGATGCATTCCGCTAGCTTGTGCACTGCCAAAGTCAACTTTGAGGTCTGTGTTTATTACTTGGATTTCAACTCATCATAGACGGGTAGCACAGATGGTAGTAATAAAATGAAGTGATAGAAAGTTATAAAGAATGCCCTCAAAACATCTGAAGCCAGAGCTTTCCTTCAGTGCGTGTGTTGCATAACTAAGGCCGTGAATATGAAGCACAAGTGCACAGCGAGGACACTGAACAGTGATGGCCCACTGACTCTGTTGAAGAAAGACATTTGGCAGCACACCTGCCTGTTTTTAGCCTTAGAAGCCGAAGCTGACCTTTCATGGCTTATTATATATATTATATGGGGGCGGGCTTCCTATTCTTTTTATTTTCTGGTCAGAAAAAGTGTTTACCAGGTTCTCTTCCTAGGTCCTCCCTGCGTGGAGTTTGCATGTTCTCCCCGTGTCTGCGTGGGCTTCCTCCCACAGTCCAAAGACATGCAGGTTAGGTGGATTGGCGATTCTAAATTGTCTCTAGTGTGTGCTTAGTGTGTGTGTGCCCTGAGGTGGACTGGCACCCTGCCTGGGGTTTGTTTCCTGCCTTGCACCCTGTGTAGTCTGGGATTGGCTCCAGCAGACCCCCGTGACCCTGTAGATAGGATATAGCAGGTTGCATAATGGATGGATTTAAAAAAAAAAAAAAAGAAAAAAAAAAAAAGAAAAGCACAGCCAATCACTTTGCATGTTGTGTCGCTTCAACGCAGGGAGATGAATAATGTGAAAACGACCAGGGACGTCAAGTCCTTCATTTCAGAAGAGAGCAGCTGGCGGATATTCAGTTCAATTTATTTTTGTATAGCGCACTTCCCCGAGTACGAGCTCAGAATATCACGGCAGGCACAAAGGTAATGAGATGGCCATGTGTTTTGGGTGACTTGACAAGCTGCACAGGGGATGTAGAAAAAAGGAAAGAAAAGAAACACAAATTGAATGTCTTATTGAAAAGAAAACCTGCATTCGTACCCTTGGATTTGAAACTCTGCCATCCCTGGCATTAAAACTAAGAAATCCAGAAGAAGCTGATTGTGAAAAGGGACATTTTCTTGCTTTTGTCATTTTCTTTTTTCTACATAGTAATTGAATACTATATTTGGTCAATTTAAACTGACTAGTAATGACTTCTGTTTAGGCCAAAAGTCAAAAGAGAATTCTGCTTCCATGGGAAATTGTAGAGTGATAGCAGCCCACCCATGCGAACAGCAGTCACGTAGACCCCAAAACGGGCACTGGAGCTGTCAGATCAGATGTCACTTTTTGAGTATAATTTTAAAGTACTGAAAACTGATGTGGCAATGTCAAGAGTATCTGGTTGCTCTGCCTAGAACTGTCTAGCTGCACACAGATTGGGAAGAATTGACGTAATTTAGAGAGAACTTCCAGGATTTCTGCTGCGTTTACCTGTTTGTGTTTTTTGAGCGATTCGAGCTTTGGACAGAATGCCACATGCAGACACAAGTTTTTGCATGTTTATGGGTTTGTGCCATCACATAAGGCCTAAGCATTGATAAGAGGCATGAGACTGTGGACTAAAGTCTCGTGGAGAACTCTGAGAAACTGTCTGCAACGCCACATCAGCAAAACCAAGGAATTTTCATGCACCTGGTCACAATTTAGGCAGTGGATGAGAAGGTGGTGCACCTCTGCAAGTATCTGGGGGTCCACATCAATGACTGGTGTCGTGGAAAAATCTTCAAAGAAGGCATTCATGGAGTCCAGATGAGAGTGCAGAACACGTCCAATAAACAACCCGAAGACTCCCAGGCAGTCAGTTTTCTATATTCATGAACTTGGAGAGGCGTCCGCTAACTCTCAGAAATGACCCAGTGCAGAGGACGTGGACCCACCTGTGCTTGCTGCCCCACTGGCTTGTAGCAGTGCTTGAAACTTCAACTCCCAGCAGTCCGTGCAGTGGCTCTGATTGGTCATCTGCTGAGGGTGAAGGGGCTGTTGGGTACAAAGAGGCGGGTGCCTGTTACATGAGGACTGTATGTGGATTTAGATAGGAAGATACTTTATTAATCCCAAGGGGAAATTCACAATTTATGGCCATCCTGTGAAGAAAGGAGCACTCCTGAACCCGTCCACTCGTCTTCACCATTTCAGGAACAACCAGTACGACTGTCTTTACATTCCCCTTCAACGTGCGGATCTCTGGACTATTTACCTTCATCTTTACGTTACATCAGTTGCCGTTTTTTCATGGGCTTTACTGTGTGTGGTTATTGTTGTGGTTTGTACAACATCGTAACGGGAACTGGGGTGGGATCGTTGTTTTCATTATTATTATTAATACATTGTTTATTTGCTGTTTTATTTCTGTTGACTTTTTGTCTCTGTTTGTGGGTGCGTGAGGGTCGGACAAGGCTGGGGGCATCCCTGGAATATCCACTAAATAAATAAATAAGTAAATCACCATCTCTTCGATGATGTGAATCTGAGCAGCACCGGAACACTACAGGCTTTCGTAAGAAGGCACTGGCTATACCATATCTTAGCCTTATCGCTGGCATATGAGTCCTATTAATCTTTGTCTCGAGAAAATCCCTCCAGACAGACAGTGTTTTTAGCGACAACTTCAAGCCTTGCCGTCCGTTGCTGAGGTGTTTCATTTGCTTGTTGTTGAACCGCAGTGTTTTCTTTGTTTCGACATTGTGTCCCTTCTTCTGTGTAATGTTGTTACGCGGTGGCGTTTGCTGCACACATAGTGAGAGGCGAGGTGTATGCATGTGCCATCTAGTGGCTGTGGTTGAGCGTGAGCAGAGTGCACTACTCCATACACACACAGATCTTTCATTTCTCTATGTCTAATTTGCACACATTTCTCAGTTCATGGAGTGAGCATTCAATTAAACAATTCATCTGCTTTTCCATGACCTTTACCTCATCTAATACGTCACGTCATCTGACTCAGTATATGCAGAACTTTTATCCCCTCATCCAATCAACAAACGCCACCAGTAATTTCTGACTCGTGTTGATTCTACCCGTTATTCTGAACTCCGTTTCCTTAGAGGAGGGTTGTTTGTAGCTTCTGCCATTAATCTTCTCTCTGCTTCTAATGAAGGGTGCATGGGGTTTCCTCATCAGTTTATCCCATTTTCTGGAGGGGTGTTTATTACTCATTTACCTCTATTTAACCAGAGACATCTTGTGCTTTAAGTTGCATTTAGTTAATCCTTACATTCAATTATTTTCCTTGTGTTGAATAATTCATTTTGTTACGGCTTCATATGCAATATAGAAATTGTAAATGATTATTACATATTAACTAAAAATTCTATTCGGGTTGGACTGGTCTTGTAACACAGAAGGAAATAAAGATGAAAGAGCAGAGCTGGCTGTTTTTTTTTTTTTCCTTTTAAGAATCTGCACTCCTTTAATGTACAAAGTGACATCCTCTACATGTTCTGTAACTCGGTGAAGACCGGTGTGGTGTCACCGCATAACAGGCCCAACAGCATGATTAAGATGGAAGGCACAGTTAGGCGAAGCTCACGCAGAGGGGGGCCTGCCAGTGCAGGTATATGCAGCTGGACTTGTTTTTTTACTTTTTCGTATACAAAGTATAGGGAAAGTTTTGTAATCGTCCAAAAATTTAATGTCGAGATTTTGATGACTCTCGACATTTTAGACCTCCCTGACTTTCTTGCATAGGGAAAGTTTTGTAATTGTCCAAAAATTCCATTTTGAGATTTTGATGAATTTCCACGTTTTAGACCTCCCTGATTTTCTCTTATATGAAGTACTAGCAAAATACCCGCGCTTCGCAGCGGTGAAGTACTGCCTTAAAATTTTTATTAAGAAGAAAATTAAACCTTTATAAACTGAGGGAAAATATACCAATAATTATTTGTTAAAGATCTCTTTGTATGCCACGTTGTCAGTTCGGCCCTCCAGTTGCAATATGACCAAGCTGTAGCTGTGCGCTGAGCTTACTCTTGAGCATGCAATGTACAGCTGGCCATGTGAACAGTAATCTTGTTTCAAATCTCACAGCTTGGATTGCTGCTATCATAATCGGTTTGAGTTTCATGGTTTGTTTCAGTTACGACAGTATTTGTAGGACTTGTGTTGAAGAGACATTCGGCATCTGTCAAGCGTTGTAAGTATACAACCAGTTTCATTGATAACTTCACATCCAGCTTTTGAGAGTTTAAACATTTCTAAACATCAAAGTGTCCACTACTGAAATCGTCACCTGTGAAGCTAAGATGTTTAAGAGGCATTGGCGGTTGTCTAAAGGTGTAAAATATTTGGCCATTTCGGTACACTTAAGCATTTCACTCTTCTAGTGCTCCTGTGTAGTCTAATTATCTCCTGTACTGTCATCAGTCCACACCTTGAACCTGTCCCAGTCATTCAATACATAAGACACAATGTTCCTCCGGATATCAATAGTGAGCCTGATATGGCTGTGCAATATGTAACAAAGAGAATGGAAAGGCAGGTGCCATCTCCGGGCATGGAAACCACTTGGTAAGTGACAGTTCTTTGATCGATGGTGATTACCTCTATAGACATGTTAATGGGGGTACGGTTGGAATGATAAAGGAAATGGGTACCTGAACAATGTAAAGTAAGTCTAAAATACGTATACAATAACTATAATCGTAATAAATGAACAATAAAACAGCGGAGAAGCCGTGGATTAAATAAAAAGGCTGTAGTTATCAGCAGGGAGACGTGAATACCGTGGCGAAGCAAGGAAGGGAATGTAGAGACTGGAGCGACAGACGGCCTTATATAGGCAGGCAGCCAACAACGTGGGAGGCGTTGGGATGGGGGACCCAACGCCGCCTCACACGGTGACCGAGCTGCAGGCTATGGACGTATATATGTACGTAAGTAGGATTCAGTTAGCGTTGGGAACCCGTGTACCAAATTTCTTGAAGATGGGCTCATAAGTAACAAAGACTGTTGAAAAGTTCAATATGGTGGCCGACAGAGGCATCATACCACCGAAATAAGTACCAAATTTCAGCCTTCTACCTATGAATAAGAAAGTTCAACATGGCGGACGTTGTTGACCGTTACGCGTAGAATTTTGAAATGAAACCTGCTTAACTTTTGTAAGTAAGCTGTAAGGAATGAGCCTGCCAAATTTCAG
>JANRMT010062834.1:63889159-63921125 GCA_026402145.1 Polypterus bichir lapradei | reverse complement strand
CTTTCTTTCTTTCTCTTGCTTTCTCTTTCTCTCTGTTTTTCTCTCTTTCTCTTTGTCTTTCTCTCTCTCTCGCTCTCTCTTTTTCTCTCTCACTATCTCGTTCTCTCTGTCTTTCTCCCTCTCTCGCTATCTCTCTCTCTCTTTCTTTCTATTTTCTCCTCCACACCTCCCAGTAAGCTTCGTCCACCTCCACCTGACTCTGACTTGCCTTGCTGGGTCATCAGCAGTCCTTTAAATGGTCCTTGACCCGGAGGTGCTTCTGCTCTTCCTCCCACGTGACTTGCCAGCACTTCAGGGTCAGATGGAGAATTCAAGTTTCTGATCAGGGCTAGGTGAGAACTTCGTCCCCCAGCTTCTTTCAACAGCAGTACCTAGCAGGGCTGTGTTGCCAGACATCATGCCCCATAGTGCCCTGTGGGAATCTGCTATCTAGCATCTTCATGGGTGCAGAAGAGCTACCTTCAACCCCATCCTTCCTTCTTAGGGGCGTCCCAGCCGGGTTGAGCTGCCGGCCATCCAACATTAGTTTACACACACTTTTTATAAACCAGTGAGCAGGAAGGTGAAGTGACTTGTTCAGGGTCACACAGTGAGTCCAAGGCAGGAATAGATCTGGCAGCCTTTAGCTACACGTCCAGGCGTCTGAATGTCAGTTCTCCACAGAGCTGCGGGTGTTTAGGGGTTTACACTTTCTGAAGTGCCTGTCATCCTTGTGACATGCAGTCTCGATGGCTGTCTGGGCAGATTGACTGGATGGCTTCCAGGTAGCCTGCTGCATCATGAGCTCATTATTGCTCTGCAGAGAGGTGAGAAAGAAATGCAGCAGCTGCGTGGCATGATGACGGAGCTACACTGTGGAGTCAGACCGTAGTATGCATTGTCATGATTTGGTGTTTTTAATTATTGAAATGTGAAAAAAATAATCCTGTATTTAAAGTACCAAATGGAGACGTCAAAGAAACTTGACGCTTGTCTTATCAACGCCGGGTGTCACTTTGGAGATGCCCCACTCTTAAACGCCCAAGTCACTTGTCTTTCATTTTCTCTATGAACTAATTATACAGTTAGCCATTAGTCTTCATAAGGTGATGAAGGTGTCACCCTGTCCGGTGATTTGGAGCTGACTTTCCGTTGTCGTTCTCCTTTTACATTGTGCTTCTTTGTGTGCTTACTGCCTTCCCTCCGCTCAGCCGCCTCGTTTCAGCGGTTTAGTGATGGGCAGACGGCGGGTTTCCTGATATTTGATCACCTGACTCTGGCAAAGACAGGGGACTTGTAGTAGTCGGGGCTTCCCACTGGAATCGGACCTGGCAGTGCGGGCACCCTGTGACGTTTGGGGTCACTTGGAAAATGTCCCTGTTCTGGTCACGTGACCGTTTACATTAAAAATTAAACTGGGTCTTTGATTTGATACCAAGAATACGGAGAACAAGTGATTAGATACAGTGGGGGAAATAAATATTGAGCACGTCAACATTTATTTCAGTAAATCTGTTTCCAGTGAGGCTTTTCACATGAAATTCTCACCAGACATTGGTATTAACGCAAGAAATACACACATATAAAGGACTCACAACGTTAAAGGCCATAAATAAACCCATCTTATATATAAACATCTACGCGTGGAAGTGTGTGTCTGTCTGTGTGTCCGGCCCGTAAGTGCGAGGCTACAGCGTGAAGCTCAAAGAACCGGCAAGGCGACCCCACGTTCACGAGTCGGAAGAAGAAAGAAGTGCGAGGCTACAGCATGAAGCTGAAAGAAAACGACTCTGTCACCAAAGTAAAACTGCTGAGGAAAGACAAACTCGCTTAGCCACTAGTACAATACGATACAAATTATTTTTTGTATAGCCTGAAATCACTCAAGAAGTGCCGCAGTGGGCTTTAACAGGCCCTGCCTCTTGACAGCCCCCCAGCCTTGACTCTCTAAGGAGACAAAGAAAAACTCCCAAAAAAAACCTTGTAGGGAAAAAATGGAAGAAATCTCCGGAAAGGCAGTTCAAAGAGAGACCCCCTTATCAGGTAGGTTGAGCGTGCAGTGAAAGTCAAAGAGAAGGGGGTCAATACAATACGATACACAGAACAGAACACAAGTAATCCTCAATACAATATAAAAAATAAAAAATGTACAAGTACGGAGCAGAATTTAACAGTAGATGATATCCCATTAAATGATTTGGATTTGTTTAGAGTCCTGGAGACCTTGGCTATCAAACTGCCTCCCCCTATTGACCATTCCACAGCTGAGTCAGTGCTGGGCCAGCCAATCCGATGAAAGGACTCCTCTACCGAAGATTCCTGTGATCTTCCATCAGGGCTGACTTTACCTTAGGCTGGCAGGTGGGCCGTGGCACATTTGAGTACCGAGAAGAGAAACAGAAATAGGTGAGGGTTAGTAACAAATTCTAACTATCCTGTTACTTTTGTTTTAGTGTTAATGACTGACAACAGAGATGCAGTCTGTACAGTTAATCAGCAGCTCTAGTCAGGGTGACCTAAACTGAAGTCGAGAGTCTTCAAAGCTGAGACCGAAGGGGCATCTCTTATAGTGGCAGGCAGACCACTTCACAGTTTAGGGGGTCCCTGTAACTAAAATCTTGACCTCCCACTGTTATTTTATTAATTCTTGGAATCCTAAGCAGACCGGCATCTTGAGATCTTAAAGTGCGCTCAGGTTTGTAAATCATGATAAGTTCAGACAAGTAAGCCGGACCTCAGCCATTTAATGCTTTATATGTTAAAAGGAGGATTTTGAAATCTGCCCTAAACTTAACCGGGAGCCAGTGTAAGGATTTAAGAACTGGAGTTATGTGTTCGTATTTTCTTGTTTTTGTAATAATTCTTGCAGCAGCATTTGGATTAACTGGAGGCTGAATAAAGAATAGTTTGAACATCCAGTGAACATTAGAAATAAATGCATGAATTAATTTCTCAGAATCCTGTTTATTTAGAAAGCGCCTTAATTTCCCAACATTTTTAAGATGGAAGAAACTTAATTTGGACAGCTTTGTAATCTGTGCTTTAAATGACCTGCTAGAGTCAAAGATAACTCTGAGATTGCAGGCTGATTCGGTAAAATTAATGGAGACTCCAACTGAATTAAATGATGAGAAAATATTATTGTGATCAGCGTCATTCCCTCCAGTAATTAACATCTCTGTTTTATTGATATTTAAAGACAAGCTGTTCTCATCCATCCACTCCTTTAATTCACTAACACAACTAATTAAAGACAACATCGGAGAAACTTAATTTGATCTAAAAGAAAAGTAGAACTGGGTGTCATCTGCATACGAGTGAAAATTAACATCTAATGAGAGATCCCAGTGGAAGACTGTAAAGTGAAAACAGTGAAGGTCTGAGTACTGAGCCCTGTGGGGCACCATATTGAACTTCTGTGTGTAATGATGGAGTCCTCTCAGCACATTTCTATACATATTGGAATCGATTTGATAAATAAGAACTAAACCAGGCGAGCACAGTGCCTGTGAGCCGAATATCATCATCTAGCCTGTGCGGTAAAATCGAATGGTCAGTGGTGTCAAACGCTGCGCTTAAGTCTAACATCCTGATCAGATGTCCGAGCCACCTCATCTGACTCCTCTCGATGCGGAGGAGCAGCAGCTCTACTCTGATCCCCTCCCGGATGACTGAGCTTCTCACCCTATCTTTAAGGGAAAGCCCAGACTTACACAGCTAGTGAATAATAAAGTGGAATGACGCAGAGAAAAAGTATTGAACACGTTAAGAAAAAGCCGCAGACCAAGGCAAGGAAGCAGCTGCAATCTGTAAGTAGGTACAGTAAAACCTTGGATTGCGAGTAACTTGGTCTGTTAATGTTCTGCAAGACAAGCTAAAATGTTTAATAAATTTTAACTTTATAAACGAGCGAGGTCTTGCAATACGAGTAGTACATACTGTATACGCTTTGTCTGCCGAGCATCACGTGATCACAGCCGAGCCGATGGTGGTTCTCTCTCTCTCGCTGAGGGATTGTGGGTAATCGTCTCCCATGCTTGGTCTCAGTCTATACTGTTTACTATAGCATTGTGACCACGTATGTGTGTCTGTTGTGACATGTGAGTCCCTGTCTTGCACCCCAGAACATGAGGCTGAGTCTCAGTACTTTTATTCAGCTTGAAACAGGAACAGCCCGGTTATTTAATGAAGTGGG
Source organism: Polypterus bichir lapradei (assembly GCA_026402145.1). Taxonomy (NCBI): domain Eukaryota; kingdom Metazoa; phylum Chordata; class Cladistia; order Polypteriformes; family Polypteridae; genus Polypterus; species Polypterus bichir. The sequence continues at coordinate 63,916,951 of JANRMT010062834.1, read as the reverse complement.
ATCTGCCACTCTCCTATACACAGACACAGCAGTCGGGCAGGTGCGTGGCCAGGTAACCCTGTGCCCTGCATTTATAATGTGCCTTGCATCACCCATTGATGGCAGGCGCTTATAGCACGACCGACCTCTTTTCAGATTGGCTTTTGCGGCGAACTGCTACAGCGCTGGGAGCCAGCAGTTGCTTCGGGACGCTCTTCCGCGTGGCATCCCATTGGGGGGTGGGATCCCAAAAGAGTTTAGAAACCTTACAGTGCGTAAAGTATTATTTTTTTTTTTATTTTGTGTCCAAGTGTAGTGACTCTTCAGGCAAAAGCAACGGTCATTGGATCAGTTACTTGTTAAAGTCTCATGATAAGAAAAAGATTCCAGTGAGCCAACAGACAGCAGGGATTCCATTAGTTAGAGTGAAAGTCGTACTACACGACAACCCTCTTCCTCCTCCTCCTCCTCCTCTCATCTCTCTCATCTCCCTCACACCAGCCACAATTCTTTTCAAAGGTAAAGTGCAGGTTCATTTTTTTATGTATTTTTACTTTATATTTTGTATTAATTTATGTGAATATTTTGGGTTGTAGAACAAATAATCTGAGTGTTCATTATTTCTTATGGGGAAATTTGCTTTGATATACAAGTGCTTTGGATTACAAGCGTGTTTCCGAAACGAATTATACTCGCAAACCAAGGCACCACTGTAAAAAGTAATTCCACCTCCTATCTGTGCAAATTGATATCAGCTGGGTTAGTATACATTGATGGGCTCTAAAAAGATGTTCTGCTACACAAGGCTTCACACAAGAAACTTCTCTTGATGGTTAAAAAGCAAAGAGCTCTCCCAAGAACTTTGAAAAGCATACAATGGAACTGGGTAGAGGCGTATTCAGAAATTTCTGAATCTTCCAATTTTGCACCATTGGCGCCATTATCAGCAAGTGGATAGACCATCACCCGGGCACACACCGGAGCTCCTTGCTAGATTTATTAAGGATGAGATTGAGCAACACCTGGCAAGGACAGGACAGTCAGCATGGGGTCAGAAGAGGGAGGTCGTGTTTTACTAACAGGCTGGAATTCTATGAGGAAACAACAAAAAGATACGACCAGAGAGGAGAGATGAGATTATTTATCTGGACTTTTAGAAAGCATTTGATAAGGTGCCACGTGAGAGGTGGGCATCAAATTAAAAGAAGTGGGAGTTCAGGGTGATGTGTGTAGATGGGGTGCAGAATTGGCTCAGACACAGGAAGCAGAGGGTGATGGGGTGAGGGACCTCATCAGAATTGGGTGACGCTATCAGTGGTGAACAGCAGGGGGCAGTGCAGGGGCTGCTGATATTTTAATAAATAGAAATGATTTAGATAGGAATACAAGTAACAAGCTGGTTAAGTTTGCAGATGATACCAAGATAGGTGGACTAGCAGATAATTTGAAATCCGTTATATCATCACAGAAGGAGTTGGACAGCAGACAGGCTTGGGCAGACTTGTGGCCGATGAAATTTAATGTCATTAAATGTAAAGTATTACACATAGGAAGTAAAAATGTGAGGTTTGAATACACAATGGGTGGTCTGAAAATCAAAAGTCCACCTTATGAGAAGGATTTAGGCGTCATAGTGGACTCTAAGCTATCTATTTCCAGACAGTGTTCAGAGGCCATTAAGAAGGCTAACAGAGTGTCAGGTTATATAGCGCCTTGATGTGTGGAGTACAAGTCACAGGAGGTTCTGCTCAGGCTTTATAACACACTGGTGAGGCCTCATCTGGAGTACTGTGTGCAGTTTGGGTCTCCATAAAGACATAGCAGCACAAGAGAAGGACCAGAGAAGAGCGACTCGGCTGATTCCAGAGCTACAGGGGATGAATTAATAGTGAAGATTAACAAAGCTGAGCCTTTACAGGAGATGAAGGGGAGACCTGACTGAAGTGTTTAAAATGATGGAGGGAATTAGTCCTATGGGTCGAGACTGTTATTTTAAAATGAGTTCATCAAGAACACCGGGGGGACACAGTTGGAAACTTGTTAAGGTAAATTTCGCACAAACATTAGGAAGTTTTTCTTTACACAAACAACGATAGACACTTGGAATAAGTGACCAAGTAGCATGGTAGACAGTAAGACGTTAGGGACTTTCAAAACTCAACTTGATGTTTTTCTGGAAGAAATAAGTGGACATGACTGGCAAGCTTTGTTGGGCTGAATGGCCTGTTCTCGTCCAGAGTGTTCTAATGTTCTAATTTCTGACAGGGAGTAGCCCAAGAGCCAAGAACCACTCAGAAGGAGCTCCAGTGGTATGATTGTTACAGAGAAAATAACAGGCAATGCACTCTACCGGAATGGCCTCCATGTGTGCTCACCTCACAAGACTCCCATTACTGAGTTAAAGGCATGCTATTCAACCTTTAGAAAAAGTTGGAACTTTTTGCCTTTCTTACTACACTCCATGTTTGGAGGAGAAATGGGACTGCACATCACCCCAAAAACACAATACCAACAGTGATATTTGGAGGTGGGAGCATCATGGTGTGGGGCTGTTTCTCATATCGTGGTACTGGCATACTTCATGTAACTGAAAGAACTTACCGAACACTTTGTGGAGCCGCTCTCCACAGGACTGCAGGCGAGTGCCTTTTGTCATCGACGTGCCCTTGACTACGTTCACTCTGCTGTCTGTCGTTATACAGAGCTGCCAGTCCTCTCTAATACCCTGGGATGACAGGGTGACCTCGAGCACCATTGACGTGGTTTCTGCCGTGTGATCCTGTGATAATAATTGAGTCCAGGCATCCTAAAAAGGTTTGGGGCAGCCACCCATATAATATCCTTGGCTGCAAAAGGCTTTTTAGTAACAGAGATGTTCACCAGACTGAGTCCAAAACTGAACTGATTACATGTGGCAAAGATGGCAGCTTTAAAGGCCCATATAGGAAGTGACGTCATCAAAGGGGCCAGAACCAGAAGTGCCATCATCTGAACCAGAAGTGACATCATCGAGGGGCCACCTCAAAAAAAAAAACAACCTACACACCCAAACAACCAGAACCAGAAGTGATGTAGTCTGGACCGGAAATGACACCTTCAATGGGGCAAAAACCATAAGTGAGGTCTTCAGAGGTGCTGGAACCTTGCACGATTTCCCGGGAAAGGTCTGTAGGGACTGAGAAAGACAGTTGGTGCACCCCGCTGTCCCCGGTCGGATTTTTTCTTTCAATTATGTAAGCCCTTTAGCTGCGTCCGACTCACACGTGTGTGACAACACGCATTCCATTCTGCGTTAGTGTAGTGTATAGTAAGAGTCGTGTGTGCCTCCAGTGTCCAAGTTGACTGTAAGTCTTCGTTAGTGACAAAGTATTTTGCGTTTTCAGTGAAGCCTCCAGCTTTTCCCGACATTCATCATAAAGCTGCATCAGCACAGTGTGAGACTAAAGTGTATTACCATTGAAATATTTTTGCTGTGTTTGTAGTCACAATAACTTTCATGTGCGTCACCTCCTCACCAGAGCACTGCACTGTGACAGTTAATACAGTACTCTTTTTGGTGTTCTCAACTTCATCCATGTACTATTTTCAAACTGTTATCCTATAATGATCCAGCAGAGGGCGACAGACACCACAGAAAGAGGTCCGCTGCTGTGATTTGAGATGTTTTCACACTACGGTTTGGTAGAACAGAAACTTGTAGCTTTAGCGTGATAAGGAGGTCTGTTTGAGTCAGGGGGTGTCATAGGGCAGTCATTTTCAAACGTTTACAGGTCTTTTAGACACGTGGATGTATATGGCTTTCAGTCTCTACAGGTGTATTCTCCATTTGTTATGTTTCCAGTGGTTTGAGAACTCCGTGTGCCATCAGTAGCTTTGGTTTTACAGATTTATTACAATACAATACAATTTATTTTTGTATAGTAGCCCAAAAGCACACAAGAAGTGTCGCAATGGGCTTTAACAGGCCCTGCCTCTTGACAGCCCCAGAGATGCAGTAGTTATTGACAGCAGGCTTTGCATTATTCAGTTTTTACTTTTTGTGACGGTGGATGCCTCGGACGTGATAATAAATGACATGGGACCCTGCTTGATTTATTCCATCTGGGGGTCATTGGACGTTGCAGTTTAGCAGGTTGCCTTTTGATCTGTGCCTCGTACAACACCATCCATATGACCAAGAAACTCCTGTTCTTCTCACAATAACAAATGGCTCTTTAAAAGCAGTTGTGCTGTTTGACTCCACACTAAACGATATTTTCTGCAGCTAGAGTTCCAATTTTTTTTCCATCCCCATATCGGAACTGCAACAAATTACAATTTTTAGTTTTTTTTTCTTGTATTTTGCTTCTATAAAAAAATCTGATTATTATTCTTTTTTTTTTTATTGTTCCTGAGCCACCATTTTGTTTTAACTTGGACAACATTTTCTTGAATCGCCGTTGTTCTGACACGACGCTCCATTGATGGGAACTCGCTTCCTGAAACTGTGTGATGTTCTTATAAGACCACTGTGTCTAAAATTATAGATAATGTGGTGGTGACGTCTCATGCGATTGTAATCTTGGGCTTAGTATAAGACATTTTGACTTCAGCGCTATGATACTAGGTCTTTCGTGAGTTCCTAGTGTGGTTAAAGGCGCTATATTGTGCCCGACCCGACACAGACTCGCACTGAGTTACGTGTAAAAAGACACAAAGACTTTTATTTTCTTCAGTTGCAGGGCACGTCTTCCTCGTGAACCCCCCAGCCACAACACAGTCTCAAAGCACAAATAAATCAGCACAGAAACACCCTTCTGGCACCACCACTCCTCCCTTGAAGCTTCGTCCTCTCCTCCCGACTCTGGCCACTGAGTGGCGATGGCTGGCACCTTTTATAGCCCACCTGGAAGTGTTCCAGGTGCTTGACCACCTGCTTCCAATTGTACTTCCGGGTCGGGCTGAAGATTTGTCCAGCTGGTCTGTGGAATCCATGCAGCACCCCCTGGCGGCCACCCCAGATCCCAACAGGCTGGCATCTCCCGTGAAGCCCTGCGGGAAACTGAGGCACCATCGTCAGCCAGGGAGGCTGCCACCAAGCGTCCCGGGAGAGGTACTGAGACGCCCATGGTTGCTCCCCCGGAACATAAGTAGAAGGGGCGTCCCGGTTGCCCACCACACTGGTTTTCACCTTTGCTTTGTTTTGTTGGTGCTCGCTCATTGTTTAGTTTCTTTATTTTGTGCCCTTGTGACCTGCCAAGTACTATCTTTGTGGCAGTAGAGGTATGAACTGCAGGGCCGAATGAGAAAGTCAAGCCAGAGAGCTTCATTGCCATTCTACTTCCAGTATGGCCTTCATGCTAGTGATGTGCCACTCATTAGATTTACTTGAGTAAAGTACCACTCGTCCTGCTTCCAGTTGAAAGGCTTGGTTTCATCTGGCCATAACAGAAGAAGGGGCTTTTTCAGGGCCATTACGCAGTTGTTTAGCAGAGCTGTGATGAGAACAGGATGATTTGCTCTCTGAGATCGCCAATCCTGTCCTCTTGAATTCTCCAAATTTAACGTCAGGTCGAGTTGTAAAAGTCCTTCCCTCCAACCCTCTGCCGCCCTTCTCCTCACACGTGTCTGTGTCCTCTCTGTGAACAAACACTTTCTAGCGTGTCCCTGATTTTCCCTTAACGTGTTTCCAATCATGTTCTCATGTGCTTGTTGCAGAATTTATTTTAAAGTAAGAGCTGGCATCCACTGTCCTAATTTTGTTATCATCTTTTTAAACATTTCAATCAAGTTAGCATCTCCATTTGGTCCAACTGAAGTCCCCTCATAGCTCAGACCTCTCAGGCCCCGAGTGACCCTGCTTGAATTCTGGGATCCATTGTGGTTCACATGTGTTTTTTAATGCCCTTGTTGAGGGTAAGGCGTTAGGGTAGGGGATGAGGTCAATATTGGCAAGCTCTGGCACACTTAATTCCAAAAATAAAAAATTATTTCAAGAAACATACCAAACACTCTAAAACCCCTCTAAAACTGTCCTAAAATTGTTCTAAATTAAATATTTTAATATCCTTATGAAATTCAATCACTTATGCCAAAAATAGAGGGTTCAAAAATGACAACCCTTACTGGTCAAATTTAAAACTGTTTAAAAATTGAAATAAACAAGGAATGAAATTTATATAACTACTAGCTGATTACCCAGTGGCTTCGCTCACTGAGTGCAAGGGAAAAAAATAAAATGTAGTGTATAAATTATTAAACAGTAAAACGTTAAAATATAAGAAGTAAAGATACATTGAGCACTACTGGAGTGCTTTCAGGTAAAGTACGTTTTAAAGGCGCTATAACACAACAGGTAAGTAGCACTGACAGCAGCTTAAATGTATTTGGATCATCTCTCGGTAGCAGATCCCTTGTGAAAGGCGCCACACGACCGCTGTGGTATAGAAATTACATTTTCTATACAATCCTGCAAATTTCTGTCTGACAACCTTGCACTACGTGCCTGTGATTTAAGAGAAAAATTATTCTGAGAAATGTGGACGCTGCCCTTCCATGTTTAACGGGCAGAAGGTCCAAACAATTCCCAAGTCCAAAACTTAACATGAAGAGGTCGGTATGTAACGGCCGACCCCTTACTCAGCCGGCAGCTGCACCTCCAAGACCTGTGGCCTGGATTAATTACTGAGGTTGAATCTAATCAAGCCGTATCTTCAACAAATCAAACTTTGTGTAAATAAGCACAAAAGAAAAGCAGATATGTAAACTTAAACTGATAAATTGTATTAAATGAAACAGAATAGCCAAAGCAAATCCCTCCACCAAAGCAACACCATGACAACAGCCTATATGAATATAACAAACCCTCCCTTGCCCTTGTAACGAATAACAACAATGAATGAGATACGGAAATGAACGGTCGTGAACTTGAGTCTGAGTAACAATTGTCCTGAATGCAGATAACAACAACAACAACAACAACAACATTTATTTCTATAGCACATTTTCATACAAACAGTAGCTCAAAGTGCTTTACATAATAAAGAATAGAAAAATAAAAGACACAGTAAGAAAATAAAATAAGTCAACATTAATTAACATAGAATAAGAGTAAGGTCCAATGGCCAGGGGGGACAGAAAAAACAAAAAAAAACTCCAGACGGCTGGAGAAAAAAATAAAATCTGCAGGGATTCCAGACCATTAGACTTCCCAGTCCCCTCTGGGCAATCTACCTAACATAAATGAAGCAGTCCTCATTGGATTTAGGGTTCTCACGGAAGGGCTTGAAGATGATGGTCACTTAGACTTCTGCCTTTTAATCCATCCATTATTGTTGGAGCATCATGAAGCTTTGAGTAGATGGAGGCGCAGGCCACCACCACAAAGAAACCAGAAAAAGAAACAGAAGAGAGAGTAGGGGTCAGTACGGATTTTAGAGCCATCATGAATAGTTATTATAATGAATTGAACATACAGAGTATCAGGATTAAGTTTAAGTGAAGTTATGAGAAGGCCATGTTAAAGTAATATGTTTTCAGCAGGGTTTTAAAGTGCTAAATTTAAATTCTAGAAAATAAAAGATCTAAACCTGTTAAGTAGTTCTATCATTGGCTAACTAAGCCGAGTTAAGGTTACGCCCCGAGGCAGACACGTGAGCGAGGAGGGCCTCACAGCCCGATGAGTCTCTCTCGGATTCGTGCTAATAAATTGGTACTGCAAGCGAACTCTGATACTTAGTCGCAAAATCAACAGAATGTTCAAGCAAATTATAGAAAAAACCCGATGAAAATCCGTGAAGTAGTTCTCTCGTGATAAGCAGACAAGACATACAGACGGGTCTAAAAAACCATAAGAAATTTCACGCTTGGACCACAAAATTTTTAGAACCGTTTCTTAGCAAGCAGCTATGGGCCAAGGGTCACCTACATTCCAAATTTCAAGTCCCAAGTCCTCGAGGTTCGGGAGATTTCGTGATGAGTGAGTCCGTGGGATTTGGCTTATATAGATATACAGGGTGAGGCAGAAAGGACGGACGTTTTTTACAAAATCGCAAAATTGTTAATTTTTTCTTACAAAGAAATTTACCGAAAGATTTGAGTTCATATTGAAATAGCATAGTGTGAAAAGCAACATCTCCCATGTGGTGTCTGTTATCACTGATGCATTTCTGAAGGCGTTCATGGAAGTTGGCCTTCACTCTTTTCAATATCGCTCTGTCGTACGCCTTCCACATTTTCAGGGGTGTGTGCCATTCGTGTAGACCCCGGCGGTCTTTTGTTCATTAGTGTACCTCATGTACAAAGTGCTTTAACCCAATGTAGGATAGTGTTACAAGCGGGAACAGCTTTATTTCTGTGGATATTGAAATGGCAATGAAACTCACGCTGAACTGCGGTAATAGATTGGTTATTCTTGACAAAACAGTCGTATGCAAAAACGCAGCATTTAACTAAAAAAGAAAATAAAAAAATACTAAGACTTTGCGAACCTAACACCACCTGCCCCACATCTGTCACTCCACCTAGTGGTGAGTTCTAGCCATTTCAAAGACGTCCGTCCTTTCTGCCTCACCCTTATATATAGATTTAGATAGATTTAGATTTTGCACGTTATCACATCATGCAGTGGCCTGGCGCCCCCTGCCCGGGGTTTGTTTCCTGCCTTGTGCCCTGTGTTGGCTGGGGTTGGCTCCAGCAGACCCCCGTGACCCTGTAGTTAGGATTTAGCAGGATGGATGGATGGACGTCACCACTTCATGTTGACATACGTGTGTTAGAGCCTCGCACGTGTCCTGTGTTTTTTTTTTAGTGTCTTTCACCCTTTTTAATGACTTTTGGCACATGTTTTTCAGGCTTTCTTTTAGGTATTTTTCAAATGTTTTTCAAAGAAGTATTTTGCAGGGAGAATATCCTTGACCTCATTTCCCTTTTGTAGGCTGTGTGGTGTTGTTGTGCTTCCAGAATGTCTTCTAGGACTTTTAATGTGCTTTTAATTCTGGTGATCACAGCTCCAAAGACATCGTGTACTGTACACATATTGGGTTCACCTTTTTCTGCAGTAAAGGGATTTGAGAGGACAACTGTGGACTCTGTATGACGCAGGCAGCATCCTGAAAAATTCCTGGATTGCACACGGGTGTCAATAAGTACATAATTAGTGATATCATTGGGTTACTTGAGCCAAAAAAAAGAAAGACCTGCTGCTGTTGGTGCAACATCATACAAGCGCGTGATCCAGGCGTCCACTAATAGCAGCTGTCGAGGGTCCTCATGCACAGCGGTAATCAACTCAAAAGAACTGAACACACTTTGTATTGACACACATTTATCCTGCATGTGCCGATGGGTACCCTTAGCCTGCGATTCATGCAGCAGCACTGGGTGTAAGGCGGAGGGGCACACGTGGTGGATGGTGCGCCAGTCCTGTGCAGGGCGCAGTCGTACAGACAAACAGAAACGAGTGGGTAACAGAAACCCATCGATAAAGGATCTGTTTAGTTTGTATCCAGTTGTTTGCTTGAGGTTGTGACGGGCGGCCACGGCCATTACCTGGCTGGGATGCCAGCAGGATGGAAGGACCGGAGGAGAGGGCATCTACAAGGCACTTGGGGTAATGTTAGAGGGCAGCCGTCCTGGGCGGCTGTGGCACCATGGATTCCCACAGGGCACACTGGGAGTTGGAGTTTGGCACAGTCCTGTTGGGTTCTGTGGTGGGGCTGCAGAGCCCTACTTTGGGCTTTCACCCCCCCGATGATGAGAGATTCCAGGTCTGAAACGCTCCCAGGACCAGCTTATAAGGAGCCGCCTCACTCCGTTCGGTGGAAGAGGACGAAGCTTGCTAGAGGAGGAGTGGAGGTGAGAGAAGGAGCGAAGAAGAAGAAATGTTGGTTTTGTGCTTAGTGCTTTGGACTGTGTTGCTGTGGGGAGCGACAGAAAAGCGCATCCCCGCGGAAATAAAACCGTGTGTCCCTCCGGCCTGTGTCGGGTTAGGGCGGCTGTACGTGCCCCAGTGGTCCAGAAGGTGTTTAGAAACAGTGTGACCTGGAGGGGCAGCGGCCAGTGTTCACCCAGGGGCTCGGAATGGAGGTGGATGGTATGGACTTTGTTTATTTTTTTTATTGAGCATCTCTGACACATTTTAAGTATTGATTGCGATGATATTCAGTTCAACACACTCAGTAAGGCCAGTTTTACACTTCAAGTGACGCGACATGTGCTCCAGTGGATGCTACTGCCACGCAAGCGTTGTACTGTTTATACCTGTGCGTATGTAAATCTGGAAGATTCCACCAGGTGGCAGTGCCAGATATCATCATGGTGAGAAAATGTTTGGCTTTGCTGTGTTGTGAATTGCTTGAAACATTCATGTAGTACTAGGGTGTTGTACCGTGTTAGCCATTATGAATGTAGAGAAAAGCCAAGCAAAATGACCCCTTTTATTGGCTAACTAAAAAGATTACAATATGCAAGCTTTCGAGGCAACTAGTGACCCAATAAAAGGTGTCGTTTTGCTTGGCTTTTCTCTTGAAACATTCATTAAATTGTGAGGACGCCTTACTACCATATCTCTGAAAAGGATGTTTAACAATTACATCCATCGATCCAGAGATGGGCACATTCCAGCAAGCATCGGGCACAAGGCAGAAACAATCCCTGGATGGGGCATCAGCTCATCACAAGGTGAACACAAGCACACACACAATCACAGGTGTCACTTTAGCATCACCAAATCCTCAAACCTTCATGTCTGCTACTTATGATTTATGTTTTTCTTTATACGTTGGTTTCATTGTACAGGGATACGTGTTTCCTTACTGTGCGCATGACAATAAACTTTGAACTTGAACTTTGGAAGGGAACTGGAGCCCACTGTGGAAACCCACCAGGAAAACAAGCAAACTCCAGGCAGGGAACACCAGGGACGCGACTCCCTGTGAGACAGCAGTGCCGCCACAACATGTGCCATTATCAGTATTCATTATTTAAATGAAGTTAACGACTTATCTGTACAATGTCACGTACATACTTCAGTGCGTTTCATCATCAGAGTGATATCAAGTATAAATCTAAGGATTCTAAATGTGCAGAGAGCTGGCATATCATCAATGTAAGGTGTGATGTGTGGCGATCACTGCCCGTCGCTGCTGTCGGGTCAGGATGAAGCCCCAGAAGCGTGAGCAGCTAACAGCTGGGTCAGTTTGAAGATGACGTTTACGACGGTCTACTTCAGTGACAAAGAAAACTACAAGATTAAAGAGGACGTTTCGCAATTAAAGCCAAAATTTCAACTTTAATTACAAAATACACCTTTTCACCGTGTCCCTAACTTTTTTTTTTTCCTCTGTGGTTCGAATACGCTGCCGTACATTCTGATGTTGTTGTGAAAGTTCAAAAAAAAAAAAAAAGATGTCCTTTAATGACCTCTTGGGCACGGCCATCAGCAGTGTGTCTGTCTGCGGAGAGAGTGTCGACCTCGTCGAGAGATTTACTTACCTCAGCAGTGACATTCATGTGACTCTTCCTATGAAGTCAGTAGACGGATTGGGAGAGCATGGGGGGTCATGAGGTCAATTTTAAAGGGGTGTGTGGCATTCTCGATATCTATGCAAAAGGACGAAGGTCAAAGTCTTTACAGTCCTGGTGCTTCCTATTTGTGAGACATGGACGCTATCCAGTGACCTGAGACCAAGACTGGACTCCTTCATGTGTGTCTCTCCAGAGAATCCTTGGGTCCCGCTGGTTTGACTTTGTGTTGCTCATGGAGTCCCGAATGAGGCACATGACCCGCATTGTGAGGGAGCGTCAGTTACGGCACTACGGCCATGTGGTGTGTTTCCCCGAGGTGATCCTCATTGTTGGGGACCCAAGTGGCTGGACCAGGCCAAGGGGTCGCCCACGTAACACCTGGCTGCGGCAGATAGAGAGTCATTTCCGGAGGGTAGGACTGGACCGCCTGCTGCCTGGGGGGTTGCCAGCCAGGATCCCGAGCTGTTTCGACGTGTAGTGTGTGCGGCAGTGTGCTGTACCAGTGCAGGCTCCTCAACTTGACTTGACAGAAGATGGTATGTGAGACTTTTAAAATGCATCGTGTTGTTACGATGGGGAATATGCGACACTTGAATGTAAAAGCACCACAAATGCATCTGTTTGTCAGCATTTTGCTTTACCACATCGAGCCATTCATCAAACATTGAAGCCACCCGCACATCCATCCCGTAGGATCCGCATAGACTCGGCTTTCTGTCACATGTAGATAGTCAACAGAGACTCTGACGTCACATTCCGACTTTTATCACACTGAGACCCCAAGTTTTTGCTGGTACTGCAACGCCCGCACACATCGCGTTAATTTCTGAGGACCTGCTCAGAGGTCTGCTTACCTCAGCAGTGACATTCATGTGACTCTGGCGACTCTTCCTATAAAGTCAGTGGATGGATTAGGAGAGCATTAGGAGTCATGAGGTCACTCGAAAGGGGTGTGTGGCACTTCTGATATCTCTGTAAAAGGACGAAGGTGATGGCGATTTCATGGGCCCAATCCCCCTTTATTGCAATCTGCACCTTATCCCCCCTCATATTGCTTGAAGCAATCAGAACTTCGTGTGGAACCCAAGACTCTCCATATTGCTTTAACACAATTGGGGCTATCAGGAGGTAAGTGGTGCGGCGTGTGGTGTGATGGTGGGGTGCATCAGAGAGGATGGAGTAAGATGGCAGTTTTGGAGTTCATTCATTAATGAGGTCCAAAAGCTGCTCTTAATACTGAAGTTGAAATTTTAGTATCAATCCAGAGATTTGCAACAGCAAACTAAGACAATTTAGACAGACGTGCGCTTCAGTTTGGAGATTTCCCTTTTCTGTTACCAGCATGGCTATGCCCCTGTGCATAAAAACATGGAGGGCCCTTGAGCAGCCTGCACTGAGCCCTGACCTCAACCCTATTGAACATGAAGTGGCGTGCCGACCGGTGTGATCCAGCTGACCACTGGCAGCTACCACAATACTACCAGTCTGTGAGCTGAGATGGCTGGTTGAGCAAATCCATGGTCATACAACCTCTATTATTTTGTCATGGCAGCACACCTTGTGGACTACCAAGGAGTGTACCGCTCCCTAGACCCCGACACCGACAGGCTCAACACAGCACACTCTTTATTCAGGTGGGGAAGCTTTGTCTATTGCTCCCCACTTTACAGCATAGTCATTGGATAGAGGGGTCCTTTCATCGGATTGGCTGGCCCAGCGCTGTTTCAGCTGTGGAATGGCCAATGTGGGAGTCAGCTTGATGGCTGAGGTCTCCATGAACAAATCCAAATCGTATAATGGGATATCATCTATCCATCCATTGTCCAACCCGGTATATCCTACAGGGTCACGGGGGTCTGCTGGAGCCAACTCGGGTTCAAGGCAGGAAACAAACCCTGGGCAGGGCGCCAGCCCACTGCAGGGCACACACACACACACACACACACACACTCGCACACCAAGGGACAATTTAGAATCTCCAATGCACGTAACCTACATGTCTTTGGACTGTGGGAGGAAACCCACGCAGACACGGGGAGAAATGCAAACTCCATGCAGGGAGGACCCGGGAAGCAAACCCAGGTCTCCTAACTGCTGCGCCACCATGCCGCCCAATGGGATATCATTTACTGTGCAATTCTGCTCTGCACTTGTAATATTTCTGTTGCACTGTTATATTGTATTGTGGATAACTTGTGTTCTCTTCTGTGTATTGTGTTGTATTGACCCCTTTTTTTGACACCCACTGCACTCCCAACCTACCTGCAAAGGGGTCTCTCTTTGAACTGCCTTTCCGGAGGTTTCTTCCATTTTTTCCCTATAAGAGTTTTCTTTTTTGTCTTCTTAGAGAGTCAAGGCCGTAGGGGGCTGTCAAAAGGCAGGGCCTGTTAAAGCCCATTGTGGCACTTCTTGTGTGATTTTGGGCTATACAAAAATAAACTGTATTGTATTGTACTGAAAGCACCTAACACGATACAATATAATACCGCTGAGGCGGCTCCTTTTTTAGTGCCCCAATCCCCCTCAAAAGTGCTCCAGGTATTTCTCAACCTTCTTCTGGCTGCACCTCCAGGTGTGGCAGAGGTGTTTCCTCCAAGGCCCCTAGTGGTGCCAACAGAGCTGCTCCAAACTACAACTCCCAACATGCACTGCAGGGATCCATTGTGATGCTGTAGCAACCCAAACGGGCTGCCCTCTAGTATCTTGGGGATAATAGTGACTGCAACATGGTCTCTCCATTGGTTCTTCCACTTGGCCGGCGTCCCTGGCCATCCCTCACAGCCTAAACTTCTTCTGGGAGTCCGTATGGAGATGGCGCCTCTGTTACACTTGCATTGCCACCCAGTTTGCTTCCTTCCAGGGAGTCTTACTGCGCATTTTCTATCCTGAATCCCCTGAAACAGGCTGCAGCCCCCATCCCAGCCAGGACTTCACTATACGTATGTACAGTAAATGTGTGTGTCCATGGTCTGAGTGTGTGTAGGCTGGTATTAGTTTTATTTCTTATTTATTTTTGTTTAAATACGCTGAGGCTTTTAACTTTAATTGCAGAGGTTTATAGTCAGAACAAAGGATAGCAGCCGGCCTGCTCTGACTTGTTCTTTTTTGTGGTTTTATTTCAGTCCATTCTTTATGTCACCCAGTTTCACGTACGAGTGCAGCTGTACAAGTTAGAGCACGAAATCCTTCTGGGGTCGTTTTTATAATAATAACATGTCGTCCTCCTCCAGTGTTAGTTAACACTCTGTGATTTTTCACTTTTTTTCTTATCAGGGAAGAGTGAATGGGAAGCGTTCAGTGAACTATTGGTTTATGATGATTTGGATGGTGTGTTCCTTGAAGAGGGCATCAAAAGTGGTCTGAGTTTAGGTAAAGATGGAAGTTTATATTCACCTGTGACAACGGAGTGTTTGTGATTTTTACTTCATTGTATTAACCCTGGGCGGCACGGTGGCGCAGTGGGTAGCGATGCTGCCTCGCAGTTGGGAGACCTGGGTTCGCTTCCCGGGTCCTCCATGCGTGGAGTTTGCATGTTCTCCCCGTGTCTGTGTGGGTTTCCTCCCACAGTCCAAAGACATACAGATTAGGTGCATTGGTGATCCTAAATTGTCCCTAGTGTGTGCTTGGTGTCTGTGTGTTTGTGTGCCATTGCACCTAACCTGCATGTCTTTGGAGTGTGGGAGGAAACCCACGCAGACACGGGGAGAACCTCACCCCATAAATAGATACTCCCTTAAAACACACCAAATTCCCACTTTTAGTTACAAAGGATGGCCAATCCCAACAAATACCCGATATACAGTCATATGAAAAAGTTTGGGAACCCCTCTTAATTCTTTGGATTTTTGTTTCTCATCAGCTGAGCTTTCAAAGTAGCAACTTCCTTTTAATATCTGACATGCCTTATGGACACAGTAGGATTTCAGCAGTGACATTAACTTTATTGGATTAACTGAAAATATGCAATATGCATCATAACAAAATTAGACAGGTGCGTAAATGTGGGCCCCCAACAGAGATATGACATCAATACTTAGCTGAGCCTCCTTTTGCTCCTTTGATCCTCCAGACGCTGTCCTCCTGTAGCCTGTGATGAGTGTCTGGATTCTGGATGGAGGTATTTCTCACCATTCTTCATACAAAATCTCTCCAGTTCGGTTCAATTTGATGGACAGCCTGCTTCAAATCATCCCATAGATTGTCGATGATATTCAAGTCAGGGGACTGTGACGGCCATTCCAGAACATTGGACTTCTCCCTCTGCATGAATGCCTTTGTAGATTTCCAACTGTGTTTTGGGTCATTGTCTTGCTGGAATATCCAACCCCTGCTTAAGTAACTTCAGCTTTGTGACTGATGCTTGAACATTATCTTGAAGAATTTGTTGATATTGGGTTGAATTCATCCGACCCTCGACTTTAACAAGGGCCTCAGTCCCTGAACTGGCCACACAGCCCCACAGCATGATGGGACATCCACCAAATTTGACAGTAGGTAGCAGGTGTTTTCGTGGAATGCGGTGTTCTTCTTCTGCCATGCAAAGCGCTTTTTGTTCTGACCAAATAACTAAATTTGTGTCTCATCGGTCCAAAGCACTTTGTTCCCAAATGAATCTGGCTTGTCTAAATGAGCATTTGATACAACAAGTGACTCTGTTTGTGGTGTGAGTGCAGAAAGGGCTTCTTTCTCATCACCCTGCCATACAGATGTTCTTTGTGCAAATTGCGCTGAATTGTAGAACGATGTACAGATACACCATCTGCAGCGAGATGTTCTTGCAGGTCTTTGGAGGTGATCTGTGGTTGTCTGTCACCATTCTCACAATCCTGCCTCTCATATGCCGCTCCTGTATTTTTCTTAGCCTGCCACACCTGAGTTGGTTTAACAGCAACTGTGCCTGTGACCTTCCATTTCCTGATTCCATTCCTTACAGTTGAAACTGACAGTTTAAACCTCTGAGATGGCTTTTTGTAGCCTTCCCCTAAACCAGGAGACTCAACAATCTTTGTTTTCAGATCTTTGGAGAGTTGCTTTGAGGATCCCATGCTGTCTGTCACTCTTCAGAGGAGAGTCGAAGGGAAGGAAGCACAACTTGCAACTGACCACCTTAAATACCTTTGACCACTCATGATTGGACACTCCTGTCTGTGAAGTTCAAGGCTTAACGCGCTCAGCCAACCAAGTAATCAGTACTGACCAGCGACAGGCATTCAAATCAGCACAATGACAAGGGGACCCACATTTGTGCACAGCCAGTTTTTCACATTTGATTTCATTTCATACAACTAAATACTGCGTCACTAAAAATCTTTGTTCGGAAAACACCGCAGTACTCCTAGGAAATGAAAGACATACCACTGTTATCTTTTTTGTTAAAAGGAGAGTCAATTATTGCGCAGGCTGAGAGGGGTTCCCAAACTTTTTCATATGACTATAGATACATAAATATACACAAAACTCACAATGTGACTTGAAGAAACAAAAGATGGCCCTGAGCAGGTGAGGCACACAGATATACACAAATATGAACAAAATACTAGAGACGGGTATGTATTTACGTGAATCCATGAAGGAAGGAGAACCATGCGACGAGGGCAATCAGATTGGGACAGATCGAGGGAAGATGGACAACGGCGCTATCCCGAAAGTAAAAAAAAAAAAAAAAAAAAAGTCACAATCTCACCCTCTAAAATCGGCAAACCAAATCATAGCGGGAGTCTTAAAGAAAGAAAAAGTAAAAAGGCGTGCAGGTGGCCACCTCACTAACCCTGTCCCAGTGTCGGGGCGAGGCGTTTATACCTTTTTCCCCCTTCGTGTTGTTAGTGTCCGTCCAATTTCACTTGTAACACAAAGCAACTGTTCCTCTTCATCACTTCCTTCTCGCCCGTTTTAATTTCGGCGCTCCGACCCTTCATTGGCTGTCAACCGGGGCAGATCCCACCCATGAAGGCGATGCTGTCAATCACTGCCTTGCAACTCCCAATCTTGAACCGCAAATGGCTCCTCCTCCTGAATCCGAGTGGAAGCCCCCTGCAGTGACGAAAAGCACACAAAAGACAGACGAGATACGATACAACAGGGAACACATTTCAGTAAACTCGTTAGGTGGCAGTGCTGCCTTTTCATCTTCCTGGTGGATGCTACACATCAGTAATGGCTGAAGCGCTTTGAGTAGTGAGAAGAGCATTAGAGGAATGTAAAGAATTCTTATTACAGTTACGGTTATTGCTGTTAAGTGATGTGCTTCACTTGTGTTTTGTATGTTCGGCCGCACTCTTCTCTTGTTTTCCTTTTCCGAGTCAGTGGTGGTGGGACAAACATGAGACATCAGACAGACGGCCCTCTCTTCTGTATGTCCGGTCCAAACCGGCCATTTTCTGCTCCCCATTGTGTGCAGTTGTACTTGTGACTCGTTGCTCTCTGGTTAGCATCTGTCACATGTGTTGTAAGCTGGACGGGTTTTAAAACTTTTTTCTTTTTTTCAGCCCTTATTTTGCTCCTTTTTTCACTCCTTTTTTTCTGTTTGGGGGTTTTAATTATATAAAAACTAACTGCCCCCCATTGCTCTGCTCACGTAATATTGAAATAGGTCAAACTTTAAAAATCAATAAAAAAAACATGTAACTCTGGACAAGCAGAACCAAGGTACACCCCAGTGTCAAACGCTGGCGCTGTATCTGATCATATTGAGTTCTGACGGGCGAGCGTCCCCCGTATGGCCGTGATATCGCTGCCATTCAGCCGCTACCCTCTAAAACACACGGAGCTCTGATCTCTCTGTCTCTCAAAAACATCAAATGTTAGTCCTTAACAATCAGCTCCCCTGATTTACAACGATACTCCAGATTCTCACTGGACACCATGGGACTTGGAGTTCGATATCTCATCACTGTTGGCTACTGTGGGTGCTGCCAAGGGTTACTGTGGAAGAGATAGGTAGGTAGGTGGGTAGGAAGGAAGGAAGGACGGAAGGGCACTTTATACTAGATAGATTATTAATCCCAAGGGGAAATTCCCATACTCCAGCAGCAGCATACTGATAAAAAACAATATTAAATATCAGAGTGATAACAATGCAGGTATAACAGTCAATAACTTTGTATAATGTTAATGTTTACCCCCCGAGTCGCATAGTGTGGGGTCTCCTCAGTCTGTCAGTGGAGCAGGACGGTGACAGCAGTCTGTCGCTGAAGCTGCTCCTCTGTCTGGAGATGATCCTGTTCAGTGGATGCAGTGGATTCTCCATGATTGACAGGAGTCTGCTCAGCGCCCGTCGCTCTGCCACAGATGTCAAACTGTCCAGCTCCGTGCCTACAATAGAGCCTGCCTTCCTCACCAGTTTGTCCAGGCGTGAGGCGTCCCTCTTCTTTATGCTGCCTCCCCAGCACACCACCGCGTAGAAGAGGGCGCTCGCCACAACCGTCTGATAGAGCATCTTATTGCAGATGTTGAAGGACGCCAGCCTTCTAATGAAGTATAGTCGGCTCTGTCCTCTCTTGCACAGATCATCAGTATTGGCAGTCCAGTCCAGTTTATCATCCAGCTGCACTCCCAGGTATTTATAGGTCTGCACCCTCTGCACAGTCACCTCTGATGATCATGGGGTCCATGAGGGGCCTGGTCCTCCTAAAATCCACACACCAGTTCTTTGGTTTTGCTGGTGTTCAGGTGTAGGTGGTTTGAGTCGCACCATTTAACAAAGTCCTTGATTAGGTTCCTATACTCCTCCTCCTGCCCACTCCTGATGCAGCCCACCATAGCAGTGTCGTCAGTGAACTTTTGCACGTGGCAGGACTCCGAGTCGTATTGGAAGTCTGATGTATGTTGGCTGAACAGGACCAGAGAAAGTCCAGTCCCCTGCGGCGCTCCTGTGCTGATAACCACAATGTCAGACCTGCAGTTCCTGAGACGCACATACTGAGGCCTGTCTGTAAGATAGTCCACGTCCATGACACCAGGTATGAATCTACTGCCATCTCTGTCAGCTTGTCCCTAAGGAGCAGAGGTTGGATGGTGTTGAAGGTGCTAGAGAAGTCCAGAAACATAACTCTTACAGCACCACTGCCTCTGTCCAAGTGGGAGAGGGATCGGTGTAGCATATAGATGATGGCATCCTCCGCTCCCACCTTCTCCTGGTATGCGAACTGCAGAGGGTCGAGGGCGTGGTGGACCTGTGACCTCAGGTGGTGAAGCAGCAGCTGCTCCATGGTCTTCATCACATGTGACGTCAGAGCGACAGGCCAGAAGTCATTCAGCTCACCAGGACGTGATACCTTTAGGACTGGAATGATGTAAGATGTTTTCCAAAGCCTCAGGACTCTCCCCTGTTCCAGGCTCAGGTTGAAGATGCGCTGTAGAGGACTCCCCAGCTCCAGCGCACAGGCCTTCAGCAGTCGTGGCGATACTCCATCTGGACCCGCTGCTTTGCTGGCACAAAGTCTCCTCAGCTCTCTGCTTACCTGGGCTGCTGTAATTGTGGGTGAGGATGTCTCACCTATGCTGGTATCAGCAGAAGGATGGGTGGAGGATGCAGTACTCCGAGGTGAGAGTGGGTTAGGGTGGTCAAACCTGCTAAAGAAGTTGTGTCATGAGTTTTCCACCCGACCCAGAAGTGCTTGCAGTCCATGTTGGTGGAAAAGCAGAAGCACTTCAGGATTGGCCAGTATGAGAGGACTTGACCAACCCTCACAGAGCCAAGCCAAAGTGAGGTGGAAAGTGGACGAAGCTTACTGGGAGGAGCGGAGGAGAAAGAGACAGAGAAAGAAGAAGAATGAAGCGTCGTACAAATTATGTACTAGTGGCAGTGGTGGTGGGAAACGATTGGAAAGAGTTTCTCAGTATAAAATAAGATCTTCATGCTTTTAACTCGTGCCCCGCGTCTGTTCTATTGGATTTGAGGAGCAGCAGCACCCTCTAGTGTCCACATCGGTTTCCAGACGACAAGCCACACAGGTGGCACAATGGTAACGTGGTTGTCTCACAGTAAGACGATTGTGAGTTTGCCTCTGCCGTCCTCCCAGTGGGAATTGCTGTAAAATGTTGTTTTTTTTTTTTTATTATTATTTTTAGATTTAACAAAAAATTGCACCGTGCACCGATTGCATGAGAAGTGAGCTACTGACGGGTTGGCCTGGTGTAGGCGGCCGGGGGGCACTCCCCTAGCCAGCCTATATATTATCTAGATTAGTTTTTGAAGCCTTGTCTTTAACAGGGGACGTGCCATCCTCTAATCCAGGTTTTCATCATCGTTGTTGGTCTCTTTGTGTTAAGTTTGTTTTACAGTCGTCCCTTTGTTCGTCGTTGACATGCTGATCATAACATCAGATTAGCAGAAATGCCCACCATGTGCTCATCACATGCCTGGTATTTGTCCGTCACCTTGTGCCATACCTGAAAGTGATGAAGTTTTTCTCAGTAATTCAGTTAATGTTAACAATCGGCTCTCATGTTCAGGTCGTTCGGTTTTGGAGTCGCCGTGCCGCTAAATCAGACGAGCAGCTCCCAAGTGAAGACGTTTCCTTCTCATTTCAGAAGCCTGGCTGCTGTATGCGCTCCTTTTCTGTGCTTTGTATTCATTTCTCCCCGCAGCCTTCAGTCATCTCGAGCCGAGTGGTGACGTCCTTGTGCCGTCTGCTTCGACTAAACTCGCCGCCTTGTCATGTCATTTCATGCTAAGTGACACCGGGCTTTGCTCTTTTTCTTTTCTACCTCAGCTTGTTCTTGATAACTTTTTGCAGCCCTTATGGCAGCTGCCTCAGCAGATGTCACAATGCCAGACGTTGTTTTATGTGCACAGAACCGTTTGTGTGGCACCTGGCTGTTTTAACTGGCACGTATTCATACAAAGGCTGGCACTGGAATGAGAGCCACCGCTGCCAAGCTCAAACAACCCAGCCAGGAGGGGAAGCGCTGGCACCAGTGGCAGAACCCACTTGGAAATGTGATGACTTGATCATGGCGTCTCCTGAAGCCAGAGAAAACGAACAGGATATCGGTCCATGCCAAGGACAAGGCAGCTGCTGGCAAACGGAAATTGAAAGTGCTTCATGCAGCTGGCAGCATGCCCCCCCCAATATGACTCGTCACACACAGGGAGATAGATGGGGGTACTGGGAAGGGGTGAGATTTTAGAATGACCAAGGATTTTGACTTTTAGGGAAGTTGGGCAAAAAGTGTGTTAGATTATTTGTGCTAAAATGAAACGCAATGCATGTGCAAGTGGTGCGCTCAATTTGGCACATACTGTACTTATCGTGTCATCATTACAATCGTCAGTTTCCATTTCACCACTGCACACATTTTTCATGTCGATTTATATTGAAAAATAAAATCATATTGCATAATAATTCATGTCCATAGGTTATGTGTGTGCAAGGAAAAGCAAAGCAAACGTGTATTGCATTTCACTTAATGCGCATTTAATCTGCCAAACACTGACCGTAGTCAAATGGTGGGGCAAGGGGCATCAACACAAGGCGTTCCAGTCACGAGTGTCTTCATCCCAGGCTGGCATATCCTGTCATTTAGAGGAGTCGGCAAGACACCATTCGTTTAATCACTCCAGTCTGATGAACCAGTGGGACGCCTCTTAGCCCAACTGTCGATGTTCCTCTCGTCCCACCTTTAGACTCTGAAGGGTCATTCCATTGCATCAGTCATGCAAGCTTTTTGAAACTGGGTGGAACGCGCTGTTCCAGAATGTCTTGACGGTCTTGAGATTTCGTTGTTCCCTGCACAGACTCAACGCACCCCAAGTCAGATGCAGCAAAACATCAGTGAGCCTCCTTCCATGTTTCACAGTCGGTCTGTCGTCCTTTTCTTTGAAAGCTTCTTTGTGTCGTCTGTGGACGTGGCGCTGATGTGACTTGTTAAAGAGCTCCAATTGTGTCTTGTCTGTCCACAGCACCTTCTCCCAGAATGCATTGTGTCTTGTCAATGTGCGTTTTAGTAAGTCCCAGTCTGCCGTTTTTAATGTGGAGACCTCCTGGGTCTTCTTCCACTGAGTCCTCCATCACTTAAAAAGTGAGAGATGGTGCGATCAGACCCCGATGGCTCTCAACCTTGGAGTTCCGCTTGCATCTCTTTGGAATTTGTCCTTGGCGTTTTGTCTGCCATTCTCAAAATAGGCAGATTTTCCCCCCTTGTGGCCGCATCCAGGCAGGTTGACTACAGTCTCATGGACCTTCAGCTTCTTCTTAATATTTGTAGTTGGTGTCATAGGAACATGAAGCTGCTTGTTGGTGGTCTTCTAGCCTTTGTCTTTCACATGATGGTCTATCATTTTCTTTCTGATCTCCTCAGATGACTCTCTCAGTTAATTGTTAGACACATGATGAAACCAAACAGAGTGACGACTATTGTCCATTTAAATCGGCCAAATGGCTGACTGCACGATTGGAGAAGACACATGTATGTGATACAAACCCAGGAAAAGGGCGAGAACTAAAACTCGCTCAAATCCAATTATTTAGGATCTTTTTCTAGCGGTCACGACAAACATGTCCGGGCCATTTGAGAATCTCTTTGAAGAATAAGCCACACTTGATCTCCTGTCACGCTTGCTTTGCTCTACTCAATGATATGAAATACAATCCAATACAATTTATTTTTGTGTGGCCCAAAATCACACAACGAGTGTCGTAATGAGCTTTAACAGGCCCTGCCTCTTGACAGCCCCCCAGCCTTGACTCTCTAAAAAGACAAGGAAAAAAACCCTAGTAGGGAAAAAAAATGGAAGAAACCTCCGGAAAGGCAGTTCAAAGAGACACCCCTTTCCAGGTGGGTTGGGCGTGCAGTGGGTGTCAAAAGAAAAGGGCGTCAATACAACACAACACAATACACAGAACAGAACAAATCCTTAATACAGTATAAAAATAAAAAAATGTACAAGTATGGAGCAGAATTTAACAGTAGATGATATCCCATAATATGATTTGGATTTGTTCAGAGTCCTGGAGACCTCAGTCATCAAGCCGCCTCCCCCTCTTGACCATTCCACAGCTGAGTCAGTGCTGGGCCAGCCAATCCGATGAAAGGACCCCTCTACCCGACGATACCTGCAATCCTCCATCAGGGATGACTTTACCTTAGGCAGGCAGAATAACTGGCAGGTGGGCTGTGGCACCAAGTGCCACATTTGAGTACCGAGAAGAGAAACAGAACAGGTGAGGGTCAGTAACCAATTCTAACTATCATATTACTTCTGTTTTAGTGCCAATAACTAACAACAGAGATGCAGTCTGTACAGTTAATCAGCAGCTCTAGTCAGGGTGTGCTAAACTGAAGTAGTGAGTCTTTAAAAGCTGAGACCGAAGGGGCATCTCTTATAGTAGCAGGCAGACCACTTCACAGTTTAGGGGGTCCTGTAACTAAAAGCTCACTAACCTCCCACTGTTATTTTATTAATCCTTGGAATCCTAAGCAGACCGGCATCTTGAGTACTTAATGTGCGCTCAGGTTTGTAAATCATGATAAGTTCAAACAACTAGGCCATTTAATGCTTTATATGTTGAAAGGAGGATTTTGAAATCTGGCTTTTCAGGAGGCATGCAGCACCTTTTTCAGTGAGCTGTAAGAAGAGGACTGACATATTTGTCCACATCTGTCTTAAGTCACACTGGTTGGGTGGATTGGTGACACTAAGTTGGCCATGGTGTGTGTGTGTGTGTTTTCACCCTGTCCAGAGATTATCCCTGTCTTGCTCCCAGTGCTTGCTGGGATAGGCTCCAGCTTCACCGTTGTCCTGCTTAGGATTAAGTGGGCTTAGAAAATGGTGTGGTGTCATAGTGGTCCTCCTCCTCCGAGGCATTCGGGCTCCTCCACCCTTCTTAATGTCACGGCTGAGCCAGGGTCTCATCGAGTGAGTTTTCTCCATGTTGATTTGTCTCTGTGGTGTTATTTTCCATTTTATGTTTTGGTTATGTTTTGATTTTCGTTATTTGTGTCCTCCAAGCTCACACCCAACACCCTACCCCACCGCCTTGTCCCCTTTTTAATGTCCTGGTCTTTGCCTTGGACGACTCTCTCCTTTGCTTTCTCTGCTCCATGTTAGTCGTCACACACACGATGACACCAAACAGCTGAGTGACGACGTTTCTCCATTTAAATCCTCTGAATGGCTGATGGCAAGACTGGACATAGACAAGCTTTACCCTTACCCTGGTGGTCTTTCTGGTTTCCTAACGGCACATCTTCGATGTTACAGTAGATCTAATTTGTGAAACTTCTTCTTAATGGTAGACTCCTACACGTTGATATCAAAAGTTGGACGTTCTCCCTGGAGGTCCTGTGATGGAATTCTGGCCTCCTTAGAAACTTCTCTCAGCGTCTTGTGTTCTGCTCTTGGGCTGAACTTGCTGGGGCCGCCCGGCCTGAACAAGTTGGCAGTTGTTTGAAATCTCCTTCACTTGTCTGAAGACCACATGGATGGTGGAGTGTGTGATTTCCTGATCTTTGGAGATCTTTTTTGAATTCCCTTACCAGACTTCTTTGTTCTGAAGGCCTCAGGGTGCTCTCTTGATCTTGGCGCACTTCAAACGACAAACAGCAAACCAAACTCAACCTCTGAGGTTTAAAGTAGACGGGTTCAGACGAGATCCTCACTCATGATGTTCTAAACATTTGCGCCCAGGTCTGATTTTACATGTGTAAGGTTTTAATAAATGGAGGGACACAATAACTTTTTCCACATGTGAAATTTGTATTTATGTACAATGGGGTACAAAATATAACTGTGGCCTGATGCTTGTTACATCACCATTATCTACAGAGAGTCCTTCAATGAAGATCAAATCTCTGTGTCGGTCGAGGATGAGGGTTGAAGACCACACGGTCTCCAGGGGTAAAAAAGAACGTGTTGTATGAAGCAAGTCCAGGCTGGATCAGTAAGTCTTGTAAGGAGCTCCGTGCTCTTCTCTCAGTGGTCCCAAGTGACAATATTGGTCCTTAAAGGGTGACAATATGTCAGATCCACAAAGACCGTCCAGGATTGGAAGAATACGTTTATCTGACATGTGCATGGAGTCACTCAGTACGTGGAAGGAGATGACTGACGTACAGCTGTTGATTACTCTTTTTGTCAGTTACCCAAGTGTGTGATTAGCTTCATTTCTCCTGTCTGTGCTAGTTACTGATAAACGGACCCTTGGAGTCAGGACTGTGCTACACTCGATTAGACCTGTTCTCTTACGATACTTGTCCTTGTGCTAAACGAGCAGTAGGACCGGGTCACAGATCAAGAGGCCTTCGTTCATCTTGCCTGAAGAAGGGGCCTGAGCTGGCATATTGGAATCTTTTTTAATTAGCCAATTAAAGGTGTCATCTTGCTTGACTTCTCATTACACCCATAATGGCTAACACGGCACAACACCCTAATGCTATTTAAATGCTTCCTAAGAGTGTTAAAGCTAACAGTTAACAAGAACAGTAGTCTTTCAGTATAATCAATATATGTTCAGATAGTGAAAATCAGTGAAAATCAACTCTCACAGTAGCCCTTGGGGTGGAAGAGGTGGGATCTCCTGGGCCAGGCCAGATGTGACATCAACGAGGTAAGAGGGGCAGGTAACTGCAGTGCTTCATCAGTCGCTGGCATCTGTCACCTTACCTGAATGGTGATGCATGGATGGATGGACTCCTGCTCACACACATGCAGCACTTGATATGTCCACCTGTGTTAACAAGAAAACATTTACTTTTTCACACGTCTGCGGATGGTGCATCACAAACATTAGCAGTGAATCGACCTGTATTAGAAAGATAATAAATAAAACCGCAGGGGCATTCAAACACGGCGCACGCATGAATCCCATTTTGAAAATCTCCCATTTCCTCTGCTTCTTATAACTCAGGCCAAGTTGGTCCACGACAGGGACTGCACGAAGACCCCTTGAGCAAAAGGGCAGCGTCACACTTTGAGACTTTTAATTACAGAGCGCGTCCTGCATTAGTAAAAAGCGAGCTTACAGGGCCTGTCTTTAAATAACTTGATCAATAAAAACTGATAACATCAAAGCTCGTCCAAGCGAGAAGAACAGAGAACAACGAAACACGACGTCACTGTCTGGGCACGGGGGCACAAAGCTGTCAGCCTGAAGGTCCAGCAAGTAGGACATCGGCTTTCACACTGGCCTTGTTTGGACCTGGCAGCATCTCTACAATACGAGTGACCCGCCATCCAATGAGAACTCAAATGGAAGGTAAGTAAAGTTCATTCTGTCTGCCTGTTATATAGCGCCTTTCACATCTTTCTATCTATCTATCTTATATAGTGCCTTTCATATCTATCTATCCATGATATAGCGCCTTTCACATCTATCTATCTTATATAGTGCCTTTCATATCTATCTATCTATCCATAATATAGCGCCTTTCACATCTATCTATTTATCTGTCTTATATAGTGCCTTTCATATCTATCTATCTATGATATATCGCCTTTCACATCTATCTATCTTATATAGTGCCTTTCATGTCTATCTATAATATAGTACCTTTCACATCTATCTATCTACATAATACATAGATTGACAGACAGGTAGATGTATGGATAGAAAGGAAAGGCACTATAGGATAGTGTGATGGAACCAGGGGCATCAGCGAGCCCCGAACATGAACACACAGAGTCCTGGGTTCAAATAATGGAAGGTTTATTAACTGCAATTACTTCCAAATTTGCATATTACAAGTAATTTCCTCCTCACAATTCCTCTCACCACCACACATGCCCACCTCCAGTCGAGTGTTGCCCCACGTCCTCCCAGCTCCGACTTGCCTGCACAAGAGAGCTCAGTCCATTTTATTAAGGACCCGGGAGTACTTCCGGTGCCATGCCAGGGCCACTGCCTGATGCAAGTACTTCTTTGTCATACCTCCCACTTATTAGGGAGCTCATCTCCCTGCACTGCCCCCATGCAGCACCCATGATCCCCAGCAGGGTTGTGTTGCTGGACTACATCTCCCAGCATTCCCTGCACTGATATGGAGGGCTGCTGCCATCTAGCGTTCTGGGGGAATAACACATCCCCTGCAGCACCTTCTGGTGGGCTGTTTGTCCATCACTTCTGGGACTGGTCAGAATGCCCATCTGTCTGCTTGGAGCCTCCCATCCGGGTAAGGAACCATCCCCTTCTCTGGTCAGGATAGATGAACATTATCTAGCTGTCTGTCTGTCTTTCTATCATACAGTGCCTTTCCTTCCTGCCTGTCTGTCCATTAGCCAGTTGATCAAACTACGAAGTGAGTGGTCTCATGTAATCTCTGGTGTGTGTGAGTGTGGCTGACCCTGGACTGGTGTCCCGTACACTTTGG
>JANRMT010062834.1:63849688-63874159 GCA_026402145.1 Polypterus bichir lapradei | reverse complement strand
AGAATTTATTGTCCTACCATCTTCCCACAGTGTCCCCTGGCGGTGCCCAGCAGGGCTGTGTTGCTGAAACTCCATGTCCCATAGTGCACCGCTGCAGTCCAGGTGAGCTGCCATCTAGTGTCTTAGGGGAGGCAGTGTCCTTGAAAAGCTGCGTTCCCCCATCCTTCCATCTCAGCGGCGTCCCGGCCGGGTTGAGCTGCCAGCCCTCTCTTGCACCCTTTACACACACATGTATTTTTATATCCAGGAGGTGTCGCCAACAGATAAACTCTCTCCTGGTCATTAAAAATAACAGCAGAATTATAAGTTAGGCAAACTTTATTATCCTAGAAGGTTATTTGTATTTAAAACATAAGACCTTCTTATAATGATACGAATGTGAGAGCCTGGGATGGCTGCATACTGCCTTGGACCCGGGACTATCGATAATCACGTCTGAGGGTGAGCCGGGCAGTGAGAAAACAAACAAGCAAAACTACTTTTATTCACCAAATGACAATATGGAAATGGGCAGCAGAAACATCCACGACCTAAGAAGTACGGCCGACACAACTCTGAAAACGACAAGGGTATAAAACAGCTGATCCGCAACGTTACAGTTGGAAGTGAAAAGCCAGGATTGAAACTAAACACCCAGACAATGAAAATCATGACAATAGCTGAAAATGGAGAAGCTGTGATAAAAGCCAATGGCAAAGAAATCCAAGGTGTCATTTCTGTGGGATCCAAGATTGGCTGTAATGGAGAAGCAGGCCCCGAAATAAAAAGAAGACAAACGCAAGGTCAAAGTGCACCAATCAGCACGTATAAGATGGGCCTCACTGCCGAGTGCGGAGCTCTCTGTGCTAATATGTCCCACATAACAACTCCACTCATGGGGGCCAAAGACGAATGATGAAGAAAGCAGACAGGAGGAAAATGGAATTACGGTGCTGGAAAAAGCTGCTCCACATACCATGGATGGCGAGAGTTATGAAGAGAGAGTTACTGGACCGGATTAAGCCAGAAACATCACCAGCAGCTAAGATCACCAGACTGAGACCGATGGACCAACCGACTTTGGCCAATTGCCTGAAAATGACCATAATGCTAGGAGTGCTCAGCAGAACAAAGAAAAGAGGCCATTGAAGAACACGGTGGATTGACGCCATCAAGACTGACACTGGAGTGAAGGCGATTGGTCAGAAAGCCTGGAAGGAGCTGATCCATAAAGTCTCGGAAGGTCAGCGACAACTAAATGGAGAGTAAAGTGAGGTCCAGACTACCTTCATCCAAGCTTTTATTCACACTCTCCTTGAATTGCAGCTAAAAAGACACCTAACTCTTCTCATGCCCATCCAAACGGATTCAGAGCCATCGCTCAATTGTCCATGAAAGTGGCCCTCACGTGCCGCATAGCATCCAGTGGCTTGGTCACTGACTGATTGTAGAGGTGCTGGTGTTGTTGAGTCCCAGCTCCTACCTGGCTATCATTTTGTGGCTGTGCAGCCTTTCTAGTGGTGGGCAGGAGTGCAGTGGGCGGGCACGTTAAACCAATCCTTTACAAGTGCCAGTCTCTCTGCCCGGTGTTCATGCCCAGCTGGAGCTCTGGTTTGTGGTTTAAACTCATTCTTGAGCACAGCGTGTAACCGCAGTCAGCTGGAGGCGATCCTCCATCGCAAATCCCCTGTCAGCTTCCAGAGAGCCTCATGTAGTTTAGATATTTTCAGAATGGCCGATGTTGTCATCGTCGTCTCAGCTCAATTTTTATATTCTGACATAAGTGACAGATTTGAAACCTGCATGTGGTTTTACCATTTGTTTGTTTCTTTTGACTGTCTCTTCAGAGAATCTCCTATTTTAGGAGTGAGATGGCCTGACCTTTGTCTACCCAGCATGCATTGCATGGCCTGGTGTAAACAAAAATAAGGGAAGCGCTAAAAGAGTGTGCAGGAAAAACAGCCATGTGAGAGTCTTAAGAAAGGGTTGGCACTGACTTGGACTTTTAAAGGGGTTAAGTGCCACCCGGAACGATAGTCCTAACCGGTCAAGCGTGCCACCGTACTGCCAGCAGGGAAGTTGTCAGGCACAGCTGGAGATGAACGGTAAGTCGGGACACAAGCTGGGGTTGAAACCAAAAGTGTGAACGGTCATGTGACTACAATAAAGCCAAATCGTTAAGCAGGGGTTCTTAACCTGAGGTCCGTGGACCCCTATGGGGTCTATGGATCAGTTTCAGAGGGTCCGTGAGGGTCAGATAAAAATGAACATTTATATTCACTCTGTGTCGATTTTGCTCGCATGTTATGAGTGCTCTGATTCCCTTTGCTACCACATACCTTTGTGAGTCGGGGTCTTCAGCACGTGTTTCTATCAAAACGAAAAGTTGAAACCGATTGGATTGTCGAAGATGACATGCGTGTCGCCTCGTCGACAGCCCCTTCACAGTTTCATGTTCTTATGCAAGGCAAACAAGAACAACCGTCTCATTGAAACAAAGCAGATAACGAGAGAGCAGATGGAGTAGTAGCAATGGTGGTAGAAAACGGAGTAGTAGTAGCAGATCTGTTTGAGTTTGCACCAGAGGATTGTGTCTCATCATTAGAATGAGCAGCCTTTACTTACTACTAATACTTTGTGCATGTCATATTCGATAAATAAAGGACATTTTATTCATTGCTTGCAACGTTATGTGAATATTTCTGGTGGAGGGGGTCCATAGCTTTCATTAGATTCCTAAAGGGGTCTGTGACTCAAAAAAGGTTAAGAATCACCGCGTTTAAGGAGACCTCCACCCAAAGGAGACATTTGTTTATGTGTTACTTACGCCGTATAGTTTGTAGGGATAGCCCAGAAAAAATATAACCTCATGTTTTCAAGGAGATTGGACATAACAGTGTTCCTGGTAAAATGGGAGCCTCTGATGGCCAATGCTGGACAAGAACAAACATATCAAAAACATCCGTGAAGAAATCTCCTGCTACCCCATGTCACATCACCCAATTGTACACGCACAGCATGCAAAATGTGTATGCAAGAACAAACGTAACTGGTTCTAAAGCCCCATTCCTTCTATCATACATTGACATAGTTGTATTAAGGGTGTGACAGATAGGGGGCGCCACTGAGCTCCAAACCCAGGAAACAATTGACAGTCACGGGTTTTTATAAAAAACCTCACGGGGGGATTATTATAAGTCACACAAGCACCAATCTACATAACTGTCTTCTTTTCCTCCTCCTGTCTCTTCTCTGTCCATCCAGCTCCCTCCAGCGAGTGTTGCCTTCCTTCATCCCAGCTCTGACTCACTGGAGGAGGCAGGATGGCTTCCCTTTATGTTGGACCTGGGAGTATTTCCAGTGACAGGGCGTGGCTCGAAGGAAGCACTTCCGGGTCAGAGTTGAAATCCTGAAAAGCAGGGAGCAGCAGCACCTTCTGGCGGCTCCCATGGGACCACAATTCCCATCATGCCCTGCAATTTTCCACATGGTATACTGTTGTCCTGGGATGCTGATATCTAGTGGATGGGGGATGAAAATATTCAAATTTAGGAGCTCAGATCCACTGCTTCCTTAGTAAGGGTCTCATACTCATCCCAGCCAGGGTGCCAGATAATCCTGCTTGGACTAATCCAGTTCAGGCCCACATCCTAGAGTACAGCCTTGCTCGGGGACCGGCTTTTGGGTGGCAAAGTCGTGACCCACGATTGTATACCATGGGAAAGAGTCAGGTACGGTTTGTGAAGTGCCTCGTGACAGGGCACCACGGTCAGTTTTAAGTAATCCACATTGACCTGCTGTGGTGATTCTCCAAGAAGATCTGACGGTTGTCATGTCTGTAAAATGATCCAAAAGTGAAGATTGGGTCATGAGAAAAGAAACAAAAAGATTTAAGAAACAAAATTACCACCCAACTCAAGCACTTAAAACAAGTTGCATCACCGTCTGGTTTGGGAACTTCTGACCGTAAGGGTAGTGCACACATCAGATAAGATCATTGGGCCCTCCACTGAAGACCTCTTTACAAAGTGATGTATCTGCAAAGTCTTCAGCCTTGTGGAGACCTTCAGATGGTCTCTTTGTCCCACTTCCAGTAGCAGCAAAGCCAGTTCTGCCTGGGTCTGCAACAGCCAGTCTGCCATACTGGGAACTCTGGGCTGCCCCCCTGTCCTCAGATCTGCTCCTGGTAGTTTATTTATATGTAGTTATGTATGTTACACTTGTTACTACTGTTGTTATGTATGTATTACTATCTGCTTCAGATTATTACAGTTTATATTCACTTGCCCAGAGGGGACTGGGCGGTCTCGTGGTCTGGAATCCCTACAGATTTTATTTTTTCTCCAGCCGTCTGGAGTTTTTTTTGTTTTTTCTGCCCCCCCTGGCCATTGGACCTTACTCTTATTCGATGTTAATTAATATTGATTTATTTTGTTTTCTTATTGTGTCTTTTATTTTTCTATTCTTTATTATGTAAAGCACTTTGAGCTACTGTTTGTATGAAAATGTGCTATAGAAATAAATGTTGTTGTTGTTGTTGTTACCAATTATTTTTCCCTTATTTGTCTTTTTATAGCATAGTTTCGATCTTTACCTGTCCTACACTTGTCCTGTGGGTGTCACTGCCTGCTGCAGTGCGCTGTATGGATGGTGTGACAGTATAGCCACTGGACTTGACTTGACTTGATGAAGTGGCTCATAAAATGGATGGTGTAAGTGTTGTCAGGGATCTTCTGGTGTCCCACCCAGGTCAAGAACTGATCCCTTGCCAGGGAGGGAGGCCAGAAGGATGAAGCGATCAGAGGAGTCAGCCATCCCAGAACCTTTACTTCTCCAATGCACTAGAGGGCAGCATTTTCGTGTTGCTGCCCCTTTTTTTATTTTCTTCAGCCCACTGGCATGCTGGACACTTTAGTCCTATGGTGTTGCCATGTTACATGCCAGGGGGTAGCTGCAGAGTGGAACCATCTCTGCCAGACCCAGAAGTTCTTCCATCAGACAGTGGCCAGACGCTAGAAGTATTCCCAGGGTCCGCTTTAAAGAGACCCGCTCTGTCGGAGAGTCGGGAGGCAGAGGACTACACATGCGAGGGGAAGAGGAGTTGGGAGAAGAACAAAGGAAGGAGTCACCACCCATTTATGTTCTTTATCGTGTAGAAGGTATTTTGGAGGGATAACACCCATAGTTTGAACCCGAGACTGTGTGCATGTTGGTTGTGTTTGTCTTCCACAATGGATACATCATGGCATTTGCTCACTCAGCTGGTTCGTGTTCCTTCAAATCACCGGTTCGTTCAGTAAGTCGTCACCTTTACGTTACCAGGTGAAGCGGCTCACCCACAGGGTCACTGCTGCAGACTGATCCTACATCTTCTTGCCCGTGCCCCCATAATGCACATCTTTGCAGCTTCTAAACACCTCAGATCAGCTTCAGCAATTTTTAGGGAAGCTTTGATAGCAAATGTGTCGGCTTCTAGAATTTCCAAAGGCCGCGGGGCCTGTGCAGAGTGAGAGATATCAGCCATTGGCACGCGACTGTTTGAAACTTAATAATCCAGCATATTGGGAACATTATATCTGCCTGTCATCCTTAGATTACACTTTGATGTTCTGTTTTTAATTTAAATGAGACTCGGGATAAGCAGAGGGATTAGTAAAAGAACAAAAATATTTTCCTCTTCCTGCCGTTAAAAATGAAAATATTTTAACAAAGATGGTGCCATCTTCACCAAGTTTCACTCAAATGTGAGTTTAGGCAGGCAGTGCATTGAAGGGTTAAGGCTTTGGGCATTCAACCACAAGGGGGTCCCACTTCTGTCACGATGGTGGCCCCGTAAGTTGAGCTTAGATTTAAAATAAAGAAGGCGTCAGCCCGGTCTCGTGTGCTCCATGCCGCACATGCGCACGTTCATTGATTTTCGTCACCGTTGATCGACGAGCTGATGAGCACTTGGTGGTGGATGTCGAGGTGCGCTGCGGACAGAACCTTGAGGCCTCGCCTTATTGATTGACTGCTTTAAAGAACATCTTTAATCTTAAGATCATTAGGCATTCTGGGAAGACCTGACAAACCCAGAGCTCGTGTGATTGGGGGGGTCCACCATAATGTAGGGTATTTCATTGGCTTTTAGGGGAATATAGCCTTTAGGTTTATAAGGAAGGATGAGCATCACGGGCTACCTGATTTATCTGCACATTAAAGAATCGATTTTACTGACCTTTTGTCTTCATGAAAACTACAAACGAAACAATGCAAGCCTCAGGATTTTAAGATGAAGATAAGGATATGAAGAGGAGGCTAGGGGTGGAATCATTGCTTTCTGAAGATGATGATGATGTCCTCTTCACTTCTTCTGAAGCAGTTTGAAGTGACTGGGACGAGGATCAGCACCTCTGTGTCTGAGCTGACGGTTCTGTCTCAGTAAAGAGTGGATGGCCCTCTGCAGGCGAGGAGGAACAACTGCCTTTAATGGAAGAGTTCAAGTATCTCAGGGCCTTCATGCCTGGTGGGGAAAAAGGGCATGGAGCTAAATAGAGGAATGGCAGCCATCCTACAGGTGCTGTATTGGTTAGTGGTCAGAGCCGAGTTAATGGACAAAACACTCAACTTCTCGGTCGATCATCCCTGTATGAGTGGGAGCTGTGGGTAACGATACAAAGAATGAGATCACAAATGGAAAGGGGCACCATGAGGTTTCTTCACAGCTAAGACTCTATGAAAGCTGAGAGCGGAACGCATTTGATAAGGTGCCACATGAAAGGGTGGGCATAAAACTATAAAAGAAGTGGCAGTTCAGGGTGATGTGTGTCGATGAATTGGCTCAGACACAGGAAACAGAGGGCGATGGTGACCTCATCAGAATTGGCTGACATTAAGAGTGGTGACCAGCAGGGGGCAGTGCTAGGGTCACTGCTGTTGTTCAGTTATACAAATGATGTAGATAGGAATATAAAAACAAGCGGGTTAAGTTTGTAGATGATACCAAGATAGGTGGATTAGCAGATCGAGAATCTGTTGAGCACTAAATGCGTGGAGTTTGTATTTTCTCCGTGTCGGTGTGAGTAGCCCAGTTTCGCTCTGCGTTCCAAACGGGCGAAGACTCTGAATTGGCCGAGTGTGAGAGTGGGCCCGGAAGCTTTCCCATGATTCAATTCAGTTTGTTTTAGTTCTGTTCCCTTCACTGAGTGTAGGCCCAGAACACTGTGACAAGTTCACATGTAGATACAAATACAAACTTTACCATTGAATAAGCACACCATGAGGACACAGAAAGACGCATTTTGTTTAAACACAGTAGTCGGAGGCTGCTTGACGTAAGCGAGGCCCAGCAGCATCTGGCCATTACTTAGTCGTTTAGTCTCTCAGAGACAGGCGTGTGATACATACATACACACAGGATGTCTGGAGACAAACGTGAGGGAAATCGACTTAAAAGTGGATGGAAACAATCAGACGTCTGACCGAGTGTGTCTCATGAAGGCGCAGCACAAAATAGAGCAGTGGAGGTCCCGTCAAACCTGCTGCAACAGACAGCAAGCCTCTGATTGCGATCAACTTTCAGCACCTCAACAGACTCTTATTAAACATACAAATGTGTGTGTCGTGAGTTAAAAAAAATAAACTAAGCGTGTCGCAATGGAAAATCATTTCTGCAACATTTGATTATACAACGGTGTTGTGATGTGTAAAACGAGTCCGCTTGCATTTGGCAACTCTTTGGAGGCCCTTTGTTCTTGCTGCTTTGTCAATCCTCGACGTTATCGGGCTGTTTATCGATCAGGCTGTTTCAGTGTCCTTCGTCTCGTACTGATAGGGGAACGTGTTTTGTAATTTAATCGATCAAAGTAGAATGTCGCCATTTTGCTACATGCAGGACATGTCATGGACCAACTTGGGCTCCAGCCTGCTCTGAAATTCTCCCAGTGTGTACACAGCGAGTGAATCCCCCCACCGTTCATTTTATTATTCTTTTGATGTGAAGGATTGGCATTCTCTCGCCCAAACTGAGTAAAGCTTGGGTCTTCCACAACATGCAAAGACAGCAATGGACGAGGAGTACAAGTCGACGGCACACTCGTCGCTGTTGTTTACCGGTATGACAGTATTGTCAGATTTAACCCTCGTGTTAAACATGTTGTGTGTTTTGCGTCTCATTTTCTTAACTCAGAATTTTTTCCAGACATTTTATGCTGTTATATTAATAAAATGTATAAAAAAAAATGTGGACAATTGGTGGAGTGAATCGTGAGGATCGGGCAGTGACATTCTACCCTCTCGTGCTCAGATAACAGCTTAAAGATTATAAGAAAAGCGAGCAAAGAAATGCACGATTGTGACGTCAAGGCCATGCCTTGATCTCCAAACATGTCACACGAAGGACGTGTCATAAATGTGCAGCAGGGCAGCGGTGGACACGCCTTTCCTGTGGTATTTCTATTGACGTTTGCTGTTTACGGGTTTCTATTAACATAATAACGCGGCTTCTTGTTGAAAAATATTCAATGTTTGTGGGTCATTCTTCAGGGGTAAACACAACACACCGAGGAGGTTAGTCATTGAATTCTGGGCAGCGGACAGTGGAGGAGAGGAAAGCAGACGGTGGTGAACAAAGTGAATGAAGAAATGAGACATTGAATGAAAGAATTTATTATTTTGAAATATCTGTGGTAGTTTGGAATTTTTTTTTTGTCTTTTTCATTTTGATATACTTTATTAACCCCCAAATGGGAAATTGACCTTTGGAGGTCACGGCCAACCCAGCAGTTTGTTGGCAATAACGGGCCTTGCGGGGGGACCCCTCATGCTGTGTTATCGTGATATTTCCCTCTACTTACCCTTTACCTAGGAGTAAGTGAACTCATCAGGTTCATTACCGGGTTGGTCTCCTGTCGCTCCTTAAGATTAACACACACACACAGAGACATACGCAAACACACAGCACGTTATTCCCTAGCACTACAATTAGCAACTCACACAAGTGCCACATGAATAACACGTGCAGAGTCCGCTCTCCCAGCTCCTCTAAGAGACTCACTTATCATAAACACGAACAACGTGTCTTATCTCAGACCGAAATATTTATTACCTGTGGTCTCCAAGAATGTATTCAGACACACAAAGGCTCATCTCAGGCCATTTATCAACCAGTTTACTTTAACACACTCTTCATCACCGGACTGAACTCTTCGTCCGCAGCTCGGATCATAGGGCACTTCTTACTGCTCCAGGTACTCAAAGAAATCGACCTTATTACTTCAGTCCCCCTAAATATGAAGAGAAAGTATAAAAAGTTAAAAGTGTTGGGGCGTAAAATGCACCGGAGATTCTCACCTTGAAAGAAGGCTCTAGGAGTCGAAGGATAGGCAGACAGAGTAATTAGTTTTATTGCAACAATCAATAACGCGGACTCAACCCAATTAAACCAAACTGAGCTGAGCCCTGAACAAGCCAGACGTCACAGTTTATATCCTCATTTCTTATCACTTCTGACTTCGCTAGCAACGGCTCCTTCTGACTGCCCACTCCAGCTGGCCCCTTGCAGGCCCTTTCTGTAGCCACCAATATTCCTCGTACCTTGTCCCTCGATAGATATTCTGATTGGCTGGCTGTCGATATGATGAGTGAATTCACTTGTCCGTTTTCCCACACAATAAACCGTTTTGATGTTGCTTAGTACCCACTGGCATGTCTTTCCTTTCCCAGGCTGTTTAGTAAGTTGTTGTCCCAGATGCCCATCCATCCTCAGATTATAAAATAATTGAGGGCCTGAGGCATCGGCATGTCTTCCTCTTTTTATCTGAATGGCTGTTTTAAAAGTGAGGTACAATTCAGGAGGAGGATATGCTTTGGTGTGTCCTGCGTTTAAGTTCATCCTGTGTTGTCTTGAGCAAAATACAGTGGAACCTCGGGTCACGAACGTCTATGAACACGTACAAATCGGGTTACGACCAAAAAGTTCGCCAAACTTTTGCATCTGTTCACGACCACACACTTGGTTGACGAACAAGCCAGTTTCCCTTCTGGTTCATACACTCCGATAACATCTACATGTGTTCAGTCTCTCCCTGTAGTGTACATTGTTCTTGGTGCATCACGCAGAGGGACTCTACCTCAAAACTGTAACCTCCTCTCAACTGAGCTTCCTCCTGTGGTATAATGGGTCCACAGCTCCCATCAAAAAAGGCCAGTTTTAATAAATAATCACCGCACTCGTGGCTTAGCGAGGGGGCGTGGTGGTGTGTGGCCAAAGCAGTTCCTGCGGAGTTTGTGATGTGGGCGTTTCTCACCTAAGTGCACAGGTGAGAAGTGATCCACATCCGTAATTGTTCCCAGGAGTTGCTGATTGCCACAACTACCACGTCCTCTTCATAAATAGAAGCGCGAGTCGGCTAAAGGGAAAAAGAAGAGAACAGGAAAGAACGGGAGGTTGCAGGAAAAGACAGGAAGCAGGAGGAGAAAGCTGGTACAGGAGAGAGCGAGCGAGCACGAGAGAGAGAGAGAGCGAGCACAAGAGAGAGAGCGAGCGAGCACAAGAGAGAGAGAGAGAGAGAGCGAGCGCAAGAGAGAGAGAGAGAGAGCGAGCGCAAGAGAGAGAGAGAGAGAGCGAGCGCAAGAGAGAGAGAGAGAGAGCGAGCGAGCGAGCGCAAGAGAGAGAGCGCGGTGCAGCTGAGCAGGGAGCCTGGGTGTTTGTTTCAGTGTTATTCAGTGTTTTTACATTTAGTTTACTATTACAGTATGCATTCTATGGTATATTTAACTATGTTTATGCTTAAAAATCTTTAAAGAAAATATATTTACATACTGTTCGTACGGTCTGGAACGGAATTAATTGTATTTACATACAATCCTATGGAGGTAATTACTTCGGGTCACAACCAAATCGGGTTACGACCAGAGCTCTGGAACGAATTATGGTCATGTCCCAAGGTTCCACTATATAATCAAAATATGGACCAAAAATGTATAGATTTTGTACCCCACTGTATCCAGCAGGGGGTGTTAGCTCCATTGTCGGAATGAGTTCTTTCGTGATTGCGGCATGTTACATAACCTATAACATACATATAATATAAAAAGGCTCCTTTAGTGATAAGTTGGTAAGGAATCACATAGGAGAAATAACTTCGCTTTCTTTAATGACAGTTTATGCTGCACATCAGACAAAGGAAGCCAATAACAAGACCTTCGGGTACTGAGGGCCCGATGTGTAGAGTCTGCCATTTTCGCCTTGCAGTGTTGGAAGGATTTTCCGGATTGGATAACGTTATCTCCCATCTGTCTGTCGGCTTCAAAGGTGTGCCGGTCAATGTGCCAAGGCTTGACGCTTTTCCTTCATGTGCAATCCTGCCATTCCAAACAAGGCACAGAGGGCACAGTTTCATGTTAACTTTGACACACAGAAATGCCCGTTTCGCAGTTGTCCCTATCTGGTCTTCTAATGCTTGCCTAGCAGTTCTTATACGGTTTACTCCTGTGTGCTAAGTCTGGCTTTGTGTTAGCTGTACATGTGAGTAGAAAAAACAACAGATTTGTAAAATATTTTTGTACAGAGCACAGTAACATATTAAACATATACACTTATTATACCCCCAAGTTGTTTTTTTTCTTTTTCTCCATCTAATGCCCCCTAACTTTCCACTTTTTTTTTAAATTTAAGCATGTCATTGCTGTTAGAAAAATTCTAAAAGTATGTTAAAGAAGAGCATTTATATCTCAAGGGAGCCGTTTCAAGATATGCAGCAAGTGTCACGGAGGTTAGAGCAGAAGACGTAGAGTTGACGTCTGTTTTTGGTAGATAAGAGAATTGGTGATCTTATCATGAGGGGATTTGCTCTTTGTTCCTTAGGAATTTTTTTTTTTTTATTTAAACATGGAAGAGTCACTTAGAAGAAGAAAAAAAATTCTCGATGGTAATTATGGCTGCACATTGCCAGTATTTTCAAGCTTTGCCCGTCCACTGCCCTTCATGACAAAAGAAAACCAACTTGGTGCCTGCGGATGTCCTTGTTTCCAGGGATCCATCTGTTGACTTGTGACCTGCCGTCACGTGAGGACGAGGCTAATTACGCTCTCTTTTTCCTAATCATTTCATCCTCTTTTGTGTGCTGTTGATGAGCACAGGATGATGTGCCTTGGACTCAGATTGGGGGCTTTGCAGATAACCTGAGGGTCAGTTTCAGAGAAGAGGAGGTTAGGAGCTGATACTGCACATTGCTGCACCCACCACATGACAAACCAACTCAGGAACCCAAGTACAGCCATGTGGCGGGTGACACCTCAGCACCACACTAGCTCAGTTGGAATGGTACCAGTATGAGGTTTTTTTATGGTGGCTGGGGTGCCAATTCTGCCACCA
Organism: Polypterus bichir lapradei; assembly: GCA_026402145.1. NCBI lineage: Eukaryota > Metazoa > Chordata > Cladistia > Polypteriformes > Polypteridae > Polypterus > Polypterus bichir. The sequence goes on along the minus strand of JANRMT010062834.1, from coordinate 63,861,825 downwards.
ACCCCAATGCAGATTAACGTCATACCCAGGACAGAGCAATTGCAGGTTAAAGGTCTTGCTCAAGGGTCCAACTTTTGGCGTTTACGGGATTCGAACCGGTTGCCAGTGCAGATCCCTAGCCTCAGATCCACCACTCCATCTGTGGTGGTGGAGCCTCTGCCTGATTTCTCCACAAACGTTTGCATGGTGCCAAGAGACATTCTGACTGATGTGCAGTAGAGTTACACGGCCCACCTGGTGGACATGCATTAAGAAATTTAAAATGGTGGCAGCGTTGGCGTCATTCCTTATTAATTCAACAGATTTTCACACAGATGACGACCCGTTTTCATTTTGGTGAAACTTGCCCTATGAATTATACCCACCTTCCAGGGCACGTGTTGTTGTTTGTTTTTTTTTTTTTTTGTTCTTCAGTAACTAAATTGATTTCCCCTTGAGACAGAGGCATGCACTCTTCTTCACAGAGGTAATTTAAAGTGAGTTCTTGTGATCTATGATTTGTCTATCGAAGTCATGTGGCCCAACTATAGCATGTTTGTAACAATCGCCCATAATGGGCGCGATCGCTACACTTCACCAACCGTGAGGGAAGTGCATGATGTTCGGAGGATATATTAGCATTAACAAATATTCACTCCTCGACCCCTCTTCCCCGCCCCCCCGTCCACCTCCACCGATACGTGGCAGAAACCCAGGAGGTTAAATGAGCAAGTGAATTTATGCATTTACGTGAAAGGTGGCCGGGTGCTCTTTCGTAACCCCATTCTCCTCCCTACACTAACTTGCCAAATCTTAACACACGAAATAAAAGGAGAAGGATTCAACAGAGTCTGGGTGAAACGGCGATGAATGCAGTCATGCAATTCTCATTGATGAAAGAAAAAATGGACCTCAGGCGAATACGGCCACCTTCTTGCTATCCTGAAGAATTTAGAAACACGAGTCCGCGTCACCCATGGGAGCACCCGGAGAACCACAGGTCCACATAACGCAAACCCCTTGCCTCTTCTCGGGGATTCGCCTCACTGTTTCCAGCTTCTGGGTGGCCACCCACAAATAGTGGATGTCCCCTGGGTGACGTCTGATCGTGCCCTATTCTTAGGCGTAGATCGCCGAGCTCCTTGCCTTCTGCTTCTCTCCCTTCTTCTTTTCTCGGTCCGCCGTTTCCCACAGAAACGTCCATTTCCTGTTTAGCTGTCATAGCAACATGAAGCCTTACCGGGTGGGGTCCTACCAGACTTGGTCGTCCACAATGATGCCTGAAGGGATATTTCTTTGTCCAGACCACATAATACAGTGACGGCCAGTCCAGAAAGCCAACCTGCTCGCTACACGTTGGAGATCTCAAAAACGAGTAGCGTTAATCCTTGTGATTTGTGAGGGGGTTACAGGAGTAGAAACCCCACCAATGCAAAAACCCGCAAACCCATTTTGGGCCCCTGATTACTGCATATTTCGAGTTTATTACACTAAATGAGTTACGAGAAACGCGAGACAGAATGTGTGTCACGTGGGTGAGGCTGGCCGCTGAGACAGAAGACGTGTGCCGTTCTTTAGTGAAATGTCACCTTTTACAAAATTGAACTTCTTCTAATATTGACCTATTGTAATAATCGCGTGTGTCTGTTTATGGTCGACAAAAAGTGATTGCGATTACAGGTACAAAGAAATCCCCCAAAACGGCAAACACTCACGACACGGCCCAGTCTCACAGATAAAGAAGATGGTGGTGTACTTATGAAATGAAATGAAATGAAATTAAAGTTAGGTCAAGTTTCCTCTTACCGTGATGCCAATTACGCCTAAGAAGTCTACCATCGACCACATCCTGGTACTGAGGTTCTCATGGAGCACAAAGGCGATTTCTTTGCAGCCTTTGTCGATTTTCGTAAAGCGTTCGACTCAGTTGATTGAGCTGCCCTTGTGGGACATCCTGAGGGTTCGCAGGATCCCCTCAGGGTTGCTGGATACCCTGGCCGGCCTGTACACTGGCACTGTGAGTGCCGTGAAGAGTGGAGGCAAATCCCCTGTGTTGATTCTGGGGTCCGTCAGGGGTCTGTCCTGCTCCTACTCTGTTCAATGCTTGCATGGACTGGGTGTTGGGCAGGGTCATAGGCTGCAGCGGCTGGGGTGCATCTGTTGGTGAAAAAAGATTTACTGATCTTGACTTTCGCTGACGATGCTGTGATCTTCAAAGGAGGCTCTGACCACGGGGTCTCGAGAAGTGAAGAGTCTGAGTGTCTGAGCCTGCGAGGGTCCTGATAAAAACCAACATTAGGCCTTTAATGACCACTTAGGCACGGCCATCAGCAGTGTGTCTGTCTACAGAGAGAGTGTCGACCACGTCATTGAGAGGTTTACTTACCTCGGCAGTGACATTCATGTGACTCTTCCTATGAAGTCAGTAGATGGATTGGCAGAGCATGGGGGGTCATGAGGTTGCTGGAAAGGGGTGTGTGGCACCCCCTCCTGATATCTCTATGCAAAAGGACGAAGGTCCAAGTCTTTAGAGTCCTTGTGTGATCCCTGTCTGTGAGACATGGACGCTCTCCAGTGACCTGAGATGAAGGCTGGACTCCTTCATGTGTGTCTCTCCAGAGGGTCTTTGGGTGCCACTGTTTTGACTTTGTGTTGCTCATAATGAGGCACATTACCTGCATTGTGAGGGAGCATCAGTTATGGCACTAAGGCCATGTGGCGCGATTACCCGAGGGTGACCCTCATTGTTGGACCAGGCCAAGGGGACCCCCACGTAACATCTGACTGTGACAGATAGAGGGTGGGTCTGGACCGTGTGTCTCCCTGGGGCAACCGGGATCCTGAGCTGTTTCGTCGTGTGGTGGGTGCGGCAACACGCTGTACCAGTGCCTGCTCCCTGACCTGCTGGTCACTAATTTTAGTGACAGGGGACAAATCTAAATTGTATTAAATTATCAAATTTACAAAACCAACACTGTGAAAATGAAAATTCGACAAATAAAATCAAAAAGTGCAGCACTGTCAGGCAGCTGAAGGAGCGCGTCCACTTAGCCGCCTTGAAGTGTGACCCCCCAATTAGGCTAGTGGAACGTGAAGCTCAACGAGTGGGATCATCGATTTTAGTCTCCTTCTCTGTCCTTGATTAGGTGATGGGCCTGCTCGTGTCACACGCTGAATGGCAGGAATGTCACCTCTTATAAAGACAAAGAGCTACTAAGGTGACATAATGATGGCTTTTTGAAAGAAGCCCTTTTTATTGATCACCGCACAAAGGCTCTTCCTTGCGGGGCGAAGGGCCAGTCTCTCATTTAGAGGTCAGTCTCCCACCTCAGGCTCATTTTAGTTAGCGTGCAGGGCTGGCAGCAGACATCAGCTGGAAAGGCCAAAGTCTGCTGTTTTGGTTTTTTCTTGTTTTTTTTAAGTAGCCGGCGTGAAGATTCGTCAGGTTACTTTTGTCAATCTGATGGTTCCATTTAAACGGGACGACATGGAGGATGTTAAAGTGTGCGGCTGGTTCAGAAGTACACACTGAAAAGTGGCCAACCTCTGGATGCTGGAGTTACATCAATGAGGGCCTTCCATCTAGCCATCTCGCTCACCCGCTTATCCAGTGCCGGTCCGTGGGCTGGAAAAAGGGCACAAGGCAGAACCAACACCCGGACGGGGCAGCAGTCCATCTGACATGAAAAGGGATTCAATTTATGATCACAATTCATAATTGATAGTCGGACTTCTTTGATGACTTAATCGCCAATAATCATTGAGAGATCTTCTGCTGTATATTCAGGTAGTAGTCAGTCAGTCAGTCACTGTCCGATCTGCTTTGTCCTGAACAGGGTCACAGGGGTGCTAGAGCCTTTCCTGGTGAGCAAACGCTGGACATGGGTGCCAGTCCATCACTGGGCAAACACACGCTAGTGTCACCAATTCACATGACCTGCGTGTCTTTGGACTGTGGGACTAAACCCACGCAGACATGGGGATGAAATGCAAACTCCACACAGGGGGCACGAATCCCATCCTCCTTACTGTGAGGCAACCACCCCGCCACCATGCTGCTCTACTCAGATAATAATACAAGAATACATCCATTATCCAACCCGCTATATCCTAACTACAGGGTCACAGGGGTCTGCTGGAGCCAATCCCAGCCAACACAGGGCGCAAGGCAGGAAATAAACCCTGGGCAGGGTGCCAGCCCACCACAGGGCTCACACCCACACACCAAGCACAATTTAGAATCGTCAATGCACCAAACCTGCATGTCTTTGGACTGTGGGAGGAAACCCACGCAGACATGGGGAGAACATGCAAACTCTCCACACAGGGAGGACCCGGGAAGTGAACCCGGGTCTACTAACTGCGAGGCAGCAGAGCTACCACTGTGCCACTGTGCCATCCTGCAAGGATACATTTCCAAGGAATTGTTTAATTATTTACTTACTCTCTTTGTAGAAGCGTCATCTCATTTGACGGCCCACTCAAATCCAGGGCATCATCCTCAACACAGCCAATTCCAAGGCGTCTGACGCATTAATAACATGAGTTGCGTTTTTCATTCCAACAGATGGTGCATACAATTAATAGTATAACCTAATAAAGGGAAATTCCTGTAGAAAAGAAATAAAAGGGCCGATAGAGGAGGTGCTAATCCATTTGAGCCTGAAGGTGGTCCTATCGCGGGTGGTCTCAAATTTAGGGCTGTTCATTTAACGTGTTATTTATTTGATGCGATTTTCTCAGGTTCTGATTTTTTGCTGCATTAATGAGGGCAGATGAGCCGAATGTTTAACAGGTTTGATTGAGATTCATACTCTTTTTTATTTCTTGTTTTTTATTTTTCTATTTAAATTTTCCTGTATTGATTTACAGAGTCCGTTTGTCTGTTAGCAGCTCGGGTTCGTATCGTATCTAACATAATGGCCACCTTGAAGGAGGCATAACGCTAATAGCCCGCTCATCATGGCTGCTCATGTAGTAGTATTGACAATAGCACTGGCAGGGTCGTCCTGTGTACGGCGCACAGTGTAATCCTCCACTGCATGTTAAAAACACGCTCACCACAACGGAGGACTCCTGTCTTATAAATGGTGGCATCAAAAGGGCACATGGGGGAGTGTTGTTGTTGCTGTGGCCGGGTGTGTCCACTGCTTTCTGAATTGGCTATAACGAAGTGCTGAGCTTTCATCTGCAATCAGGATCAGCAGAGCCAAACGTGATTACGTCCAAAGAGTAGCACATGACTAGCAGGAGGGCAGTGTCGGAAACAGACTGGCGATGGAGCTGGAGATGAATCTTACACTCAATGGCACACTCCGGCTGGCACATGCGACGGAGCGACGTCCTGCTCTACAGACCCCTGCCACTGGAGCTGATGTTTGGACGTCACGCTGAGCAGACCGCAGTGTCAGTGTATAGAAAGAGGGCACGGTGAGTGCCTACCACTCGAGCCTGCTCTGCCCTTTCTCATACATCTCCTCCGTGTTCTGAGACCCGTCTGTAATGTGGACCCCCATGTACTTGTGGAAGTCTACAGTCGTGGCCAGAAGTGTCGAGAATGACCCAAGTGTTGGTTTTCACCAAGTCTGCCACTTCAGTGTTTTTAGATCTTTGTGTCAGATGTTTCTGTGGTGTACTGAAGTAGAATGACAAACATTTCAGACGTTTCAAAGGCTTTTATTGACAATGACATGAAGTTTATACAAAGAGTCCATATTTGCAGTGCTGGCCCTTCTTTTAAGACCTCTGCAATTCACCCTGGCATGCTGGTTGGCAATCAACTTCTGGGCCAAATCCTGACTGATGGCAGCTGCCCATTCTTGCAGAATCAGAAGCAGGTGGGTTTTTCTTTGTCCACCAAGCCTGATCACAAGTTCTCAATGGCATTAAGGTCCGGGGAGTTTCCTGGCCATGGACCCCAAATGTCGATGTTTTATTCCCCGAGCCATTTAGTTGTCACTTTTGCCTTCTCCATCATTGCTGGTCACCAAACTGTTCTTGGATGGCTGGGAGAAGTTGCTCTCGGAGGATGGTTTTTATACACCGGTGGCAATGGCTTGTTTACTGGTGTGTTTGGGGTCCTTGTCTTGTTGAAGCCCCCCAATTCAAGGGCACTTCCTCTTCGGCATACGGCCACATGACCTCTTCAAGTATTCTGAGGTATTCAGACTGATCCCTGGTAGGTGACTAATGGGCCCGATGCCACACTATGAGAAACGTCCCCATATCCTGATGCTTGCACCACCCTGTTTCACTGTCTTCAATGTCAGTGTTTAGAGGGGTCAGTGTCTGCGGCCCCCAGACCCCAAAACAACAATCTTGCTTTCCTCAGTCCACCAAATGTTACGTCATTTCTCTTCAGGCCTGTCAGTGTGTTAACCTCTTCAGCACACGTCCGTCTTTTTTTCAACAAGGGGACTTTGCGGTGTCTTCTTGCTGCTAGCTTGGCTTCACACTGGTGTCTTCTGATTGTAACTCGGGTATTCCCAGGTATCTTTAGACCTTCCTCTTTGTTCTTCCTGGAGCTGATCAAAGGCCGAGTCTTTGTCATTTTGGCTCTTCTCTGTCCCATTCCAGTGGTAAGTTTTCTGTTTTCTTCCACGTCTTTCAGGTTTTAGCAGCCTGTCATTTTCTGCACTTTTTTATGTGTTTTCCCCTCTTTAATCAACTTTTTAATCAAAGTGCGCTGTTCTTCTGAACAATGTCTGGAGCGACCCATTTGACTCAGATTTTCAGAGAGAAATGCACAATAACCAGCGTGAACAACATCTGCCTCCTTAAATGAGGGCCGTCATTGACACCTTCTTCTTCTTCTTCTTTCAGCTGCTCCCGTTAGGGGTCACCATAGCAGATCATCTTATTCCATATTTTCCTGTCCTTGTCATCTTGTTCTGTTACACCCATCACCTGCATGTCCTCTCTCACCACATCCATAAACCTCCTCTTAGGGCTTCCTCTTCTCCTCTTGCCTGGCAGCTCTATCCTTGGCATCTCTCCTCTGCACATGACCAAACCAACACAGTCTCGCCTCTCTGACTTTGTCTCCCAACCGTCCAACTTGAGCTGACCCTCTAATGTCCTCATTTCTAATCCTGTCCATCCTCATCACACGCAATGCAAATCTCAGCATCTTTAACTCTGCCACCTCCAGCTCTGTCTCCTGTGCCACCGTCTCCAGCCCATATGACACAGTTGGTCTCACTACCGTCCTGTAGACCTTCCCTTTCACTCTTGCTGATACCCATCTGTCACAAATCACTCCTGACACTCTTCTCCACCCACACCACCCTGCCTACACTCTCTTCTTCACTTCTCGTTCACAATCCCCATTGCTCTGTACTGTTGATCCTCATCCACCTTCGAAAATTCTACTCCCCTCATCCTCACCATTCCTCTGCCCTCCTTCTTATTTTCACACATGTATTCTGTCTTGGTGGTCCTACTGACCTTCATTCCTCTCCTCTCCTCTCATATCTCCACCTCTCCAGGGTCTCCTCAACCTGCTCCCTACTCTCGCTACAGATCACAGTGTCATCAGCAAACATCACAGTCCATGGAGACTCCTGTCTAACCTCGTCTGTCAGCCTGTCACCATTGCCAATAAGAAAGGACTCTGAGCCGATCTCTGATGTAATCCCACCTCCGTCACTCCTACCTCAGACCACACCACGGTCACACTCCCCTCGTACATATCCTGTACAACTCTTATTTACTTCTCTGCCACTCCCAACTTCCTCATACAAGACCACAGCTCCTCTCGAGGTCCACAAAGACACAATGCAACTCCTTCTGGCCTTCTCTAAACTTCTCCATCAACATCCTCAGAGCAAACATCACATCTGTGGTGCTCTTTTTTGGCATGAAACCATCCTGCTGCTCACTAATCATCACCTCACCTCTTAACTGAGCTTCCATTACTCTTTCCCATAGCTTCATGCTGTGGCACATCAATTTTATCCCCCTGTAGTTACTACAGTCCTGCACATCCCCCTTATTCTTAAATATCGGCCCACCAGTCCACTTCTTCTCCCCTCCTCAGGCATCCTCTCACTTTCCAAGATTCCATTAAACAATCTGCTTACAAACTCCACTGCCATCTCTCCTAAACACCTCCATGTTTCCACAGGGCCGTAATTGACGTGGACCTCACTAATTAAATGCCACATTGCTGTTGTTTTTGAACAGCCTAATATTCCCTTTTCTATAAAGGAATAACACAAATGTGATCATTTTTTCTTCATGTTTTGATTTGGAATAGAATGTGTGGTGTGCCCAATTCATTTGCGTGTATGGAAATAAATGCTATGAGAAGGATTTTGAATTTTATTCACTTTTTTAATATTGTTCTGAACTCATGTGCACGTCTGAGCTTCACCGTCCTCTGTATACGTGACAGGACGATTCTAATTGAATTTTTTTTACTTGTAATTTTGTCCCTTTTTTGTCTTCACGCTTGATAACACAATAGAGAACGAGCCTGCTAGAATAATACAAGGTGTCTAACTGACGCCACAGCCGCTCCAGTCGGTGGTCTTTTTCACGCTGAAGCCGCCCCTTTGCCCGGTTACATCTGAACCAGCTGCACTCTTGGCAGTTCAGAATGTTTTTGTTCCTCGAGAGCGAATCGTAACTAGAAAAGTAAAAGCATCCCTTGGCAACACAATGTCCCCGCTTGCATTTTTAACAGACATGCGATTGCGTAACACGTTGAATGCAGTTTTTTTGACACGCGGGTTGCTATAGCGTCTGAGACAATAGGATGGCCGTGACAGTCGGAGGAGGTGGATTTCAATTGTCTGTCACGTAGTGTGCTGGGGCTGTGGGGTCTGCTTTTTTTTTTTTCTTTCTGTAGGCTGGAGAGGCGTTAGTTCCGACGTTTGTTGTTAGGTGTGTGTACTCGACTGCCCTCCGCATCGTTTGGCCAAGTGGCGTCCTTGAAGTGCTCAAGCGATAGCATGATGCGGAGAAAATGACCCAAATTGTAGTGATCAGGCGAGTGGCTTCTGCATCATGACATCACTGAGTGTGTGGCACGAAAAACGGGATGACAAGTATTCAATCCCCCTCCACTCCCTGGACTTTGCACCCTGTGATTGTTTTTCTTATTTCCAAGAATGAAGAGGGACCTTAAAGGAAATGTAGAGGAGGTCAAGAAGGAAGACGACGGAGGCACTGAAGGCCATCACTTTGCAAGAGTTTCAGAACAGTTTTGAACAACAGAAAAAGCAGTGGGACCAAGGGTATTGTGTCTCAGGGGAGTATTTTGAGGGTGATTACATTTTGGACATGTTCAGGGAAATATACAAAAATAAAAACTCGTTATTTTTGGGTCCCCCTCGTGTGTGTGTTATGCTTGGTTTCTAGCATAAATAATTCTGGAAATGTGCTCGCAATCCAAAACACAAAGCGAATTTCCCTATAAGAAATAATGGAAACTCAGATGATTCATTTCACAACCCAAAACTATTAATATAAAAATGATAAATACAAAATATTAAGTAAAAATACATAAAGCAAATTAACCTGCACTTTACCTTGGAAAAGAATTGTGGCTGGTGTGAGTGAGTTTCTAAACTCTTGTGGGATATCACCCAACGGGACGATGCGCGGAAGAGCATCCCGAAGCAACCACAGGCTCCCAGAGCTGTAGCAGATCGCCGTAAAAGCGAATCCGAAAAGATCGCGGACATGCTATGAGCACCTGCCGTTGATACAAGGAACATTATAAATGCACAGGGCACAGTATCACTTGGCCACTAATCTGGGCACAACCCTGCCTGACTGCTGGGTCTGTGTATAGGAGAGCGGCCGATCCCACTACAATAAATAACCGGGATGTTCATGTTTCAAGCTGAATAAAGATGGTGTTGCTAAAGTACTGAGACTCAGCCTCGTGTTTTGGGGTACAAAACGGGGACTCGCATGTCACAGCACACACACACACATGATCACGATACTGTAGTAAACAGTATACGCTCATACGGATGTTGACTATATGAGTGAGGCACGCCGACTGACGATTACCCACCATCGGCTCAGCTGTGATCGTGTGACACTCGGCTGACAAAGCGCATACAGTATGTACCACTCGTATTGCAAGACCTCGCTCATTTATCAAGTCAAAATTTATTAAAAATTTTAGCTTATCTTGCAAAACACTTGCAAACCAAGTTACTCGCAATCCAAGGTTCCACTGTGTGTGTGTGTGTGTATATGTATATATATATATATATATATATATATATATATATATATATATTTTTTTTTTCATAGCATCTGTAGTCCAAGTCTCGATCTGATTGTATGGGTGAATACCTACCAGGTAACGCATGTGGTTGGTCTGCCAGTCGGCAAACATCCGCTACGAGCCCTCTCAGTTGCGAGAAGCAAATCATAGAATGTTACATAGTTTACTGTCAAATAACCACATGTGGTACCTGGTAGGTAACCACCCATACATCACATCAGATCGAGACTCGGACTACGGATGCTATGAATGTAATTACTCCGATCTCCAGGCTGTCGAATAAACAAACCACACACCGTGGCGCAGCGTAAAGGGACATCGTCTCTGATGCTGATGTCCAAGGTTCAACCCCCGCGAGGGGTTTAGTGGAGTGTGTACAGGCGAAACACGTGTTGCGTTTAAACTGTGTTTTATATATATATAATATAATATACAGTGCATCCGGAAAGTATTCACAGCGCATCACTTTTTCCACATTTTGTTATGTTACAGCCTTATTCCAAAATGGATTCAATTCATTTTTTTCCTCAGAATTCTACACACAACACCCCATAATGTCAACATGAAAAAAGTTTATTTGAGGTTTTTGCAAATTTATTAAAAATAAAAAAACTGAGAAATCCCATGTACATAAGTATTCACAGCCTTTGCTCAATACTTTGTCGATGCACCTTTGGCAGCAATTCCAGCCTCAAGTCTTTTTGAATATGATGCCACAAGCTTGGCACACCTATCCTTGGCCAGTTTTGCCCATTCCTCTTTGCAGCACCTCTCAAGCTCCATCAGGTTGGATGGGAAGTGTCGGTGCACAGCCATTTTAAGATCTCTCCAGAGATGTTCAATCGGATTCAAGTCTGGCTCTGCTCTGGCTGGGCCACTCAAGGACATTCACAGAGTTGTCCTGAAGCCACTCCTTTGATATCTTGGCTGTGTGCTTAGGGTCGTTGTCCTGCTGAAAGATGAACCTTCGCCCCAGTCTGAGGTCAAGAGCGCTCTGGAGCAGGTTTTCATCTAGGATGTCTCTGTACATTGCTGCGGTCATCTCTCCCAGTTCCATCCCCACAGCATGATGCTGCCACCACCATGCTTCACTGTAGGGATGGTATTGGCCTGGTGATGAGCGGTGCCTGGTTTCCTCCAAACGTGACGCCTGGCATTCACACCGAAGAGTTCAATCTTTGTCTCATCAGACCAGAGAATTTTGTTTCTCATGGTCTGAGAGTCCTTCAGGTGCCTTTGGGCAAACTCCAGGTGGGCTGCCGTGTGCCTGTTATTAAGGAGTGGCTTCCGTCTGGCCACTCTACCATACAGGCCTGATTGGTGGATTGCTGCAGAGATGGTTGTCCTTCTGGAAGGTTCTCCTCTCTCCACAGAGGACCCCTGGAGCTCTGACAGAGTGACCATCGGGTTCTTGGTCACCTCCCTGACTAAGGCCCTTCTCCCCCGATCGCTCAGTTTAGATGGCCGGCTAGCTCTAGGAAAAGTCCTGGTGGTTTCGAACTTCTTCCACTTATGGATGATGGAGGCCACTGTGCTCATTGGGACCTTCTAAGCAGCAGACATTTTTCTGTAACCTTCCCCAGATTTGTGCCTCGAGACAATCCTGTCTCGGAGGTCTACAGACAATTCCTTTGACTTCATGCTTGGTTTGTGCTCTGACATGAACTGTCAACTATGGGACCTTCTATAGACAGGTGTGTGCCTTTCCAAATCATGTCCAATCAACTGAATTTACCACAGGTGGACTCCAATGAAGCTGCAGAAACATCTCAAGGGTGATCAGGGGAAACAGGATGCACCTGAGCTCAATTTGGAGCTTCATGGCAAAGGCTGTGAATACTTATGTACATGGGATTTCTCAGTTTTTTTATTTTTAATAAATTTGCAAAAATCTCGAGTAAACTTTTTTCAC
>JANRMT010062834.1:63793274-63849288 GCA_026402145.1 Polypterus bichir lapradei | reverse complement strand
TTTCTACACCCACTGTATATTTACACTAGCTGTGTAAACCCGGGCTCCTAGAAACAATTGAAATTGTCAGTAAAAAAATTGAAATGCAGATACAGGTTTCGTTTTGCGGTCGCCCACCTTGTCTATCAGCAGCTAAGTGAATTTCTCTCTCGTTTGTCTTTCCTCTGCGGTCTCACTTTGGTGACAGAGTCGATTTCTTTCAGCTTCATGCTGTTGCCTCGCACTTCTTTCTTCTTCCGACTCGTTAACTTGGGGCTGCCTGGCTGGTTCTTTGAGCTTCATGCTGTAGCCTCGCACTTCCGGGCCGGACAGACAGACAGGCAGACAGACACACTGCCACACGTAGACGTTTATATATAAGACAGATATACAGAGAGAGAGAGAGAGAGATCGAGAGAGTCTAAAACAGAACTGAAGCAGGTTGCCGGTTTTCTGGGTTGCTTAGACAGGTGGCAGGAAGGGGCGGGTCTAGGAGGACAGACATCAGAGATGACATCAGTGGTGGTAGGGCTGATCTGCAGAGGGAGGAAGGATCAGGAAACAGCGCCAATCTCTGGGCTCGGCAGGTAACTACATTCACAACAGCCTTTTAGCTGGCTGCCGTGCACACATGCGTGACACACACATGCAGACAGTGCCCACATGTGCCCACAGTGTGTATACAGATTATTTGTTCTCTGCTTCCCCACCAAAACAAGTGAATATTTGCATATTAAAATTCAATGTCGATTTTGTTAACCATCCAAAAAAGAAAGATAAAGTCCAGTTTGCCCGCGGAGCCATTCCAGGTTGTGTCTTAGTCAATTGAAGTCGCTTTCTGGGTGGGGGAGAATTGCTTTCTGTGTATTTATATTTTAACTTGTGTATATAAATTATAGAGACGCGTGGAAATTACATTGCAGTTTAGCGTCTCTTATTTTTCTGCAGGAATTTCAATTACGGCTGCCAACAGGTTACTCTCCACGGGGTTCTCTCGCTCGCTGCTGTGTGCGTTTCATTGATTGCTTTCAATTTGCGTGAATTTACTTGCCGAGCTTTGGCGAGGCCCGCATTAGCTGCAGTTTCTCTCTTCTTTTTGTTTATCTATAACAGTTTTGGTTGACTTTATGGATGTCGTCCACATGTTGCCCCACGTCAGGGGCGCGCTGAACCCCACAAGCACAGAGCCCCCATGCTAATCTATGTATGTTGCGGCATGTTGATTTTTTTTTGCTGTACGGCACGTTTTTAAATGTTTACACACTGATTTTGTTGGCAGTACCAATACAATACAGTAAATAACGGTGTAATTTTATTGACATTTTTATTCCTGTGAGTGGCTGTGTAGGTAGGGGGGGTGCCCAGGGACCGCTAACGCTCTTAAGACGACCCTGCCTCACATCACTTCATCATAAAGGCAGGGTCACCGAGCAGCCTCTTCAGGTGTCACCACTGTCTCCGTCATTTACAGGACACTGCAATCACAAAGTTACAGACTCGACACACTCCAAAAGGTTTGGGGCAGCCACCCATGTATTGTCCCTGGCTGCAGTGGGTTTGAAAAATCAGACAGAAGTGTCTTCTGTGGGGTCCAAAAGTGAACTGACTATAGGCTGTAAAGATGGCGTCTCTAAATACCAAGACCGGAAGTGACCACCTTCTGACATCATAACCAGACGTGACGTCATCCCTAGGCGGCGGAACCAGACGTGACGTCTTCAGAGATTCTCACGTCTGGTTGGCGTGGAATTACCCTCACTTGGTCCATACAACGTCCTCCTACTCGCTCATGCGTGACAATGCCCAAGTAAATACCCAGAAGGCACACTCTTAGAAGTTCTGCAGACCCTGCCCCTAAATTCACCGGTGGAGCTGCTGTTGGCCCCAAAGGAGGAGGGAGAAATCGACTGTGTGGGACGGCTGATTTCTTTATTAATAATCCTGTGGGTGTGTTATAACCGACATGAACTGAAGGCAGCTGGGTGTGCTGCCATTGCCACCTTCTGGTGTACGAGGCTCACCTCCACCTCTGCTTCCTCAGCCTATCCTTACAGACCTGTAGAGTTACACAATGAACATTAGGACCCTCTGGACAAGAACAGGCCATTCAGTCCTATAAAGCTCGCCAGTCCTGTCCACTTATTTCTTCCAAAAAAAAACATCAAGTCGAGTTTTGAAAGTCCCTAACGTCTTACTGCCCACTACACTTCTTGGTTGCTTATTCCAAGTGTCTATCGTTCTTTGTGTAAAGAAAAACTTCCTAATGTGTGTGTGAAATTTCCCCTTCACAAGTTTCCAACTGTGTCCCCGTGTTCTTGATGAACTCATTTTAAAGTCACCATCTTGATCCACTGGACTAATCCCATTCATTTAGAAATACTGTATCTGTTGGTTGTTTCCATAGTCCCCAACGTTTCTTTCAGGGGCTCAAAGATAACTGGCAGTTCCATAGGCCAGGGGTTTCTAGTCCCCTCCTTATTTCATTAAAGGTCCAGAGTTGAATCCAAGTGTGGAGTTTGTGTTTGAATTGTCAATGTGAGGTCCAGAGAGCTGTTGGTGCAAGTGAAGCAGACCATCATCTGGCTGAAAACGCCAGACCACCTCATCCGAGAGACGGCAGAAACATTAAGAACGGACAAACCGACAGTGTGGGACGTTCTAAAAAAGAAGGAGAGCACCATCAGGTTCAGCAACACTAAAGGACTGGACAGCTACGGGTCCGTTCACACCCACGGCTGTGTTAGATGATCACAGAACTCTTTCCTTGGTGATGAAACTTGTAGGATGACATCAAAAATGCTGTTTCTGAGGCAAAACCAAGAAATGCAGAAGAATTGTGGAATGGAGTCCAGTCATCCTGGGCTGGAATACCTGAGGCCAGAAGTTGGTCAACTCCATGCAACACAGAAGGGCAGTCATCCTCAGAAACAGTAGATATACAGCTAATTATTAGTGCCGTCATGTTGGTCACCAAACTGTTCTTGGATGGTTGGGAGAAGTTGCTCTCACAGGATGTTTTGGTCCCATTCTTTATTCAAAATTGTGAGTGAGCCCTGCACTCCCTTGGCTGAGAAGGAACCCCACATGACATATATGTTCTCAGGATGCTTTATTGGTGATGAAAAGCCCTTCACAGCGGGTAGCCAAGTCAGGAGCACTTGCAGAAGGTCAGAGTATCACCAGTAAGAGACAACACCACATGGGCTCAGGAGGACTTTGGCAAACCTTCATCAAGTGACCCAAGATGTAGTTAAGTGTGCTGTGTGAATAGGAAGGCGTGTGTTAACTGTGTCCAGATGTGCTGTCGACTTCTGAGACTGGACCGTCACTCTGTGAGAACATGTGTTGGGGTCGGCCCAATCGACATTTCAGGTCTGTTTTTTTGGTAGGAGATGCACATTGTGTCCTCTGGGCCAGAGAAGAGAAGGACCCTCCAGATGGTCACCAGCCCAGAAGTCAGCATCTGTGGTGGTCAGTGCCCCGGGCCAGGGGAACATGCACTTCTGTGCCAGCTCCATTATTGCTCAAAAAGTCCAGACAGATTTTGGAGCAACATACAATGCCTTCAAGATGACGTCTCCTCCATGGGCATCCATGCAGATTTGAGCAAAAAAAAAAAAAAAACCCATTCTACCCTTGTTACAAGGATATGGCTGCATTGGCCCAGGGTACAGGTACTCGATGTTACTAATTGAGAATGGCAGTCAGTCATTTTCTAACCCACTGAGCCCTAAACAGGGTCACGGGGGGTCTGCTGGAGTACAAGGCACAAGGTAGGAACAAACCCTGGACATCCTAAGGCAAAAAAATACACACACACATACACACATCAAACCTAACCACACACACGGGCCAATGTAGGATCTCTAATCCACCTAACCTGCCTGTCCTTACACTGTGGGAGGAAACCCACTCAGACACGGGGAGAACATGCAGACTCCACGCAGGAAGGACCCCGAGACACAAACCCTGGTCTCCTTATTATGAGACAGCAGCGCTACCACTGCGTCACTGTGCAACACCTCCCCATTGAGTATGTGTGAAACACAAAACCTCACAATGAAGACCCCCCCGCCCACACACACACACACACACACACACACACACACACACACTGTTGCACACCTTGAGACTTCTCTGTAATAGGAAGGGGACAAAGTGACACCTGGAGCACCCGGTACATTGGTGTCTCCAGCACTGAAACGTTTGTTAAGTGTGGTGAGGAGGAAAGTGGTCCGTTTGTTACCAAACTTTTTCTGTAATATGTTGCAAGTATCAAAATCAAAAATAAGTGTTTATTTAAAAAAAAAAATACAATAAGTTGTAAGAACAAATAACGACCTCATTGTTTTCAGGGGAAAGAGCACTTATTATCGTTTACTAATTCTGTTTTTATTTGCATTTTCCATAACGTCCCAACTGCTGGAGGGATTGTTGTATTTAAATATTGCACATTTATACGGTTTACTTATATTCCATGTGTTCTGGGAGGGGAAAATCCCTCAAAAGGTGGGGCCACCATGATGTCACTGTCGAGGGACCACCCACAGCCTTTATAGCTCCGGTTGAGCTGTGGGTCACTCAGAGGTTCATTGAGGTTGGTGGTGTGAGGGTTGTTTATCAAAGTGAGCGTCGAGTGGGTTTTCAGGTTACTGTGGATTGTCAGCTTTGTATTTTTTCCTTTGGTTTATGGACTTGGACTTGTTTGCCTTGGTTTGCATGGTTCTTTATTTTTTAATTATTTTTAAAGTAAACCTTATTTATTAATAGTCTTTGTTGGTGTCATGTCGGAGGTTTATAGTTATTCTCCCCTTTTAATACATTTTTGAATTTTTAAAGCGTGAGCTCCATATTGGGCCTGTGCAGGCCTTGAGACCTGCCTTTTGACTTTGGGGTCAGGCCGCCTAGGGTGAGGCCAATTTTGCAATCAAACACGTTGAAACCCAAATCTAGCCCCTGGTATTTGGAGGCCTATTCACCTCTTTTGATCATTTTAATAGGATGTCATACACAGGAACTGAGCTGAGAAAGCAGGTTAGGATAAAGATGGAAATAAGCGAGGAGAGTGTGTTGAGCAGATGGAAAGAGGACATTGAGAGGCTGATGAATGAAGAGAACGAGAGAGAGAAGAGGTTGGATGATGTGGAGATAGTGAATCAGGAAGGCCAACGGATTAGCAAGGAGGAAGTAAGGACAGCGAGGAAGAGGATGAAAAATGGAAAAGCCGTTGGTCCAGATGACATACCTGTGGAAGCATGCAGGTGTTTAGGAGAGATGACAGTGGAGTTTGTAACCAGATTGTTTAATGTAATCTTGGAAAGTGAGAGGATGATGAGGAGTGGAGAAGAAGTGTACTGGTGGGCTGATATTTAAGAATAAGGGGGGTGTGCAAGACTGTAGTAACTACAGGGGGATAAAACTGATGAACCACAGCATGAAGTTATGGGAAAGAGTAGTGGAAGGTCAGTTAAGAAGGGAGGTGATGATTAGTGAGCAGCAGGATGGTTTCATGCTAGGAGAGAGTACCACAGATGAGATGTTTGCTCTGAGGGTGTTGATGGAGAAGAATAGAGAAGGCCAGAAGGAGTTGCATTGCATCTTTGTGGACCTGGAGAAAGCAAATGACAGGTTGAGGAGAGATGAGCTGTGGTATTGTATGAGGAAGTCGGGAGTGGCAGAGAAGTACGTAAGAGTGGTACTGGATATGTACGAGGGTGACCATGGTGAGGTCTGCAGTAGGAGTGACGGAGGTGGGATTACATCAGGGATCGGCTCTGAGCCCTTTCTTATTGGCAATGGTGATGGACAGGTTGACAGACGAGATTAGACATGAGTCCCCATGGACTGTGGTGTTTGCTGATGACATTGTGATTTGTAGTAACAGTAGGGAGCAGGACGAGGAGAACATGGAGAGGTGGAGATATGAGAGGAGAGAAGTGAAGGTCAGTAGGACCACCAAGACAGAATACATGTGTGTGAATGAGAGGGAGGTCAGTGGAGTGGTGAGGATGAGGGGAGTAGAATTGGCGAAGTTGGATGAGGATCAACAGTATAGAGCAATGGGGATTGTGAACGAGAAGTGAAGAAGAGAGTGTAGGCAGGTTGGTGTGGGTGGAGAAGAGTGTCAGGAGTGATTGGTGACAGACGGGTATCAGCAAGAGTGAGAGTGAAGGTCTACAGGACGGTAGTGAGACCAGCTGTGTTATATGGGCTGGAGACGGTGGCACAAGAGACAGAGCTGGAGGTGGCAGAGCTAAAGATGTGAAGATTTACATTGGGTGCAACGAGGATGGACAGGATTAGAAATGAGGACATTAGAGGATCCGCTCAGGTTGGGACAGTTTGAAGACAAAGTCAGAGAGGTGAGATTGCATTGGTTTGGACATGTGAGGAGGAGAGATGCTGGGTATATTGGGAGGAGGGTGCTAAGGGTAGAGATGCCAGGGAAGAGGAGAAGAGGAAGGCCTAAGAGAAGGTTTATGGATGTGGTGAGAGAACACATGCAGGTGATGGGTGTGACAGAACAAGATGACGAGGACAGGAGGATATTGAGACAGATGACCCGCTATGGCGACCCCAAATGGGAGCAGCCAAAATAAGAAGAAGAAGATCATACCTGCACAGGTGGACAGGTGTCAGCAGTGGGCACTTAACATGGGTTTGCCACTTTGGACTGGGGGTTTGGTTTGGTTCTCTCTTATCCTGAATGAGTGGGTCTGAAGAGGAGGGTGGGGGGGGTGTATTTAGGTGCACCATGGATGATCTCCCACTTTTTCCTGCTTGACTGTTTGTGTAACCAGCAGAAGTGGCACAGCACCGTCTCTGACATTGAGAGACGCTTATTAACTGTGATGGACCCCAGTTACCGTCCATTCATCCTCACAGCACAGGAGGGTGGAGGTAAATCTGCCCATCCATCTGTTCTTTATGATTATTTTAAGCTCAGGTTTGATCTTTAAGCAAGTCGAGAACAGCAAGCTTTGGCTGCCAGCCGCTGCCTGTCTATGGAAAGCCAAACTCATGATTTGCATACGCACGGGCAGTTTACAAAAATCGGATGGCATGGAGCTGAAGCGGCTGCGGCTGACAGATGATTTAAAAGGATTCCACGTACGCAGTCAATGGGACGCTCACGGGGCTGCAGGTTACAATCTTCATCTTTCCTCCTGTGGCTTAATCTCTTTTTGTAAAGTTATGAAACTCTAGAATAGTTTTCTTCTGCGCCTTGCGCTGGTAAAATGTCCCCCATGACTGGGTGATGGCCCAGGTCAGCTGATTTACGGTATACTCTCACCCCACCGGAAACCATCTCCTTCTATACATTTAGTGGGGGCCAAAGGTTTGTTTCATTTCGATTTCCAAAGGTGGTCACCAGTGTTACGGAGTGTAATATCTCAAAAAGCGAACCTCTTGAATTCTTGAATTTTCCATACAGGCTTCTCCTTGGATCAAACAGCCGCTCTCCTAACGTTTAGATGTGTGAAGAAACTCATTTCATTCTCTCATCTCGTCTTTGTGATGAAGTGGTGGTCCACAGCAGCGCAAGCTGGGCTTAGAGGGTACGGGTGAGGAGCTCTGGGCAGTCATGGCTTCGAGGGAACCCGACGTCTGCAGAGTTTTATCGTTGGATTTTTTGAAACGTTGTTTATTTAGATGTGTGTGAAAATGATACAACTCGACACACAGAAAAAGCTTTGGGACACCCACTTGAATCCTGGCTGCAGAAATGCAAAGTTTGTAGTGCAGGTATGTACAGAATTGAGTCCAAGATGGAACTGATTACAGTGGGAGGGTCTCGGGGTTATAAGGCTGGTCGGGGGAAGTGACGTCATCTGGGGGGGGGGCGGAACCAGAAGTGACGTCTTTGGACTCGGGTAGAATTTCTGGAATTTGATCTGCAGGAATATCAGAGGAAAGATTAGCTCACCCCGCTGCCCAGGCCTGGCGTGAAATTACCTTTGATTGGTCTGTGGTCTCCCATGCGCATGTGTGTGACGAGTAATTTTTATGCTGTTTTTATTGGATCCTTCATTGATTGACTTGTTGAGAAGACCCCGCACTGCACAACACCTTGTGCCTTTCTGTTGACTGTTAAGTGTCCTCATTGCCGGACTCACGTTATCGATGCTTCTGAGTTCATGGCTGTTGTGACAGCTGCAGCCAACCCAAATCGTCACAGTCTTATGTGCCTTCACGATGTCAGCGAGCCCAAACCCCGACACGAACACACAAGCACAGTCCCGGGTTCAAATAAAGGTTGGTTTAGTCACCAAAAATCCTTTTCAAAGTTGCAAAAGCACAAAGCACAGGTTTCTCTCTCCAATATACACAAAACCTCTTCTCCAGTCCAACTCTTACCACTCCCTCCTCCAGTCGAGTGTTGCCCCACGTCCTCCCAGCTCCGACTCACCTGGCCTTTTATTAAGGACCCGGGAGTACTTCTGGTGCCAGGGCCCCTGCCCGATGGAAGCACTTCTGAGTCATACAGAAGTCCATTAGAGCAAGGACCGGCACCCAGTGACTCCAGCAGAGCTGCTGTGCCGGACTACATTTCCCTACATGCTTTCCACTGGGTACCGATATCTGGCGCTGCTGCCATCTAGCGTGCTGGGAGAATAATAATTCCACAGCGATTATCCTTTCTTTTCAATAGGCTGTCTGTCCATCCTTTCCTTCTGGGTCTGCTCCTTCTTTCCTCCCCAGTCCGGATGCTTATGTGCCTATTAGGAGTCTCCTGTCCAGGTAAGGAATCATCCCCTCTCCTGGCTGGGATGAATGTTATGAGGTATCAGTCTGAGAGAATTTTCAGTGCAAAAGTCCGCAGATCTGTTTTGGCCCCTGATTACTGCATATATAAGTTTATTGCACTAAATAAGTTGTCAGAAAAGTGAGACAGAACGATCAATAACAAGCTGGTTAAGGTTGCAGATGATACCAAGAGAGCTGGATTAGCAGATAATTTGGAATCATCACAGAAGGACTTGGATAGCAGATAGGCATGGGCAGATTTGTGAACGATGAAATTTAATGTCAGTAAATATAAAGAATTACACATAGGAAGTAAAAATGTGAAGTTTGAATACACAATGAGAGGTTGGAAAATCGAGAGCCCACATTATGAGAAGGATTTAGGAGTCGTAGTGGACTCTAAGCTATCGACTGCCAGTCAGTGTTGAGAAGCCATTAAGAAGGCTAACAGAATGTCAGGTTATATAGCGCCTTGATGTGTGGAGTACAAGTCACAGGAGGGTCTGCTCAAGCTTTATAACACACTGGTGAGGTCTCATCTGGAGTCCTGTGTGCAGTTTGGGTCTCCATAAAGACATAACAGCACTAGAGAAGGTCCAGAGAAGAGCGACTAGGCTGATTCAGGGAGATGAGTTATGAGTGAAGATTAAAGAGCTGAGCCTTTACAGTGATGAAGATGAGACCTGACTGAAGTGTTTAAAATGATGAAGTGAATCACTCCAGTGGATCAAGACGGTGACTTTGAAATGAGTTCATCAAGAACACGGGGACACAGTTGGAAACTTGTGAAGGGGAAATTTTGCACAAACATTAGGAAGTTTTTCTTTACACAAAGAATGACAGACACTTGGAATAAGAGATCAAGTAATGTGGTAGACAGTAAGACTTTAGGGACTTCAAAACTCGACTTGATGTGATTTTAGAAGAAATGAGTGGACAGGACTGGCGAGCTTTGTTGGGCTGAATGGCCTGTCCTCATCTAGAGTGTTGTAATGTTCTAACCATAGCGTCATCAAATCACGTGTGTGTGTGTGTGTCTGTGTGGCATCCCCAGACAAACTTTTTTTAAATTTAAATTATAAAAAAAATTTTGTATATTTATGGTACTAAACAGCTAAAACATTTCTGATGCAAAAAGAAATCCAACAAAAGACTAAGCGGCAAACAATAACACGCGCAACATGAGCCACTTTCACACATTCAGATGACTGAAGTGAAGTCACCTCTGGACAGCCTCTGGGAAAGGTTTGTCCTGCCCTGATGCCAATGTATGTGGAGATTTGTAGATGCTGGGAGCCTTTGCAAGCTAAAGATGTTTTCCAAACCAGACAAAATCACACAAACACGTGAGCTCAGAATAACACAACCAATCCGGAGAAAACTACAATCAAGTGGTGCAGTGAAGTATTGAAACAAAAAGACCTCACTGGTCTTTGATCCTGATGGCTTCTTAAGGTCCACTTTTACAACTGGCGCCCTCCTCCACTGAGACACCTCCCCGGGTAATGGCGGCATTATAAAGGAGTATAAGAGTTGCTCAAGTCCACAGTGCTGCTCAGACTCCAGTAAACTTTGGATTCAGGGCCCTCGCCAGCTACTGCATGTAGTGTGCAGCGATGCCGCATCAGGTGCCCGCATTGCGCGCTGGTATGAAGCAGATGTCTGCCTTCTGTGTGTCTGTAACAGCAGCGGTGCTCTGTCGGCAGGACGTCTCCTTCTGTACCGGCAGATTTCCTCCTAGCGGTGTCACTCAGTAGGCCTTGGCCAATCTTAGTTACGGTGGCTATAAAAAGTGTTCGCCACTTGAGTTGCTTCATGTTGTGTTTCTGTTTCAGACTGGCAGGTGCCAATGTGTGTTCTGTTTCCAGTTCTAATGTACTGCACAAGTATTTGTAGCCCTAAAGGCCGATTTATACTTCTGTAACGAGCCTACGTCATCGGTACACCGAAGTCCGTGTCAACAGAATATGCTGACCTCCTCGATGTGATGACGCATCACATTGACGTGAACCCCACGCAGACCCCTATGACTCTGATTGGCCAGTTTGGTAGCTACGTATTTCCTGAAACGCATTTCCCGTTCGTCTTCCGCTTTGGAAGTTGGCGAATGCATGAAAAACTGGAAAAATGTGAGGTACAAATACAGAAGAAAATGGATAGAAAGAGGAGCGGAGATCCTGGAGGGCAAAAACTTTCCAGCATTTTAATGGATCATTGGCTTTACTAGCGCACTGCAGACACCACCAACTAATGTTCAGGCTTGTGCTCAGCCCCTTTAATCCATTCTTGTTTCTCAGGACGCCGGAGAGTGGCGACATGTTGCTTCTTGGTCAGACGTATATCAATAATAACAGTACATTTTATTTATATAGCGCCTTTCCCATGCTCAAGGCGCCTTAAAAACAGTAGTGTGGTTTGGTTTTCCCAGCATGGGTCTGCTATAGTCATCCCAGTTACACAGTCCAGTGACCCTCTTTATTACACCTCAGAGTTAAAGAGATGTCATGCCGTGTGTAAAATACGTTGGATTCACTCTCGCCACGCTTTATTGTGTTGTACGTTTCATTTGAAATTCGTAAACTCATCATTTTTGACCATCCATCTACACTCAGTGACCCTTAATGGCAAAGTGTGACCCAAAAGTTTACAAATTTCTTAAATCAAAATATAAGTCTCTCCTTCCTAGCGGCATTCAGGCCCCTGATTCAGCACCTTTATAGAAAGCAGCAATTCCAGCCTGGTGTCTTCTTGAGGCGTCTCTACAAGCTTTGCACACCTGGATTTGGGCAGCTTATCTCACTCTTCCTGGCCGATCCTCTCAAATTGTGTTAGATTTGGATGTGAAGCGCCCGTGAACTGCCATCTTGAGGTCTCCCCACAGATGTGCCGGACTTTGGTTAGACCTCCTTAAGGACACTTAAGAGACTCGTCCCAAAGCCACTCCTGCGTTGTTTTGCCTTTGGGCTTCGAAATTTGAAATGTCCCACAATTATTGAGGCGACTGTGTTCCTGCAAACACTCAAAGCTCTACAGATGGTGTTGTTAGACTCTTGGCCTGACGACGTAGTGGATCTTGTGATTGTTCCCTCAGTCATACTCTGCAGGTTTGCTGTCACATTCCTCTGGTCAGATGCTGTCACTCGTCCTCTGGTACGGTGGCCACACAGCTCTGTTTCTGCCCCGCCTGATAAGAAGAGCAGCTCGTTCCAGAAGTCCTGCTCTCTGCTTACAGTTGTGCTTGAAACTTTGTGAACCCTTTAGAATTTTCTATATTTCTGCATAAATATGACCTAAAACATCATCAGATTTTCACTCAAGTCCAAAAAGTAGATAAAGAGAAACCAGTTAAACAAATGAGACAAAAATATTATACTTGGTCATTTATTTATTAAGGAAAATGATCGAATATTACATATTTGTGAGTGGATGTAGGTGTGTGTGGACAATCTTTATTCCTTCCCTGGTGTTCTTTCTGGCTTCATCCTGCCACGCCTTCCACGCAGATCTCATCTGTGCAGCTCATCTCATACACTTTGACGTCCACAGTGGCAGGTGGTCCTGTCATGAAATCCTGGCCGTCTTAGAGTCTTCCTTCAGCGTTTTGCATTCCTGGGGTGGTCTGCTCAGCAGTTGTTTGAGATTTTCTCTCACACTGACGTTGATTGTTCAGGACACGTTTTCAATTATATATTTTTTTTCTCCCCAGACTCCTCCTTTCCGAAGGCCCCAAAGATCTCCTTTGATCTCAGTGTGGCAATAAGACGCCCGTCAACTACAAAGAGCAGAGCAAATGAAATGTCTGAGTTAGTTTCGGTGTGGCGGGTTCAGACGAGATCCTCTCTAATGACGTTCTGATCTTTTACTGAGCCATTTGAGGGCGTGATAATTGCAGAGATGGGCTTACCGTCTCCACGTGTGAGATCTGCATGTATGCTTATTTAGATTATACAGTAGGTGACGACATGTGAATATGACATTTGTATCTATAGATACTGCGCAAATAAAGATCAAATCATGATATGTCCACATACACCCCCTGGGCACTTTATTAGGTACACCTTGCTAGTACCCAGTTGGACCCCCTTTTGCCTTCAGAGTTGTCATAATTCTTCATGGCTTTGATTCAACAAGGCGCTAGAAACCTTCCTCGAGGATGCTGGTCCATATTGACATGACAGCATCACGCAGTTGCTGCAGATTTCTCATGATGCGAGTCTCCCATTCCAGCTCATCCCAAAGGTGCTCTACTGGATTGAGATCTGCTGACTTTGGAGGCCATTTGAATCCTGTGAGCTCATCGTCATGTTCAAGAGTCCAATCTGAAATGATCTGAGCTTTGTGATGTGGTGCGTTATCAGAAGGTGGGTACACTGCGGTCTTCCCCCGTTTCCCATGTGTACAGCACCAAACACTCTTCCTTCTCTCTCTCTCTCTCTCTCTCTCTCTCTCTGTCTCTCTTCATCTCCACTCCTCTCTCAGCAGGCTTCATCTTCTCCCACCTGACTCTGGCCCTTTTTATAAGGCACCCAGAGGTGCTCCAGGTGCTCATTGACCTACTTCTCGGTGTGGCGGAAGTGCTGCCCCAAAGGGCTCAGTATTTTTCCAGGCGCCCCCTGGTGGTGGCCATGGGCTCCCAGCAGGGTTGATTGAGCTTCTATGCTCCAATCCCGTGGTACTGCCCTCTAGCACTCTGGGGGAGGTAATGGTCTGGATAGCCCCCCTCCCCCAGACCCTCCATTATAGGGGTGTCCTGGCCAGGTCAAAGGCCCTGGCTGTCCACCCCACCTAATTTCTCCTGACATGAGCAACATGAATCCACGCACCTGACTAACCTCATGCCAGCAGTCCACACAGGTGGTAGTGGCGAATCTTTTCATGGTCCTGTTAATGCCAATCAATCATCGCCTGTTTGAGTGTTGTGGCTGACCCACAGGCTACTCGTCCTTTAATTGGCTCCTTCTAGCCTGACCGTGCATGCTTGTCACAAATTAGATGTCCTCAGGGACCATGACAAGGAGTTCAGTGCTCTTCAAATGGCCTTCCTGTCTAGAGTAACGTTCAGAGGACAACTCTTGTCAGAGTTGGTCCAAGCCGGTCATGTCGGCACGGACCAGAATCACAAAAGGAGAGTTTCCAACATCTTGTTGTGTCAAATCCATGCCACCAAGAACTAAGGCTGTTCTTAGAGGAAAAGAAGGAGTGCCCACCCTCAGTTAGCAGTAGTGAGGGTATCTTATATATAAACGTCTACGCATGGAAGTCTGTCTGTCTGTCTGTCCAGCCTGGAAGTGCGAAGCTACAGCATGAAGTCCAAAGAAAGTCGCCAAAGTGAAACCTCCGAGGAGAGAGCAACTTGCTTAGCCGCTAATAGACAAGGGGGGCAAGCACATCGACAAAACAAAACCGCCAAGGAAAGAGGCCCTCACTTAGCCGCTAATGCATAACGGAGGCGATTGATCAATTAAAGTGCCGGAATCCATTGTTTCTATGGCACAGGCTTACACAGCAAGTGTTTTATAAATCTGGATGTGAATCATAGGCCGAGCGTATTTTAGGTCATCAAAGTATGTCCACTGCCATAGGAAGTGGTCCCATACAAAGGGAGCTGCCAGCCTTGGAACCCCCCCCCACCCCCCCAATTAAAAACCCAACAGTCTTCAGGACAGGATTTATTCAGGTGCATTCTGGGAGAATGTCACGTAATAAAGATGTAATTTTAATTTCCTTCATCTTGATTAGGCCTCGAAAATTCTACCGACCTGAAGTGGTAAAGGGGGGTGGGATATTTTGGAAATTGAAAAACTTAAAATTGTTCTGTGATATTAAGAGGTGAATTTATTTCTGATTTTTACATTTTTTTTTTTTTTTTTGCCCCCAGCATTAATATCCACTCGGACTTCATTTCCCGGTAGCGCCATCGCCTGCTCTTCACACGCCGTGTGCGACTGACTGACTGACAGGCTTCAGAATATAATCGCTGCTTTGTGGCATCTATGACATATGGAGTCATGAATAAATCAGAGGCTGGCACATCTTATTGGCACATGACAAGCAAGTAATTGGGCAGCCCACTGTGTGCCTCTCGTCTGTACCACTCCTGCTGCGCTATTTCATGTCGCTGATATCATATCCTAGGCTGGGGGTCTCATAATAGGGACCCGATAATAAGACTCATTTATTTTCCCTTTTACTTCAGTCGGAAAATGAAGCAAATTTGCGGCCGCGTGTTTTATTACTTGTCGCAGTGTGCGGTTTGAATTTATTTTCTTTTACTGAGCAAAGTTTAGCTACCTGTCTGCTTTCTTTCATAACGTCACGTGTGGCGCCTGGCACTGAACGTTGATGAAGGCATCGAGATGTGCGCCTGTTTAAAACGGGGGCTTTCACACTCGGTCCTGGTGGCCCCTTGTGGCTGCAGGCTTCATCATCACTTTACCTTGTGGAAGCTGGCCCTGACACAGACAGGCGGGCACCGAAGGTTCAACCACCAACACAAGTTTATTGTACATTCACCAAGCACCCTCAAGTCCAGGCCTCACACAATGCCTCTCTTCCTGACCGCCTCCACTCCTCTCCTCCAGGCTTCGTCCTCTTCCACCCGACTCCAGCTAACAAATGGAGGGAGGCGGCCCCTTTTATATCCATCCGGACGTGCTCCAGGTGCCTCCCGATGAACTTCTGCCGGCACTCCCTGGTCTTCATCCCTCCCGACATTCGGGCGCAACCTGGTGGTGATCACGGACCCCTGTAGGGTTGAGCTTCCATGCTCCTTTCCCGTGGACCCCATAGCCACCAGGGCGGCTGCCCTCTCGTGGCCCGGAGGAGGCGTAATCCTTCCTTCGGTCCTTCCAGGCGTCCCAGCTGCACGCCACAACATCTACTGTAGTTGGTCGGGTTTAATGAGCTGCTCTGTTTTTTATTTTATTTTTCCTCTTCTTTTTGTATTGTGTCTTTTCAGAGTTACGTGCATTTTGTTTTGTTGTTGTTTGGTTCATCCTGACTTGATCTTCTTCATGTTGATTTTGTGTGTAATTTTATAATCATACACTGTCCTTTTAAATGTAGTTATGTTCCTTGTTCATTGTGGGCGGAGTCCCAGGAGGCGGGACACCTTGACATCACTGCTTCTGACCAATTCCCTTAGGCTGTGTAATACTGGCCGAGAAGGCTTAGGAGTTTGGAATCATTCTTTTGTGCCGGTTGCTGTGAGTGTTGTGCTTTTTTGATTTATTGTGCTCTTTTTAAAAGATTATAGGGAAAAAATTGGGTTGCTACTGGAAAAGGTGTTGGTGAGGGCAACAGGGGGCGCTTGCCCTGAGTTTCTGAATGTGGATCCCAATGCCCCCAAGTGCAGTGATGAGGACACTATCCTGTAAAAATGGCGCCATCCTTCAGATGAGGTCCTAATTCTCTGTGGTCTTTAAAGATCCCTGGACGTCCTTTATAAAGAGTGGGGTGTGTCCCGATGTCCGGGCTAAACTGCCCACTATGGCCTGGTCATTCTGGCCCCCTAATCATCCCCGTCTCTAATTGGCTGACTGTCTCTCACCACATCTCAGGTGTGGGGAGTGTATTGGTGCAAAAATGGCTGCTGTCATGTTACGCAGGTGGACTTTGAGTAGCGAGAAAAAGCATTATATTAATGTAAAGAATTATTATTATATAATTATGATTTGGGGATTTCATTTGAGACTCATTTGCTTTTGATTACCTTATTATTTTTTTTTCTCTTTTGACCTTTTCTTTGTATGTTTCTGTTTTTTAGCACAAGCACCTCTTGACCTTTGACATATTCTTCTTCATTTACCCTTTAACACAAGCTGAGGGTTTCTGGTTATCCCTGCTTTTTTTTATATCCTGGGTCAGTTTGTAGTAGTTTTGCTAGTTCTCTGTTTGGTAGCGTTAGGGGCCCATCTGGAGTCAGGCGAGCCTCTACTGGGGGGTCTGCCTTGGTGTGGAGCATTTGGAGGACGTTGTAATGGCCGACCCCTTACCCAGACCGGCCACTACACTGCCAAGACTATTACTTGGAATACCTGAGGTTTCTTGCTCTAATAACAAGCCGTACTCCTTACAAGAAGTCTTTTTTTCCCCGACGCAACGAAATAACCAGAGACAGTAAAGGGATACAGTATCTCACACAAGTCAGTACACCCCTCACATTTTTGTAAATATTTTATTCTATCTTTTCATGGGACAACACTGAAGATATGACACTTTGATCCAATGTCCAGTAGTCCGTGTACAGCTTGTATCACAGTGTAGATCTGCTGTCCCCTCAACATAACTCGACACACAGCCATTAATGTCTAAACCGATGGCAACAAAAGTGAGTACACCCCTAAGTGACAAGTGTCCGAATTGTCCTCAATAAGCCATTTTCGATCCCCGGTGTCATGTGACTCGTTAGTGTTACAAGGTCTCAGGTGTGTTAAATTTGGTGTCATCGCTCTCTCACACTCTCTCATACTGGTCACTGGAAGTTCAACATGGCACCTCATGGCAAAGAACTCTTTGAGGATCTGAACAAAAGAATTGTTGCTCCACATAAAGATGGCCGAGACTATAAGAAGATGGCCAACACCCTGAAACTGAGCTGCAGCACGGTGGCCAAGACCGTACAGGACAGGTTTAACAGGACAGGCTCCACTCAGAGCAGGCCTCACCATGGTGCCCGTGCTCAGCGTCATATCCAGAGGTTGTCTTTTGAAAATAGACGTACGAGTGCTGCCAGCATTGCTGCAGAGGTCAGCCTGTCAGTGCTCAGACCGTACGCCACACACGCCATCAAATTGGTCAGAATGGCTGTCGTCCCAGAAGGAAGCCTCTTCTAAAGATGATGCACAAGAAAGACAAGCAGACTAAAGACATGGATTACTGGAACCGATGAGACCAAGATCAACTTATTTGGTTCAGATGGTGTCAAGTGTGTGTGGCGGCAACCAGGTGAGGAGTACAAAGACAAGTGTGTCTCGCCTACAGTCAAGCATGGTGGTGGGAGTGTCATGGTGTGGGGCTGCAGAATGGGGAGCTACAGTTCATTGAGGGAACCATGAATGCCAACATGGATTGTGACATACTGAAGCAGAGCGTGATCCCCTCCCTGGGCCACAGGGCAGTATGCCAACATGATAACCTCCAAGACAACCACTGAGGGTAAAGGTACTGGACTGGCCACGCGTGTCTCCAGACCTAAACCCGACTGAGCATCTGTTGGGAAGCTGGAGGAGCACAAGGTCTCTAACATCCACCAGCTCCATGATGTCGTCATGGAGGAGTGGAAGAGGATTCCAGTGGCAACCTGTGAAGCTCGTGTGAACTCCATGCCCAAGAGAGTTGAGGCAGTGCTGGAAAATAACGGTGGCCCGGCCACACAAAATATTGAAACTTTGGGCACAATTTGGACATTTTTCACTTAGCGGTGGACTCACTTTTGTTGTCATCGGTTTAGACATTAATAGCTGTGTGAGGGACAGCAGATTTACACTGTTATACAAGCTGTACACTGACTACTGTACATTGTATCAAAGTGTCACATCTTCAGTGTTGTCCCATGACTTTGGCGAGATACTGGAATATCAAATTAAAGACAGATATATTGTAAAATGAAAGACAGACAAACATTCAATAATAAATACATATGTATATGGCTGCTCAAATTACCACTTATCCCCAAAACACCAGTGACTAATTAATATGTAGAATTACACAAATATTTACAATAAACCCTCCCTTGCCCCCAAACAATTAACAAAATCACACAACACAAATACAAACATGGATCTGAAAAACACGGCAGTTGAAAATGTGGTGAAACGATGTGTCCCAAAATAAAGTCCGGCAGTACAGGAACTGGCTGTGGTGACATTGTGCCTCCTCCCGACAACAAAACGACCTCACCGTAAACGTCCTGGCAATGGTTGGAATGACTTCAACCCCGGGGTTTCTCGGCTCTGGCTGTCGTGATGAATGATCGGTAGATGAAAAAGCAGGCAGTGGAATAAAGCAATGAATAGCAGTAATGAGTTTGTAGATGGATGGATAAATTGTCTTCTTTTCTTTTCCTCTCTCTCTCCACCTCTCTCCTGTCGCCTCTCGCTCCTCTTTTTTAAATGTAAAATGTCCCAGATGTAACTGGTTTGTAAACAGGTGATTTTCATCTTAGGGCTGCGGTCTCTCTCCATCATCCAGCACTTCTGGGGACAACATTCACTGACGCACAAATAATGGATAGTAAACGGGGGCGATGAAAACAAAACACAATCAGCACACATATAGAATAGATTATTACTGTGTAGCCCCGCTACAACGTCCATCCTTGAAGGAGACTCCAAGTCCTAACACTCTTAGATAACTCAGTAATCTGTGAGCCTTTGTAAGACCTTTTAACATATAAAGCATTAAATGGCCGAGGTCCGGCTTACTTGTCTGAACTTATCATGACTTACAAACCTGAGCGCACATTAAGATCTCAAGATGCCAGTCTGCTTAGGATTCCAAGGATTAATAAAATAACAGTGGGAGGTCGAGCTTTTAGTTACAGGACCCCCTAAACTGTGGAGTGGTCTGCCTGCTACTATAAGAGATGCCCCTTTGGTCTCAGCTTTCAAAGACTCACGACTTCAGTTTAGGTCACCCTGACTAGAGCTGCTGATTAACTGTTCAGACTGCATCTCTGTTGTTAGTCATTAGCTCTAAAACATAAGGAATATGAGAGTTAGAATTTGTTACTAACCCTCACCTATTCTGTTTCTCTTCTTGGTACTCAAATGTGCCACTCTGTGCCACGGCCCACCTGCCAAGTTGTTTTGCCTGCCTAAGGTAAAGTCATCTCTGATGGAAGATCGCAGGAATCGTGGGGTAGAGGGGTCCTTTCATTGGATTGGCTGGCCCAGCACTGGCCAAATGGGGGAGGCAGCTTGATGGCTGAGGTCTCCAGGACTCTAAACAAATCCAAATCATATTATGTGACATCATCTACTGGTAAATTCTGCTCCGTACTTCTAAAATGTTTATTTTTATACTGTATTGAGGATTTGTTCTGTTCCGTGTATTGTATCATATTATATTGACCCCCTTCTTTTTTGACACCCACCGCATGCCCAACCTACCTGGAAAGGGGTTTCTTTTTGAACTGACTTTCCCGAGGTTTCTTCCATTTTTTTTTTCCATACTAGGGTGGTTTTTTTTTGTCTCCTTAGAGAATCAAGGCTGGGGGCTGTCAAGAGGCAGGACCTGTTAAAGACCATTGCGGCTTTTCTTGTGTGATTTTGGACTATACAAAAAGTAAATTGTAATGTATTGTATGTTAGGGTGGACTGCCACTAGACTCGTCTATCCCGTCCTGTGCCCAAGTGCAATTGTCCCCCATCGTTCCTACTCCCCTGCTGGCCTGCACTTAATACATTCTGGGCCCGGGCTCACCCCCCTCATGACCACGCGACTTCACGTAACGCCAAAACGAGACCCGAACTCTGAATGACAGGGTGCGTGTCTAAACAATTTGACTTATTCTGTGGTTGCTTTGGAGTCGTGTAGGGCAGGGTGACGCTCTCCCCTTTCATAGTTTTATGGATCTGAGTGTGCAGCGCAGCGTTTTGCTGTTAATCGTGCTGCACGTCCGAGAGGATTTGAACAAAGACAAATGATATTAAGGGAGGAATTTTCAGCTTTTCTTGCCAACTACAGTTCATGTTCATATGTCAGGTGTAACAGTTGCATTATATCGCATGCTCTCTATCTGTTTCTGCCCCCTTGTTCCCTTATGTCCTAGATATGGAGCATTTGAAGGGGAGAAGGGGGTCAAACCAGGCCTGTGGGTCCTCGCATAAACGCGCTGGTGTGTCTCGTAAGAGGATAGGACTATCTTCAAAAAAATAAAAAAGAGAGACGAGAAGGAGCTGAGAGAGAAGATTAAAGAGGGAGCCATCCGAAAGGCACGGAAACTCCCGTGTGTGTGTGTAGATTGGTTTGAGCGCTCGTGAAAACGAGTGCTGGCTGACCAGGGGAGGACATTGGTGTGCACGGCGCTGCCTGTCATTTGTGACGCTCATGTCTTCCACTTGAGGGACACGTTAATGCCATTACACCCGGGTGAGGAAGGGGCTGCAGCGTCCAGAAAGGGACTTGTCTCCAAACCAGTGAGAGCGCTTCTTCAGATGGTGGAGGGGAAACGTGCCAGTGCGCCAGATTTAATGGCAATTGAACGTGGAAAACTTTAGCCAGAGTTCGGGAACAAAAGGGACTCGGGAATGTGGGGGGGGGGGGGTAAATTTGAACTTGTATTTGTGTGTGTATATATATATATATATATATTTATATAATGTGCTGTCTGTAAATAGGGATATACTAGCCATCTCCCGTGGCTCCGCCCACATAGTAGTCACACAGGACAAACTTTAAAACTCAATAAACAAACAGCTCCTGCTAGGTGAGCAGAGGCAAGGTGCGCTGCAACACATGGCAACAGGTAGACCGACTTGAACAGAGGCTGCCGTGTGAGTGACGAGGGCCCCACCTGGCTCCGCCTCCCCTCGACCCGCAGCCCCTCTCTCGGACTCACGTGAATAAATCGGTGCCACAAGCGAACTCTGATTCTTAGCACGATGACAGAAGTCGCAAAATCAACTGCAATGTTCAAGCAAATTCTAGAAAAAGAAACTCGTGAAGTTCGAAATCCGTGAAGTAGTTCTCTCGTGAAAAACAGACAAGACAGAAAGAAAGACGTTTGATTTTTTTTAACATATTTCACTAGCTATCCCCGTGAGTCCGCCCGCGTAGTAGTGAAACAGGACAAACTTAAAAAATCGATAAACAAAATGGTGTCTCTAGCTAAGTGGAGGCAAGGTGCGCTCCAACATGTGGCGCTAGGCAGAGCGATTCGAACGGAGGCTGGCGAGTGAATGAGGAGGGCCCCGCCCAGCTGCCCACTCCTGACGTCATGCTTCCCCCTCCACTTGGCCCACAGCCTCTCAGATTAGCACGAATATATCACTCCTGCAAGTGAACTCTGATACTTAGCACAATGAGAGAAGTCGCAAAATCAACCGGACTGTTCAAGCAAATTCTAGAAAAAAATAAACCCGATCTAAATTTGAGAAGTTGGACAGACAGACAGACAGGCGTTTGATTTTTCATATATATTACTTGCTAGCCCTGTGGCTCCGCCCACCTAATAGTGAAACAAGACAGGGAGGAGGGCCCTGCCCGGCCCCCCACTCCTGATGTCACGCTTCCCCCTCCCCTCAGCCCACAGTCTTTGTCTCAGATTCACACAAATATATCACTCCTGCAAGTGAACTACAAGAAGTCGCAAAATCAACTGGAATGTTGAAGCAAATTCTAGAAAAAAAACAGTAAAGTAGTTCTCTTGTGAAAAGCGGACAGAGATACAGACCGACAGATGTTGATTTTATGTATATATAGAGAGAGATTCTGTTAAGTAATGCGCTACAATCATTAATGAACCCAATAACGGGGAGTGTGCGCCCCCTGCTGGATACACACGCTAAACGTGAGTCATAGGTGAGTCGCTTGATGAGAGATGGCGAATGATCTTTTCAAACCTCAGTCGGTGCTCTGATGTGATTTTTTTTTTTTCCTAACCTTCCTTCGCCCCTGCCATCTTATTCTTCGTAAAGACTCTGATTTGTGAAGTGGGCTTCGCTTTAGTTCGGGTACGAGGTCCTTATTCTCTTTCGGCTTCGCTCCCGTGTCTGTTTAACTTTATTATTTTTCCCGTTTGTTTCACAAGTCCAGCGCCTTTCTAGCTTCACACTGCACTGGTTTTAGGCCTCGGCTCTTTGTAAAGCACTTCCTTGTTTCTCCCGGTGGTCCGCTGGTGGTCAGTTCAATTCCGTTTGTGTTGCCCTATACAGAGTACGACCCCCATTCAGCACATCTAATCATTTTCTTTTATCAATTGCAGGAACCTTCCGGTGCACATTTTGCCAGACAGAAGTAGAAGAAGACGAGTCTGCCTTGCCAAAAAAGGACGCCAGGACCCTTGTCGCAAGGTTTAACGAGCAGATTGAACCGATTTACGCTCTCCTTCGAGAAACTGAAGACATCAACCTGTCTTACGACTTGCTGGAGCCCGAGCCCACCGAGATTCCAGCACTCAAGCAGAGGTCAGTGATAAATAAAGCAGTCGCGTACGGGGCCTTGAAAAAAGGCCTTCAGCCCCTTAAACGATTTTCACTTTTCTTCGTCTCCGATTCTCAACTTTTACAGGAAGGTTTTTTTTTTTCTGCTAATCGACAAAAACAATGGAATTCATGACAACTGAAAAGAAACAAATTGGAAACCTTCCGAGACAAAATCAGCATTGTGAGATTTCTAGCAATATCAGTGGCTCCCTTTGCTGAGTACCACATATCACCTGACTCACTCCCCCCACTGGACGGTGGTCTCCACCTGGTGATCCCCTGTTACTCACTCTATTGATGAGGATAAACCAGAAAGCACCCTTCGTCATCGAGGTCCAACATGAATGGGGAGACCAAACCAAAAGCACTGAAAAGACCTCTGAGCTCAGTGCAGCTCACCATACAGAAGTGGGGGGAAAAAAAAGGGAAATCATAGACACACTGCCAAGTCAGCCCACCCTGATCAGAGAGAGGCCACTCGCTGTAATGCCACTTGTCACTTGAATCTGTGACATTCAATGGCTCAACAGTTGCCAAGGCAGGGCACAAAAGGGCCTTTCATGAAGAAACAGGCCCTGGCTGAGAAAAATGTTAATGGCCGTGTTGGCTAACAATTTATCAGATGAAGACGAGACAGAAAGTGCTGTCAATCTGATGAGGCCGAAGGGGAGACTTGTGACCTGAACAGGAAGAGGGGCTTGAGATCACCGTCATAGACATCACTCGGTGTCTTCAGCATTGCCCTGTTGTATCCAGCAGGGGGTGCTGGCTCCCTTGTTGGAATGACTTTGTCTGTAATTACAGCATGTTACATAACCCAAAGCTATATAGTTATAATATAAAAAGGCAATACCCCTCCCTTAGTGATACGGCGGTAAGAAATCACATAGGAGAAATAACTTCGCTTTCTTTAATGATGGTTTATGCTGCATATCAGACGAGGAAGGCATGACAAGAACCCAGTTTACGAGTGGGAGCCCGATGTGTAGAGTCTACCATTTTCATCGTCAGGATCGGATGACGCTATCTCCTATCTGTCCGTCGGCTTCAAAGGTGTGCCGGGCGATGTTACCAGGCCTTATACTCTTCCTTCGTATGCAGGCCCCCACCTCCAAACAAGGCACAGAGGACACAGTTTCATGCTGACTTTGACACACAGAAATGCCCATTTATAAAATATTTTTGTACGGAGCACAGTGACATATTAAATGTATATACTTATTACAGTCCACCCTTTGTCACTGTGTCTGTGACAAACCAATCCCTGAGAGTCTTGTCCACAAACCCAAAGGTACCTGATCCCCTCTCTCTCAGTGTAAACAGCTCCTTAAGAACTTTTGTGGAAATGTGGGGTGTAGTGCCGCTGTAGCTCCTGTTTTATTCGTCTAATATACAAGTGTAAATAAATATTTACAATAGTAAAATTGATAACAATGATAAGTTACAATACAATTGGACAAACAATTACATTTAACATAGTGTTACTAAAGAATGATCACTAAATCCCACCAGTGGTGTAGGTGGAGATCTCCTGTTGTCTTTCATTACTTACATAGTCAGTGTTGTAACTGAACATCACTGGGCCCGTGCAGTGGGTACCACAGCCTCAGATTACGGTATAAATCTATAGAGCACCTTGGCGGACTTTACTAGCCTTTGGCACTTACGACGTTTCTAACTACAGTATGTTGATTTATGTGCCCACCCTTTGGTGTCTGATCCCTTTAAATGAGTTACAATAGTTGTAAGACAAATCAGATGCTATTCCAGATCTATTGCTATGATTATTAATAATTGTTCTTTTGCCCACTATCTTTTATCCTCCCCAACTGCACTATGGGATATTGTATTCCCTTTCAGTTTACAATTTAACATCATTGGTAGTAAATTATGCATATCCTCATACCCTTGAGCCCCTCTTATAATACTTTCAAGTATATTCCTAAACTTTTCTATAGATAGATAATTCAAAACAAAAATTTTGTTCATAAACCAAGTTGTTCGCATGTCAGGCCGGTCGTATGTCGAGGGTCGACTGTATATCTTCATAGTTTCGAGTTATGTAACACGCCACAATCACAAAAGAGCTTATTTCAACAAGGGAGCTAGCGCCCCCTGCTGGATACAGGTGGCTTTCAGTGTGCCAGTTTCTGTACACCGTGGCATAGCAGCAGGACACCAGGGGCTCATTGTGCATCATCAAGATTTTCACCCAATCAGAGACGATGTGCTGAGGACCAGAAGAAGAACAGCGTGGTCAGCCACCACCCACAAGAAATGCATCAGGGTTACTTCCCTTTGAAATCAGAGGATGTCCAGCATCGCCATTTGTGTGAAAAAGCTGGCAGAAAACACAGAGACCCTGGGACACCCGTCAGCAGTCTGAAGTGGTTTTCATCCAAAACGCCACTCCTCAGAGGTGACAATAAAGCCTAATGACAAAAACATGAGGACAGTGGGGTGCAGACAAATGGCAGCAGCTGCTTTGGACCGATGAGTCCAAATGTTTGTCTGCAGTCCATGGAAGGGCTGGAGAATGAGCCATGGATGAGCGTCTGCAGGCCACAGGGCAGGGCATTGGAGCTTCATCCGTGCAAACAGAGGGGGTGATTTTACCGTACAGGCAGTTTCTTACCCATCATGCATCAGGGAGGCATCTGGTTGGCCCCAAACACAAAGTCAAAATCATCCCAAGAGGAACAGGGAAACCTGCATTGGATGGCATGGCTGCCACAGAGCCCTGTCCTCCACATCGTCAATGCCAGTCTGGAGTTAGTGAGAACAAAGCCCAGGCAAGGACCTCCATGACAGGGGGGCACAGGGTGGGCACACCAGATAGGGATGGAGTTTATCGAATTTTGTTTTTCTTGTTACTTCCCTTTCATGATAATTGACTGTGAAAGTGTACCTACTTTGCGCCATTTTGCCCAGCCTTGCATGTGAGGAGTCAGCCAGGAGCCACCATCACCATGTTGTTGTTCTGGTACACACAGTTAACATCTGCTCTCTGACAGAAAGCTGGGGAGACGGGACAATCAGCCAGAGCAGCGATGGAGTAGCCTAACATGAAGAAGAACGTCTTTGAGTGGCCCACTCAGCCCTCACCTTCATCTGTGGTGAGACCTGAGAGTTGACGTCCAGCCTACCTGGCACAGCCTGAGGAGGACTGAGCTCATCTTCATCCATCATAGAGACAGACCCAAAAAGAGGACTACCTGTAATCGCCGAGAGGGGGGCTTTAAAAATCTGTCAACATTTTAGCTTTTAATACCAGGGGCGTTCAAAACGTTTCCGCACTTTTATATTTCTGTTGGAAACGGTGAATGGCGGGAGGGAGGAGGAGTAATTGGGCATTAAAAAGTTGGTACGATGCTGGGAAAATTGCATCGCAGATGAAGGGGACTCTGTAGAAAAGTGATGTTCGAGTGTTTTTGAAATCCTTAATAAATAAAAAGTGAGGCAACCTTCTGAACGTCCCTCGTAGTTTAGAGAAGCTCGACAGAATCCAAGGTCGTGAGAGCCATTTGTGTGGAGAAAGCAGGAGGGAGCGCCTGGCGTGCCACAAGTTCATTATAAGCTCCGTGGTTATCAAGACGTCTTAACGTTTCTGTGTTTCCATCTGTCGTTTTCCAGCAGGGAACGGGCCGCCGCTGCAGCAGGTGGGACGTTACCAGCAGGACCCCATAAGGAGAACTGGGCGAGCAAGAGTTCCGTTTACGACGGCTTCTACACTCAAGATGTCATCATCAACATGGGAGAGGAGGATCAGAGGCATTTAACCAATGATGGGAAAGCTCCGAAAGAGAGGCCTGTCTGGTTAACTGAGAGCACCGTACAGGGGGCTTACCGGGAATCGGAAGACATGAAGGACGGTAAGAGAGAGGGGGGTGGCGGCGGGGGCTTCCACATGCTCTGTGTCTGGAGATTAACTGTATAAACGATGAAGAGTCGAACACGCGCCGGGCTTGGCAGTAGATTACAATTTTACTGAATCTTTGACTGACAGCCCCCTGGTCATTTGGGGGGCAGCTGTGCACACAAAGTGACACTGGTGTCATTTAGGATCCTCCTTTTAGGTCTTTACTGATCTCGAAATGGATGCAAACCTTTCTAGAAAGGCAACACCCTGCCTCCGAGTTTGCATGACCCACTGCTCACTCTGGCTTAATGACCCTTTACTTCTGATTTTTAGATGACCAACTGCCCACCCCTGCTTCATGACCCTCTTCTGTTTTGAACTTAGAAGTTTTCCCAGCTCCTGTTACAAACTACATGACCGTCTGTCTCCGAGTTTACCTGACCCTCCGCCCACCGCTGCTTCATAACCCTCTTCTATTAGGGAGACTTGACCCTTTGACTCCGAATGTCCATGACCCTCTGTCCGCTCTGACTACATGACCCTCTGCCTCCACTTTTACATGACCAACAGCCCACCCTGGCTTCATGACTCTCTGCCTCTGATTTTAGACAACCCTCTGTCCACTCGGGCTACATGACCTGTTATGGCCAGAATGGATCCTACTCCATTGGGTCCTTGAACAAGATCTTTAACCTGAAAAATTGCTCCGGGGATGCTGACTGTGCAATGGCTGACCCTGCACTCTGACACAATCCCAACCCAAAAAAAGGTCCTGCAACCTGACAGTTTCAATTCAGGGGTTAGAAAAGTACATGAGATCAAAGTCGATCTGTCATCATCCTCATCCTCACTATCAAACAGCACTTCTTCTTATACAGTAGTGAAAATGTGCAGTTTCAGTAACGATGCCACCCACTCAGTGTGTCCGTGTGGTCCATTCCCACTGTAGTGATTCCCACCTGTTTCGTGATCTGAATGATAAGCCGAGCAGCGAGGCACAGGCAGTCTGTCACATGCTGATGTCACCTGGTGACTTTGTGATTTGGTGGCACCTCTTACTTACGTTTGTCTACCTCTAGGACGTTAGTTCTGAAACTCAGGGTCGTGACCCCTTATTGGTCAGCGTGTTGTCTGCCTTTGGGTCGTGAATCGAAATAGCACTCAGTTGGAAAGGGTCACTCGCATAGTTAGCGGAGTGGCTTAAGCTAACGTCACTGCTCCGCCACAACCTGTACTGACAAGTCTCTAAGGGGGACACCCTCTCCCCGTCAGTGTTTCAACAAGAGGAATCCCCCAAAAGCACCCACCCAATGACTTTCGGGATTCTCCAAAGTGGAACCCTCCTGGGATGATAGTCTGTGGTAACTCCGGGCCTGCAAGACACAAGAAAGCCAAAATTGGAGCCAGTGGTCCAGGAAGTCAGTTCGGGGCTTGATTGGTTGTACAGTTCAGTTCTGGGGGGTGGGGGGCGGGGGGCAGTCAGTCATTGTCATCTTCAATTGATGTTTTTTCCCTTTTATTTCACATGTAGACAAGTGCTGTAGTGTCAGATTTGAACTCCTATTTGCATTTGACCCCGAGGTACTTAAACTCGCCCACCTGTGCCAGTCACTCGTCCCCCACTCAGAGAGGACAAGTCCACCTGCTGAGCTTCATGGCCTCACATTTGGAGATGCTGCTCCTCATCCACGCCGCTTCACACTCAGTCACAAACCGGCCCCCCTGTGTGCATGGAGTTCACAGCCTGGGCCACGTCATCTGCAGAAAAGCAGTGACACAATTCTGAGGCCACCAAACTGGTCACCCTCCCCTGCTCCATGATAATCACAGACAGGGTAGGAGACGCAGCCCAGCCCTGGCGGGGGTCCCACACCCACTGCGAATGTGGCGGATGATGTTGTGAGTGTGCGGACTCGGCTCTCACTGGGATTGTAAAGGGTCTGAGTAGCCCTCATTAAGACGTCTAATGTTGAGTTATGTGTGACGCCGTTGCTTTGTGTGCTTTTCATAAAACTGAGTTGGATAAAAATATTAATTCCTCAAAGAGTTAACGTACAAGGCGGTGGACCCGTTAATTCTGGCAGCAGGTACAGCAGAAAAGTTTGGGTACCTCGGGTCAAAAATATCTGTAACTGTGGAGAGCTAAGCAAGTAGAAACTCAACTGTTCTTGTCATTCATACACACACACACACATTTAACACTCACCATCATATAACCAAAAAAGTGCAACAATAGAAAATACAAAAGGGAAACACACAGAACTATAAAGCTGGAGCAATGCTCAACGTCCACAGTGAAATGACAATACGGATAGGACGCTGGGTGACATGTCAGAGTTCAGAAGTCCGACAGCCTGCAGAGAGAAGCTGTGCTGGGGCCTGACTCTGCCGGTCCTAATGCTGTGGTCTCTTCTACCTGATGGCAGGAGGTCAAGCAAAATGTGTGACAGGTGAGGAACGTCTCCCACAGTGGCGGAGGCTCTGCATGTGCAGCATGTCTGGAAAATGTCCGGGACTGAGGAGAGAAGAGGGAGACCCCTAAGACCCTCTTGGCTGTCCTCACTGTGTGCTGCATGATCTTGCGTTCTTGTGGGCTTTGCTGTTCCCAAACCACACAGTGGTACAGTGTGCCTGCACTTTTAATGAGATTGTCGATTCGGTGGTCCTCTCTTGATGTGATGTCACCAGCCCAGCACTCCACACTGGCCATCACAGAGGTCGGAGGGACGTCACCACTCGCATTCAAGGAGCTCAGTATCCTATAAAAGAAGAGTCAGCTCTGGCCTTACTTCTGTAGTTCCTCTGTGTTATGAGACCAGTCCAATCTGTCATTGATGTGGACCCCCAAGGACTTGTAGGACTGTACCACCTCAACATCCACTGCTGAATACTGATCAGACATGGAGGCTCTTTGGTGCGGTGAAAGTCAGTAAGCAGTTCTTTGGTTTTGCTGATGCTCAGTTGCAGTCAATTCTCAAAGAGTTCCCAAAAACTCCTCTCCTTTGTCTCATCCCCCATATCAACACACCCCATCAGTGCAGAATCAGCTGAGAATGTCTGCCAGTGACCCCGACCTGCTGTTAGATTTCTAGTTGGAGGTGTGAAGAGTAAAGCAGGCAGGCCTGTTCATGTGGTGTCGCACAGTCCTCGAGTCTCCGCCTGACATGATAGTCCATCACCAGGACACTGCAGGCTCACCCACCTGCACGTCTTTGAGTTTACTGGCTGGATGGTAATGAAACCACTGGAGAAAATAAAACAAA
Source organism: Polypterus bichir lapradei (assembly GCA_026402145.1). Lineage (NCBI taxonomy): Eukaryota > Metazoa > Chordata > Cladistia > Polypteriformes > Polypteridae > Polypterus > Polypterus bichir. Next base: position 63,819,292 of record JANRMT010062834.1, on the reverse strand, counting down.
AAAAAACATCATCCACACGGTGTGGCCAGCTGAGAATAAGCTTTACGGAGCAGATTGATAACTCCATCCTCCACTCCAACTTTTTCGTCTAATAGGCAAACATATTGGCACATTGTGGCTAAAAACGTTCTGTTTTGACTTCATCAGTCTGGAGGACTTTTGTCCAAAATGCTTCAGGCGTCTTTAGATGTTTGTTTGCAAACTCCTGACACTGAATTTTATGGTGAGGACACAGCAAAGGTCTTCTTCTGATGCCTTTTCCATGAAGGATGGATAGATGCCTGTAGGTATGTGAGGCACTATATAATAGATAGATAGGTGATAGATGAAAGGCACTATATAATAGATAGATAAATAGACTTTATTTTAGTATAATTGGCTAGATAGATGGATGATATGAAAAGCACTATATAATAGATAAATATATAAATATGTAAGGCACTATATAATAGATAGATATGTAAGGCACTATGTAATAGATAGATGGACTTTAGTATAGTTGGCAGGATAGATAGATGTGATAGGCACTAAATGATAGATAGATAGATAGATAGATATGAAAGGCACTATATAATAGATAGATATAAAAGGCACTATATAATAGATAGATAGATAGATAAATAGACTTTATTTTAGTATAGTTGGCAGGATAAATGTGAAAAGCACTATATGATAGATATGATAGGCACTATGTAATAGGTAGATTTGAAAGGTGCTATATAATTGATAGACATATGTAAAGGCACTATATAATAGACTTTATTTTAGTATAGTTGGCTAGATAGATACAGTAGATAGATATATGATATGAAAAACACTATATAATAGATAGATAGATATGTAAGGCACTATATAATAGATATGTAAGGCACTATATAATAGATGGACTTTATTTTAGTATAGTTTGCAGGATAGATAGATGTGATAGGCACTAAATGATAGATGAGAAAGGAGATGTGAAAGGCACTATATAGTAGATAATTGTGATAGGCACTGATAGATAGATGGATAGATAAATAGACTTTATTTTATTATAGTTGGCAGGATAGATGTGAAAGGCACTATATAGTTGATAGATATGTAAGGCACCATATAATAGATAGATTAATGACTTTATTGATTATTCATAAATATGTGTGCAGGTGTCGCTGCACCACCACTCCAAGTCTTCCTGGAGGTCTTTTTCCAGTCAGAAGGGGCTTTGCTTTGCAGGTCCCTCTGAACATTTTCTTGGCCTTCCAGCCCTCAGCTTGACTTCCACCTCTCCCATTGACTGCCGTTTCTTCATTTGCTTTCTTCTTAATGGCCTTCCCCAGCTTTGTGGGCTTTGATTCTTTTTATCTTTCAGGGTGCTGAGCAGCTGCTTAGTTATAGGAGCCCACGGCTGCGGATTGTTGGTTTGAGGAGTCCGAGCTTTGACCCTTGGCCTCGCCGGGCCTTTCCTAAAGGTGTTGGTGAACAAGTCCTAACCCTAAGACGCTAATGAGGGTCTGAGATTTGTTAAAAGTTATCGGAGACCTCGGATTTCTTGGGGTGCCCAGATGTTCTACACGAGCCTCCCCAGTTGTATGACTTGAAATGAATTTGCTGATCTGTTTAAAATGCTGAAAAGAGGGTTTCCTGCTCAGCGTTAGGCCTCCTGGAGGTCAGTTCGTCATCCGCTGACTTCACTATTGACAGTTGACACCGACTTTGACCAGGGGTGCCCAGACTTTTGCATGCCACTGTATTGATTATATCGATTGTATACGTGTTCAGCTGTTCGGTGGTGGCGTCCGCCCAAATGTGTAGTAAATGTACAGCCTGTCATGTTGTGTCACATTATTGTCTTTTCCTCCAGGAGGCATGGGAATGGAGGGTCTGCACAACGCCGAAGATGGAAAAGGCGCAATCCAAGACGAGAACGAAGAGGTGATGCGCGCCCTCCTGATTCACGAGAAGAGGAGTGCGGCTGCTGCTCCGGGGGCAGCGGGGACGGCGACAGCCGTGACAGGTGGAGTGTCCCTCTTCAGCGCTAACCCCAGCGATTCAGAAAGTGACACCAGCGAATCCGATGAAGATTCTCCAGTGCGGCCATCGGTGGTGCCTCAGTACCAGAGGAATGAGGAGGATGACGATGATGACGACGAATTCGAGGAAGTTGGCGATGAGCCTACTGTCCTCGTGGCTGGCCAGCCGTATTCGTATAGTGAAGTAAGTCAAAGGCCCGAGCTCGTCAGCCAGATGAGCCCCGAAGAAAAAGAAGCGTACATCGAAATGGGACAGAAGATGTTCCAGGACATTTACGACTGAGGTGGACGCGCGCCTCCTTTTAAACGACCGTTTATGGTGTTTTTAGAACTCCTTCGACTTTTACTGTTTACCCCTTCTTTTTACGACTCGTGTTTCTAGGATAAGCCATACGAATAGCACGTGTGCTGGCAGCTTTGATCAGATATACAACGGGACCACCAGTTGGGCACTCGTTACCAGCTTAGGCGTATTATCATCTATTTATTCTGCTGTTCGCCATTTTTAAAACATGACCCAGAGGACTAGTATTAGGATTTTATTTAAGAGATTACATTTTCATGTTTTTTTTCCCCCCGCTTTTTATATCCTAAGCAGGTTTTTCTCCCTTTTTGTTAATACTGTGTGGATCAAGACGTGCCAAGTGACGACGTCTAGGGGCCGCGGCAGCCCCCCTGGTCTTTTTGTGACTTTATGGCCGACGTCTTGTGAGTTGTGCTCTGCTTCTCTTACAGAAGGCTGTGTGCTCAGAGCAGGACGCTGGCGGTGCCAAGACGTTCATTCAGTAGATATAAATATTTATATATGCTTTATGATCTCATTTACAGGGTGTGTGTGTGACTATAGATAATATCAAATACACACCGTGTGTAAAGTTAGCACTCACACACACACACACACACACACACGTACCACGGCCGTCCACTCCTCAGATTCGGACCCCGTGCCCTCATTAATCACACAATTGGTGCAGGGCAAATAAACTTTACTGGCATCATTCTGGCCACATGACTTTTATTTGTATGTAGAATTTAAATGTTTTTATTCACATTTCTAGAAATGCAAATATATATTTTTTAAATAATAAAATCAAGTAATAAAACCGATTCTCCTTTAAACTGTAACAATGGTCCCTGTATAAATTATTACTTTTTTAGGTGCATTCGTATTAAATTCAGTGAGCGTGTGCTCATGTCTGCCTGTCTGTCTGTTGGTCGACACTAGAGGGGGAAAATACCATCAAAACCCTGGCCAGATGGTATTTTCCCCAAAGCACCAAAAGTAAAAGGTTTACTTATCAAAAGCTCTTCAATACGTGAAGCTCCAAAGAGCTCACAACAACTTCGTGACGCTGTCGCAAAATACTCACAGAAAAATCCACAAGTTAATACCGGGAATGCCTGTTAAACATCTTAGATTCACGAGTAGCGATTTGGGTAGTGAACACTTCGATGAATGAAACCTGTTATCTTTACAATGGTTGACAAACACGGAGTGTAACTTGAACACAACACATCCTCCAAATACGAACCTGATTGAACAAAATAATGATAATCAAATCCATGATGACAGTAACACTCACAAAACAATTACATTGACAATCATGTTACATTATTTTTAAAATGTTTCCTTTTCTTTTTCATTACTTCTTGAACACACTACTTCTCCGCTGCGAAGCGTTGGTATTTTGCTAGTGTATATATATCTATCTACAGTACAGGCCAAAAGTTTGGCCACACCTCCTCATTCAATGTGTTTTCTTTATTTTCATGACTGAAGGCATCAAAACTCTGAATGAACACATGTGGAGTTATGTACTTAACAAAAAAAGGTGAAATAACTGAAAACACGTTTTATATTCTAGTTTCTTCAAAATAGCCACCCTTTGCTCTGATTACTGCTTTGCACACTCTTGGCATTCTCTCGATGAGCTTCAACAGGTAGTCACCTGAAATGGTTTTCACTTCACAGGTGTGCCTTATCAGGGTTATTTAGTGGAATTTCTTGCTTTATCAATGGGGTTGGGACCAGCAGTTGTGTTGTGCAGAAGTCAGGTTAGTTGGACGATCATTTATTTTTCAACAGGACACCTCCAGGCTGTGTAAGGGCTATTTGACCAAGAAGGAGAGTGATGGAGTGCTGGAAATGGTCAGGAAAATAAAGAAAACACATTGAATGAGGAGGTGTCGCCAAACTTTTGGCCTGTACTGTACATATACAGTATATATAAAATATATATAAAATCTAATGTCTGTCTGGTTTTCATGAGAGAACTACTTCATGGGTTTAGATCGGCTTTTTTCTAGAATTTGCTTGAACATTCCGGTTGATTTTGTGACTTCTCTCATTGTGCTAAGTATCGTAGTTTGTTTGCCGTTCCGATTTATCTGCGCGAATCCAAGAAACACACAGCGGGCTCAGGGGCAGGGAGTGGGTGGGGCATCAAGAGTAGGGAGCCGAGCGGGCGGGGCCTTCCTCAATAACGCACCAGCCTCTGGTAGAGTTGTTCTACCTGCCACCCCGTGTTGGAGCGCACCTCACCTCCACTTAGCCAGTGATACCTGTTTGTTCAGCAGACATCATCATCTAGAGATTGTTAAGTAGTAACGTTTGACGTTATTGAGTGAGAGATCAGAGCTCCACGTGTTTTAGATTGTAGCTGCTCATTGGCAGAGATATCACAGCCACACAGGGGGCACTCGCCCGTCAGAGCTAAACACAATCAGATGCAGTGCCAGCGGGTGACATTGGGGTGCGCCTCCCTTCCGCTTGGCTAGAATTACATTTTTTTCTTATTGATTTTTAAAGTCTGTCCTGTGTCACTACGACATGGGCAGAGCCATAGGGGACAGCTAGTAATAAATGAAATGAGCATCAATACAAATAAATGACCTAAAATTAGACACAACAGACCAGAAACACGACTTTGAACCCCCAGCCAGTTGCTGTCTAAACGTAACGCTGTCTGTCTGTCTGTCCGTCCACATGAAGCAGCTCACCTACCAGTGCTCTGATTTTTAATTTTTTTTTTTTTTTCTTGAGACGCACCTCGCTTGTTCATCAAAGTTCTGTTTCTGCTGTGATGCGGTGCCAGTAGTTGGTCACCCTGCCCTGTCACAATCCTTCACTTTTGTCACATTTAAACCCAGGAAGTGAAAATAAATCAAACAGAATTTTTTCCGGCCCTGTTTACACGTTCTGACCCTCAACATCAAAGTTCACCAGAAAAATGAAGAACAATTGTTAAAAAGTGAATTTGTGAAATTCCTGCTGAAGTGACCACCTGTCACCTTGCGGGTCACACAGCCCCTGGCATCGCCGACCGCAGAGTGAGATCTGCGCTCTGCCTTGAGGATTCCTCTGCTTTAGTGGTTTATGGCAAGGCAAAGTGAAGTAGGGATGCACCGAAATGAAAATTCTGGGCCGAAAACGAAACCGAAATTTTTGGATGCACTTGGCCGAAAACCGATACCGAAACCGAAAATGACTTCATTAAAAAACATGTTTAAAATATTTTCTTTTTGTTTGTATTAAAAAAACTACAAATTAATTAAGCAATCAAACTTTTATTGATAATAAATAACAGTAATAAGGCTGTTTAACAATAACAAAACTAAATAAAATTTATTTCTGTAACAAAATTGTGCAAAAAAAAATGCTAGCTGCTTTTTTACTTCAATTTTAAATTACTGTACCAAACAACAGTGCACAAACAGAAGAAAAATAAATAAATCCAACCTCTTACTGTAAACAACATAACTATACACACTAAATTGGTCTGCTTTTAATTTAAGCAAAAGAAGCAGGTTTATCTTTATGAACAAAAGTTTTTCAGTTTTCTGGCTGAAGACACAGTTCCTCTTCTCATGAAGAACATACTGCACTGAATAAAATCACTCAGTCTGTGCTAGCTTTTAGTGCCTTTACGAATTGTGCAAAATATTACCTGCATTAAACGTTTTACTTCAATTTTAAATTACTGTGCAAAACAACATTGCAATAACAGAATAAATAAATCAAACCTTTAACTGTAAACAACATCAAATTAGGCTGCTTTTATTTTAGCAAAAGTGGCAGATTTCTCTTTATGAACAAAAGTTGTTCAGCTTTCTGGCTGGAGAGACGATTTCTGTTCTCATCAAGAACATGAGATGCTGCACTGAATAATCTCTCACTGTCTGTGCTGGTGCTTGGGGCAGATAAGTACTTGCGCGCAGTCCATGCAAGCAAAGGAAAGCGATCTTTGTTCGCGCGCCAGTAGTCAAGTGGATTGTCACTTCTGCCAATGGGTAGTTCAGCTAGATAGGTTGCTACTTCTTGTGAGGCTGCGCTTGCTCTTACACCGCTGTGGGTTGGGACGCTTTCCTGTAAAATTTCGTCAAACATATCAGAAAGCGAAGGAATGTGCGCCTCATCACTTGTACGTGACCGTTTCTCAGGCACAGTTTGCTCTGTTCTCCCCGTCGCGGCTTGTGCTTCACCAGAGGTTTCAAGAGCCGTAAGTTCTGTTTGCACCATTTCGCGTACATCCTGCCTTTTCTCATCGTCAAAGTAATGGTCTTTAAAGCGTGGATCTAATATTGTTGCAATGCCGTAAAAAGGGTTGGACTCAATGTCTTGGAAGCGTTTGTTAACAGCCTCCAGTAGAGTTTTTTTAGCTGTTTTTACGCCATGATCTGTTTCCGCCTCTTTTCCAAGCAGGCGCTTCAGTGCTGCGATCAGTGGAATAACTTCAGCAACAGACGCTTGAGCTGAGCTTATTTCCTTGGTTAACTGTTCGAACGGGGCGAGAAGAGAGACAATGTTTTCCACCAACATCCACTGATGTGCACTCAAAGTTGCTGGCAGGTCGTGATCTGTCATGTATGCAGCTAAAACCCGCTTCTGTTCAAGTAATCCTTGCAACATATAGTATGTACTGTTCCAGCGAGTGGCCACATCTTGCTGTAGTCGTTTTGTTGGCATCCCAAACTGTTTTTGCAAATCTTGTAGTCTGGAATAAGCAAGCGGAGAATGCTTAAAATGTTCCACAATTTTTCTCCCAGTTGCTGTGATTTCTGATATGCTCCGCTGACTAAGCACTCCCTCATTCACAGCCAACTGCAGCGTGTGTGCCATGCAAGGTATGCTCTTTAATCCACTGTCATCCATAGCCTTTATCATGTTCCGTGCATTATCTCTCACAATCACATGCACTTTAGACTTGTCTATGTTCCAAGTTTCAAACATGTTAGCCAAAGCATCGGATATTGCTGCTGCAGTGTGTGAGCCGACAAACTCCTGTGCATGAAGCAGAATGTTTTGCAATTTAAACTCCGCGTTTATCCACTGCGCTGTCAAACTGAGCATGCTAGTTGGACTAACGTCAGAGCTCCATATGTCTGTGGTAAAACTTAGAGCAGAGATATCTGTGGTCATGAGCTCATGTACATGTTTTGCAACACGGTCATACATTTCAGGTAGAGAGGTCTCTGCAAAATACCGTCTGCTTGGCAGTGTGTAACGCGGCTCAATGTGGTGTATTAGCCTACGAAATCCGATGTCCTCCACGACTGAAAACGGCTCGTCATCTAAAGCAATGAATTCCATTACTTTCTCTGTTATGTCACGTGCTTTAGCACTGTCATTTGCAAATTTCTTAATTTTTTCGAAAAATGTGGCAACCGAGGGTGTTGATGTGCTAGTTGGCTTAGTTTTAACCAACGTTGTTTGACGGTATTCCTCAAATTCAATTGCGTGTCTTGACTTAAGGTGGTGTATTAAACCTGTAGTCGAAAATGTCTTTGCTGTTGAACCCCCTCTTGAAACTTTTGCAGAGCAAATGTTGCATATTGCAACTTTGCTGTCCTCATCTGAAACTTTGAAGTGCTTCCAAACCGCCGACATACTCCGTGTTTGATGCGTAATGACAGCGCGAACGAGACGGGAGGATGGGAGAGGCGTGGCGACAATTTCGGCTTTTATTTTCGGCGCTTTCTTACGTTTCGGCCGAAACCGATAATGCTATTTCGGCCGAAAATTTTCGGCGGCCGAAATTTCGGTGCATCCCTAAAGTGAAGAAGACCCCACGTTTGGAGAGGGGCACTCAGAGGGGCTCAGGATAAAGTTGAGTTACAACGAAGAGACGCAAAGACTTCAAAGTCTTTTACAGCCCATCCGAGTGGCGTTGAGCGGTGCCAGTCCAAGCACACTTGGAGCCCCTTGTCGTCTCTCGTTGCCCAGAGCTGGCAGTCAGTGTTATATTATTAGACTTTGACAACCTGCAGGCCCCCTCAGTGTCAGGAGCGCACATCCCATCAGTAGCACAGACAGCTCCCCCTTTGTGTGTATGCCACACACCTTAATGTGCAGGTGCCCCTTGGTGTATGAAGTGTGCCCATTTTTATTTGTGGGTAGCAGCACCTACTTAGTTTCATCAGAGTTTGGTCATCTAGGGGGTCGGGAGCGCACATCCCTGTAGTAGCACAACTGGTGCCCCCTTAGTGCATATTCAGTGGACTTGCCAACTTTTCATTTCATAAATGGCACCCAGTGGGTAAGGGTGCCCTGTTAGGATCAGCAGAGTTCTACAGCCTAGGGGGACCTCCTCTGCGTCAAGAGTGCCCACTCCTCAAGTGTCCCCTTAGAATTAGTACAGTTAATCTAATCTAATAAATGGCGTCCTTCAGATGACGGTGCCCAAGGTGGCCACACATGCCGCCTAATGGATTGGCTGGCTCTGCTATTCAGCGCGTTATTAAGAAGTAGAATGCGTATGGCACTGCCATGCCAGGAGGATGTCAATGAGAGAAGATGCCCAGGAGTCCAATGGCAACTTTGAAGAGCTTCCAAGTGGGTGAGGGCTGAAAGGGGTTGGTCTGCGCAAGTGACAACCACCTCAAAGGTGGTCTCAATCGCAGGGTGGCACACAAGAAGTCTTTTCTGACATTAGCACCACACTGATTCCCATTTGAGCTTTGCAAAAGGATTGAACCAAACATGGCACACCACCCAAAACCCACCATGCCTGCTGTGAACCATGGTGGTGGCACTGTTATCTTATGGGAGTATTTCTCTTCAGTGGGCACTGGGTGATAAATCAGGATGGATGGTAAAATGGGGGCTGCCAATTCTTGAGGCAAACCTGTGACTTCCTGCCAGGTGCCTGGAGGTGGGCATGTGGTTCACGACAAAGACCCTAAACAACTCAGTGGACTAAGGATGGGAAGGGGAGTGTTGGCGAGTAGCCGAGTCAGCGGCCCGACTTAAACCCGTGGGTGGACTTGAAGAGAGAAGACAAGACGAATATTCAACAGTCTAGGAGTGCAAAGCTGGTAGAGCCATTAAAGTTAGAGGTGGCGCCCCGAAGTGTCCAATCAGGGGGCAGGCTGACCGCTTCCTCCCACCCTGCTCTTTCTCGTTTTTCACTACTTGAGTGTCTTCAGACTAAAAGCTGCAAAAGAACAATTTGAACGGGTATTTATGCCCGGCTTTCAGCGGGTTACGCTGGACGTGGGTCTGAAATGACTAGGCTACCCGGGTTGTGATTTTGTTGAAACTTGGCTCCCTCGTTCTTCATGGGGGTTTCGTAAATCGGCCTCGCTGGACGGAGTGTTGAAGTCTCAAAATTCAAAGGCGCATCGTGAACTGGTCCCCCTTAAAAGTGGAGCGTTCTGTGCCACCTCAGCTGTCGATTCGTTTGCAGTTCTTCTCGATAGCCGGGCGCTGATTAGAATTGAAAGTCGAGTGAGCGGGCGTCACCCGGCTTGCTCACGAGTGGTGAGGAGCGAATCACAGAAATGTTCAGGACCTTCATCAAACTCCACACAATGGGGACCGGGCTTTGTTTTGAGAGGGTCTTCTGAGTGACCCTGTGGGCGGGGCAAGTGTCTGTGCACTATGGTGGACCAATCTGAGCTGAGCAGTGAGTGCGCCACTAAGACGAAAACAAAATCCAACGTCAGATAAAGAACTCCAGTCTTCGGGCACACGTTGGCAGTGCCATGGAGCGGTGGCACCTTCCTGTGGATTAAGTGGTTGGTGAAGTTCCAGGCAAAGTGTAACGCCACACATTCATATCCGCCATCTCGGATGACCAAGCTGACCTTCATAGTGTGGTGGCGGTAACGTCACACACTGCACACTTCCGGCTGTAAACGCGGTGCCACCTCATCGCAGCGGACCCTAAAGTGGCGCCGTTAGCATAAAAACAGAAAGACTTTATGAAGCGAGTTTAACTACAAATGAATGGATCCTGTGAGCCCAAAATGAACGAATAAAGGAAGTGCAAACTACAAGCCAACTGGTAATGGCGGGCAGTCACACTTGTGCTGCTGCTCCATCGTTTTCAGTGTCACCCGCTTCTTGTACCCCAAACCCACCTGAGCTACAATCCGATTTTACCCACAAGCCCCCCGACTTTAGCCCACAGTCTTCTGTCAGGTCCAGGCTCCTTCTGCCATTCCTGCCGCCCCCTAACATTCAAACCCAAAGCTGCTGCTGGACTTCCATTAATAAGTCTGGGATTTTAGCTGGTGGTCTTACAGCCACATTTAATATGGCAGGACGCACACACATCAGCGGGGACCTGGCAATGTGGGATAACCACTGCAAGAGCAGCGGAGGGAGTGAAGGATCAGGAGGGGAGCGCCAACCAAAGCCGTGTCAAGAGTCAAACCAGGGGGGTCCGAGAGAGAGCAGACCCCATGAATAACCCTGGAAATGGAGAAAACAAAGGAAAATGGCCCTTCTGCCCCCTCATTCTTTTAGTTCCTACCGTTTTGATGGCTGCTTGGCTCTCCATTCGCACCCTCGTGCCAGTCCTCTCTGTCCTCGTCACATTTATTTAAAGGGCCATCCTGCTCCTGCACCTGCCTTTGTTCAGCTTCCCGTAAACCCCAAGTTTATTAGGCTGTGCTGGGACCACCATGCAGTCCCAGTGCTGCACCTCATTAGTCTCAGTGGGGGGTCTGCCGATCAATCACAAGGGGGCAGCAGATTGGACTCAATGAGCCAGGCTGCTGTTACCAGTCACAAGGAAAACCATCCAGATTACTCAGATTTGACTCCCTTTAGCCCAGAACTTCACTCCGTCAGTTGTGCCGCACTGGTGGGCCGTCACTTAGTGCCCCCACCAGCCATGAGCTAGCGGACTTGAAGGCAAGTTCTGCTGGCAGTTCTCATAAATTAGGCTTCCATTTCCTTGGGCGGCTGTCAGATTCAATCGACTCCTCTGTCCACAAATGGGGCTTTCTGTCTGAGCAGTTGGAGACCCCCAACAATAACACCCCCACCCCCCCGCCAAAAAAAAAGAACAAGAAAAATTCAAATACAACGAGCTGCTTAGACGCACAGGCGACTCCTGCTTTAGCCATCGGGGCTTCTCATCTCATCGTGAGATCAATTTGAAGAGGACCACCGGAGACCCTGCAGTCAGACTCCGTCAGAGTGATTTATTAGTCATGGAAAGAGAAGGCAAAATGAACACAAACTCTTATATAGTGCCTTTCATTTCTATCTATCTATCTATCTATCTATCTATCTATCTATCTATTATATAGTGCCTTTCACATCTATCTATCTATCTATCTATCTATTATATAGTGCCTTTCACATCTATCTGTCTATCTATCTATCTAATATATAGTGCCTTTCATATCTATCTATTAAGCATGTTGAGCATGGGATAGGTGCTATATAAATACAGTTTATTATTATTGTTATTATTATTATATAGTGCCTTTCACTCTATCTATTATATATCTCCTTTGCACCTATCCATCTTTCTATTAAATTGTGCCTTTCATATCTATCTTTCTTTTTATTTTATATAAATAAAATGTATTATTATAATATAGCACCTTTTACTCTACGTATCTAGCTATCTATTATGTAGTGCCTTTCTCTCCATCTATTATATAGCGCCTTTCTCATCTACCTGCTCCTCCACAATATTCCTGTTCCAACACATACAAAGCCCAAACATGTCAAACAGCCCGAAAGTGTCAAGAATGACAATGATCACAATAAGGAGACGTCACCAACACCAAGTGCATGTAATGCACCACAAGGGACTACAATTCCCATGAGCCTTTGTAGGTCTGGGGGCGGTCCTTCAACCAGTTTTGATGGGTGGCCTTGTCCCTTAGGGAACCACCATGAACACTGAAGGGACAAGGCCGAATAAACTTTTAAACATGGAAACTAAATAATCAAGAATGGGATCAAATGCCCAAATCTAGGTGTGCCAACATTGTAGAGACTTGCCAAAGGGGCTTCTACCAAGTGCCAAATGAAGGTCTTGACTACTTCTAGAAAGGAGGGTTTGCAGACCGTTCTTTTGTCATTATGGGCTGTGGATTGTGGATTGATGGGCACAAATGGCCCATTTTCTCCATTTAAAAGGAAATCAAACCCATGATGAAGTGAGCGGTGGGCTCTGCCTTTGAATACGTTCAAACGTTGGCTTATTTTTCAGATGAACACTTTAATGGTGGACTGGCTTCCTATCCCTAATTACCCCACAGCCATGGATGGAGAGACCACTGGGGACACCAGGAGCCCCTTCAAATCCATTTAAATGTATTTTGTGTACACCCACTTAAAAAAAAAAAAAAGTGGAATTTAACCGGTTAAATGCACACACATTTAGTAAATCCTCAGGGGGGCGCCAGATTGGAACAGAAAACCGGTGGGTTTGAGCAAGAAGCCCCGCCCCTCATTTGCACCTGTCCCCAGTGTCACTCGCTTTTCCTTCCACCCTGCAGACCCCCAAGAGGAGGATGCAGGGCTGAGGGGTCCTCACGAGGAGTTGGCAGCACATCGTAATTGGCACATTAAAAATTCAGCGAAATGAGAGAGACGAGCGATCAGCAACCACAGGCACGGACAGAAGATGGGCAGCGGGTCTCTGGTGGTCTCTGGCTGTGCCGTTTCTGGACTGACGATGAGGAGCACCATGACGGCTGAGCAGAGCAGACAGAGCCCCCGTTGTGATGTCGGAGGTCACGGCTTGCTGGTGTTATCCTGCCCCAGGGTGTCCCCTAAAGTGTGCCGCCAGCCTGGGGTCTTTGAACCCACCCATCAGCTGTGTTGGTGCTGAGCTGATCTTGCACATCTTCTTCAAGTTTGCTTCAGTGGAGTAACAAATGGGGGTCCTCGCAGGCTTTTGATATCCTCTCTTATAGGAGGCAGCAGTGGCGGGCATCCAGGCAGGTCCTGGCATGCTGCGTCCGAGTCAAATGTGGGGCCAAGCCGAGCAGCAAAGACCATGAGCTCCCCTGACAATTGAGGTCTTACACACACACACACACACTTGAGCTCTGGTCAGTGGGATTCTGTTCACCTCAATGACATTTCTTTTATATAGCACCCTTGAAAGCAAGATGAGCATCAAGCCCGCTCATCATCTGCATGATGCCAACGCAAGGGTGAAGTAATATGGTGATGGCTTTGGGGACTCGGAGAGTAGATGGCAGTGAGGGCCAAAGTCTGGAGACGTCCATAATGGGAATCGGCTTAGAGCACTTTGGACCTCAGACTGGCGCAATGGCTCACAAACACTGTTGTTTAACTCTTTATCATCAGGCTGCAATCTCCTGCCCAAGATGCGGCTATAAAATGGCCTAAAACTGAAGGGTTTTGTTGACTAAGGGGCCAAAAAAATGGGCAGACACCCAACAAAAGCTTGATGTCTTGCATAACTAGACGTCAAGATGAGTCAAACGCCGGGTCATCGGTGGGCATTTTCTTGTACTGGTAAGGCAAAAAACACGGAAGTGATTTCAAACCATTCAGAGGGAATTCTTATGAACCCAGTAGGATGTTACGTTGTGTTATATAGCGCCCCTTGGATTTACTGAATTCAAGCCAAGGGAGCGACACAATGGGGGACACCTTGTGAGAAGGTCTCAGGAGTCATTAGAGACTGGGCAGTATCTCCATCCAGACAGTGGACAGAAGTGATCAAGAAGGCTAATAAAAATGATAGTTTATATAGCGCCTTGATGTGTAAAGTACAAGTCAAAGGAGGTTACGCGTAAGCTTCATGACACGCTAGTGAGGCCTCATCTGGAGTCCTGGGTGTAGGTTTGGTCTCCATGTTACAATAAAGAAAGAGCAGCAAAGAAAGAAAGAACAGAGAAGAGCAAATCGGCTGATTCAGGACCACGGACAGCGACCAATGAGAATAGACATTAAGAAGAAGTGAGAGCGCCATAGTGAGGATAATGATAAAGGCTAGTAAAGATATTAGTTTATATAGCGCCTTGATGTGTAGAGTACAAGTCAAAGGAGGTTACACATATTCTTCACAAAACGCTAGTGATGCCTCATCTGGTGTTCTGTACTTCATATTACAATACAGACAGAGCAGCTCAGGTGTTTCAGGACCATAGACAGCAACTCATGAGAAAAGGCTTTAGGAGGAAATTAGAAAGCCATTACGAGGATAATGATAAAGGCTAATTGGATATTTGATTATATAGCACCTTGATGTGTAGAGTACAAGTCAAAGGAGGTTACACATAAGCTTCATGACACGCTAGTGAGGCCTCATCTGGAGTCCTGGGTGCAGGTTTAGTCTCCATATTACAATAAAGAAAAAGCAGCAAAGAGAGAAAGAACATCCATCCATTATCCAACCCGCTGAATCCGAACAGGGTCACGGGGGTCTGCTGGAGCCAATCCCAGCCAACACAGGGCACAAGGCAGGAACCAATCCTGGGCAGGGTGCCAACCCACCACAGGAGAGAAAGAACAGAAAAGAGCAAATCGGCTGATTCAGGACCATGGAGAGCGACCAATGAGAATAGGTATTAGCAGGAAGTGAGAACGCTATTATGAGGATAATGATAAAGGCTAATAAAGATGTTAGTTTATATAGCGCCTTGATGTGTAGAGTACAAGTCACAGGAGGTTACACGTATTCTTCACGACACGCTAGTGATGCCTCATCTGGTGTTCTGTACTTCATATTACAATGCAGGCAAAGCAGCATGACAGGAGCAGAGGAGAGCAGCTCAGGTGTGTCAGGACCATAGACAGCAACTCATGAGAATAGGCTTTAGGAGGAACGCTATTATGAGGATAATGATAAATGCCAATTGGATATTAGGTTATACAACACCTTAATATGTAGAGTACAAGTCAAAAGAGGTTACATTTAGGCTTCATAACACACTAGTGAGGCCTCATCTGCAGTACCGTGTGTTACAATAAAGAAAGAACAGCTTGAGAGAAAGAACAGAGAAGAGCAAATCAGCTGATTTAGGCCCATGGAGAGCGACCAATGAGAAGCGACATTAGCAGGAAGTGAAAACGCCATTATGAAAATAATGATAAAGGCTAATTAAGCTATTCGTGTATATAGCGCCTTGTACTAGAGTACAAGTCAAAGGAGGTTATTCTTAAGCTTTCTGATGCAAGTGTGAGGTCCCATCTGCAGTACTGTGCACAGTTTTGGTCTCCATGTTACAATGCGGTTAGAGCAACAAGAGAGGAGAGCAACTCGGATGATTCAGGACCACGGACAGCGACTCGGGAGATTAGACATCAGCAGGAAGTGAGAAGGCCATTACGAGGATAATGATAAAGGCTAATTGGATATTTGATTATATAGCACCTTAATGTGTAGAGTACAAGTCAAAGGAGGTTACACATAAGCTTCATGACACGCTAGTGAGGCCCCATCTGGAGTCCTGTGTGCAGGTTTGGTCTCCATATTACAATAAAGAAAGGGCAGCAAAGAGAGAAAGAACAGAGGAGAGCAACTCGGCTGCTTCAGGACCACGGACAGCAACTTATGGGAATAGGCATTGGGA
Source organism: Polypterus bichir lapradei (assembly GCA_026402145.1). Lineage (NCBI taxonomy): Eukaryota > Metazoa > Chordata > Cladistia > Polypteriformes > Polypteridae > Polypterus > Polypterus bichir. The sequence goes on along the minus strand of JANRMT010062834.1, from coordinate 63,803,483 downwards.
AGGAATGAGAAAGCCTTTATGAGGATAATGATAATGGCTAATAAAGGTGTTAGTTTATATAGCGCCTTGATGTGTATCATACATGTCAAAGGATGCCACACATAAGCTTCATGACATGCTAGTGAGCCCTCATCTGGTGTGCTGTGCTTCATATTACAATGCGGATAGAGCAGCATGAGAGAACTCGGCCGATTCAGGACCACAGAGAGCGACTCCTACACACCACTGAAGAATTTCTTGAAGGTGGTGACCGAAAGCGAATTAACACCGTGGAGCAAAGCTGTTCTAAAAAATCCCCAGTAGTGCTGAGAAAAAGAAATGCAGAGACGGTCAACTCGGCTGATTGAGGACCATGGAGAGCAGGAACGGCAGAAGGAGCGGAGCTGTATGTGTTTCAACAAATGAAGATTAAGGTGGCAAGTCAGGCCTTACGGAGGGAATTAGTGCAGTAGATCTGTGATGTGACGTTAAAATGCGTTCTTCAAGAAGAACATAGGAAAACTTCTGGAAACTTGCTAACGGTAAATATCGCACAAAGGCTGGACGTTCTTCTTCGCCCAAAGGACCACAGACACGTGGGGTTAGCATTGTGGCAGAGAGTGGGACTTCAGGGTCCCACACTTTTTGATTTGATGTTATTTTGCAGAATTGGATCGATGAGCATCTCGAGCTGAAGGGTCTTGTCATGTCACACTTGTTCTGAGGTTCTAGAAAATGGATGGAACGTTGATAGCTAATGGGCAAATCAGCATTCCAACGTTGTGAGTCTTCAGCCTGATACTGAAGGGGCGTCTCATAGTCAACCCACGGCCTCAGGATCCTGCAACTAAAAGCTCAACGCCCCCACACTGCTATTTTGTTAATCCTTGTATTCTTTAGCAGGCCGGCATGTCGAGATCTTAAAGCTCACTTGGGTTTGGAGTTAGAAAACTGAGGGAGGTAAGCAGAGCCTCGGCCATTTGAAGCTTTACATCCAAGAAGAAGGATTCTGAAATCTACCTTAACTGGAAGCCCGTGAGATGACTCCAGCAGAGCCCATAAATCCTCCGTCCTCCACAGAGGGACGTGCCAGCTTTGGTGTAGGGAGACCAGACCCCTGGACACTGCAGCCCGGCACACTTGCCTCATTGCCACTTACCCACGGTGCTTTACTTCTTCCCATGATGCTCTCTGCTCCTCAGCCACTAACTCTTAAGGACAGAGATGGCAGCTTGTCCACCCCAGCACTTTATGGCTGTTTTTTTGTTTGTGTTTTTGCACTTGACAGGTTATGTGAGTGGTGGGGGGGGGGGTTAGGAGGAGGTGGGAGGTTAAGCACAATCTGTAAGGGCCGTGCCCCCCTGACCCCAGCAATCGATCAGCTCCATCGCTGAGTGTGACAGAACAGGATGTGAGATTTGGCTTAGGAAGATCTCTTAACAAAGACCCTCTGCCAAAACCCCCTCAGGATTGTCCCATCACCACCAGCAGCCCCTTCGATATTAAATGGCTGTCACCGCCTGACCAGCGTTTTCATATCCTGCTGAAGCTCGTCTAAGCCACCTCGCTGTTTGTGCTGACATTTCTAGGGGCTCAGAGTACACCATAATGTCACCGGAGACGTGCACAACCAGGAGGATGACATCCGTGTGGGACGTCTGTGCTCAGGAATGCCAATAGATAATTCCACCGCAGATTTGACCTTTGACACCAGAACTCGTTTACAAGGTCTGCCCTCCGGCATTTCAGAAATGTGAAATCTGCTGATGGCGGCGCTGTGACTGGAATGTCACACCATCTCTGTGACTTGGGGGGGTCTGTTGACGCGTGAGCCCCTTGTGCTTCTGTTTATTAGAAGAGAGGAAAACACACCTGAGATCCACCAGGACAGCTGGGACCGCTTGGCTCAAAAGTGAACAAAAAACAAATGACATCAAGTGACAGGGTGCTAGATGACAAATGTATCTCACTGTTGGCACAAAGGTTACTTTGGTGGCAGCCAGCTGGGGACACACCAATGAGAAAAAGGTGGAATGAAGGATTGACAGATGGATGGATGGATGGGAAAATCAAATCAACTGCAGATGGTGGGTGGGTTAAGGGGGCTGGGTGGACATATGGAGTGATGGACAGACAGACAACTCCATAGATTTGCTGGTGAAAGGATAATAAATTGATAAACATGTGGATGAGAAGTTAGATGCTCTGAATTGACAGTTGGATGGATGGATGGATGGATAAAGAGAGTTTTGCACAGTCGATTGGATGAATGGAACAGTAGTAAGTGGACAGAGAGGTTCATGGATGGAGAGATGGACAGTAAGATGAACTCATAACTCTACACAGAGCAGGGACAAGCAGGTGAATGGAGAAATGAAGAAACAGATAAAGTGGTGGATGGATGGACAGGTAGATGAAAGATAGGGAGATAGATCATCGGATGGATAAATAGACATACGAATAGATGGATGGACAAATGATAGAAATGGTAAAAATCTGACATATGGGTGGATGGACAGATCAACAACGAGGTATGGACGGCTAGAGATGTGAACATTAGAACATGTCAGTCCGCCCAACCAGCTTATTTCTAGAAAATAACATAAAGTCGAGAATCCGGAGGTCCTCAAAGACCAACTGGCCACCTCACTTGTTGGTGTCTGTGGTTCTTTGCGTGAAGACGTTCTTTCTAACATTTGTATGAACCTTCCCTCTGTTCTTGTTGAAGACCTTAATCCTCATACCCTGATGGTTCTGTCACCTCTTCATCTCCACTCACTTGTTCAACTGTAATCATTGGGTCTCTTCAGTCTCTCCTCGCTGATCACTGTCCGTGGTCCTGAAGGTTGCTGACTGTCTGCACTCCCGCCATTGCCTGAGGAACAGAGAGGAAGTGTTCTGATATAAGGGGGGTGTGCAGAGCGGTGGCCACTACAGGGGGATAAAACTGATGAGCCACAGCATGAAGTTATGGGAAAGAGGAGTGGAAGGTCAGTTAAGAAGTGAGGTGATGATCAATGAGCAGCAGGATGGTTTCATGCCAAGAAAGAGCACCACAGATGAGATGTTTGCTCTGAGGATGTTGATGGAGACGTTAAGAGAGAAGGCCAGAAGAAGTTGCATTGCATCTTTGTAGACCTGAAGAAAGCAAATGACAGGGTGACTGAGAGGAGCTGTGGTATTGAATGAGGAAGTCAGGAGTGGCAGAGAAGTACGTAAGAGTGGCACAGGATATGTACGAGGGGAGTGTGACCGTGGTGAGGTCTGCGGTAGGAGTGACGGAGGTGGGATTACATCAGGGATCGGCTCTGAGGCCTTTCTTATTTGTAATGGTGATGGACAGGCTGACAGATGAGATTAGACAGGACTCCCCGTGGACTGTGATGTTTGCAGATGACATTGTGATCTGTAGTGAGAGTAGGGAGCAGGTGGAGGAGACCCTGGAGAGGTGGAGATATGAGAGAGGAGAGGAATGAAGGTCAGTAGGACCACCAAGAGAGAATACATGTGTGTGAATGAGAGGGAGGGCAGTGGAATGATGAGGATGAGGGAGTAGAGCTGGTGAAGGTGGATGAGTTTAAATACTTGGGATCAACAGTACAGAGTAATGGGGAGTGTGGAAGAGAAGTGAAGAAGAGAGTGCAGGCAGGGTGGAGTGGAGAAGAGTGTCAGGAGTGATTTGTGATAGACGAGTATCAGCAAGTGTGACAGTGAAGGTCTACAGGACGGTAGTGAGACCAGCTGTATTATATGGGCTGGAGACGGTGGCACAGGAGACAGAGCTGGAGGTGGCAGAGTTAAAGATGATAAGATCTGCATTGAGTGTGACGAGGATGGACAGGATTAGAAATGAGGACATTAGAGGGTCAGCTCAGGTGGGACGGGTGGGAGACAAAGTCAGAGAGGCGAGATGGTGTTGGTTTGGACATGTGAGGAGGAGAGATGAGGGGTATACTGGGAGAAGGGCGCTAAGGATAGAGCTGACAGGTAAGAGGAGAAGAGGAAGACCTAAGAGAAGGTTTATGGATGTGGTGAGACAGGACATGCAGGTGATGGGTGTGACAGAGCAAGAGATGACAAGGACGGAAAGATATGGAAGAAGATAATCTGCTGTGGGGACTCCTATTTTCTGCCACTGTCCCTCTCCATGGTCCTGAATTTGGCTTTCTTCCTCATCTGCTTTCTGTGGCGCTGAATCATCTTCATTTCTTTTCTCCTGACCCAAACTGTTCAGACCAAAAGTGCACAAAACGCTCAGAGAAGATCAAACCAATCATCAGACAGCAGCACCCCGTTGTCTGATTGATTTCTTGTCGAGCTGCACGTCTCAGTAGTCTTTAGATGTTATGATGGATTCTGCTTTGGAGGAGTTAAGTGGACCGGACTGGTGACTTTTGTTGAGTTGAATGCTCCGTTCTCGTCCACGTTGTTCTGATGTTCTAATCAGCAAAGACAGGAACAGATGTGATTGGTGAGGTAACTTAGTGCACACCAAGAGGAGAATCCTGGGAAGGCCCACCAAAAACAGCACAACTTATCACGTGTCAGGGTACCTGTGAAGTATCCGGTGATGGAGTTCATTCTAAAAGGTGTCACTAGATGAGGATACCACATGGGCTGCCTGCTGACCCCAAATCGCATTGCCAACAGTGTCTTATACTATGGACATGTGGACAGACTCCCACAATAACTATAGGGTGTTCACTCTGAAAGGCGCTATATAATGTCTCTGTGACCAGTTGCCAATGATGTCTTCCTAACAAGCCACTTCACCTGCCAGGACTGGTCTCACAGAAATATGGATGTACTTCTACATCAGCCAAAAAGGGCTTTGAGGCGATGCTCACTCTGAAAGGCACTATATACTTTAGAATCACTGCATTGGACTACAGCAGGAACTTCCTGTTTGACCACAAGTGACTTCACCAAACCAGGGGTACCAAACCAGTGGACCATAAATTGGTGTTCACTATAAAAGGCGCTATATGGCTTCAAAGTAACAATCTCCAGAACTACATCTAGAAGTAATTGTGTCACAGCACACTGCCCACTTATTAGTGATTAAGTCTGCTATGAAAGGCACTATATAGCATAACAAGATCAGTTCCCACCATAGTCTACCTGCCTGACCCCGGATGTCTTCCCTTACCATGACTTACATTGGGAATATAAAAAGAGTTCCACAACAATTAAAAAAGCACCTTGAATCTGTGTTTATGGTGAAAGGCACTATATAATTACCATTGACTATATATATATATATATATAAGCCATGGTTTAGTATCCACCATGTTTGACCCCAAACCCCTTTCCCTCCAATGTTGCTTAAATGTGGCCTGACTTCAATAAGTATGAGGAGTTTTGGGATGGGGTTCGCTATGAAAGGCACCATATAATGTCACTGGACCAGGCCCCACTGTGGCCTCCATGTTTGTACCCAAAGCCACAATAGAGAAACATGGACAGAGTGGTCTTAGGTACAGTAAGGCGCTATACAGCGTCAGTTTTTCAGTTGCCACAATATAACGCCAAGCGACTCCATCTGCTGAAATACTTAAATACAGAAACAACAGCAAAGAGTCCTGCAGTAAAGTTCAGCATGCAAGGCACTATATATGAGGGCTCAATTGATCCCAAGCGTGGCTTTCCTGTTTGACCCCAAGCCTGTACACCTGCCAGGGCTTCAACTACAGAAATGTGGAAGAAGTGCTGCACCAGCTAAAAGGTATTTTGTGATGACCCCTAACCCGTGAAAGGCACTATATAGACTCACAACAGCATGGCCATTGATACTCCATAGGCCAAAGTTTACACTGAAAGAGCAGGGGAGCAGGTGTACCTTAAAGGTAAGAGGCATGGCGTTCATTACGAGAGGCACTATCGGGCATCAAAGCAACAATTACAAACTTATCTGGAGTTACGTTCACAAAGAAAGGCGCTATATAGCATAGCAAGATCAGAAACCGCCATAAGCTACCTCTCTGACCAAAGTCGACTGACATTGTAAAAATGATTGGCACAGTTGTGCCTTAAAACTGTGTTGGTGGTGAAAGGCGCTATATAGTATGACAGGTTTGGTAACCACCACAATGCTCCCTGTTTGACCCCCAATCACTTTACCTGCTTTATGTTGTAGAAGTACGAACTTGAGATGGGGTTCGCTATGAAAGGCGCTATATAGGGTCTCTGGCCCAGTCCCCACTGTGACCTCCCTGTTTGAACCCAAAGCCCCTTCACCTGCAAGGAACTTCCAATTAAAAAATGAGGAGCAAGTAGTGCAGGAGCCGTGGAGGGCTTGACGGTGATGCCCACCATTTTAGGTGCTATATAGGGGGCGTCACTGATTCCATCCTGACTATTGGCCTAGAAAGAAGTAATGTTCACCATGCAAGGTGCTATATACGATAATTGGATCAGTCTCAACCCTGGGCTCTTCGTGTGACCCCTACCCAAATTAGCATACCCACCAAGTTTCACTTTATACAAAGATTGAATTGAAAGGCACTATATAACATCACAGGGTCAGTGCTGACTCCCTGCTTGACTCTGTGTGGGTCACTTCACTGGCTGGCAGTGCCTGGGTCTGTGGCCATCCTTTGCGTGGGGTCATGATGAAGGGTGATTGGTGTCACCTGTCCCTTCTCCTTGTGGGCACTGTGGTGCCCACCTCTTAAGAGTCAAATTATCACATGGGCACCATGGAGGTCCAGCAGTAGGTGTTTGTGGCCACAGCCAGACCGTACCTCATGACAGTGAATGTCACCGTCACCCCTCTGTCAAAGTCACCAATATCCCAGACAGGTTTTGAAGCTAGCACTCGAGTTTTGCTCCTCTTATGGGTTCTCACCTCAACAGGGTGAACTAAGTGGTCATTGTGTTGGCCACTTACACCAGCCTTGTAATGGAGGGTCCATCAATGTCCCACCTGCTTTCAGTTTTCATTTTCATACCAAAGAATGGACATCAGGGGCTAAAGAGCCTCTCAATTAAAATGTTTTAGTGCACAGCGCCCCCTTTAGGAGTAACTGTGAAATGCAGGCGTTAGAATGCATGTCATCAGTATGCGCAGCAGGTGGCGCTGTGTCCACTAGTGCTATCCTGTGGTGGCTTGGCCCGCCGGAGAACGGAGATGGATGAGACCCTCGAGGGAGTGAGCCTGGGAGTGTAGCTCTGTGTTGTGTCACTCGTAGAGCTCAGGGGACACAGAGAAAACACACGAGCCCACCTCTCTGGGAACGGATCTCACCAGGGATAGTCGGCCTCTTCCTGCTCCTGGCAACACCGAGTGTTGTCCTGGGTGATGGGAATGGGAAACCGGAGAAGACTTTAGTCTGCAAGAAGCGGATCTGTTATAAATAAACCATTTATAGATTATATAGCGCCTTTCCAAAAAGAAGTCCACCTCATGCACCAGTGGTGATACTTGATATCAATGTAAGAGCTAACAAGTCACACACACACACACACACACACACACACACAGACGTAGTGGTGGGCATTAGACCGACTTTATATAGCGCCTTTCTACAGTGAACACTGTGCTTTTGGTTTTATTCATTTGACACAATTTGTATTTTTGTAATCGAGCACAACTAGAGAACTGGGGTCCTGTGTTGCGCTTTAACCACTAGGGGGCCACGCTGTCTATTTGACTTCCTAAATGCCATTACTGTATAAACAGATTTTCTTTTTATTCTATATAGCGCCTTTCTACTCTACTAGTATTACCTGATGATGTCACTTCTAAAAGGTGAGGTGACCCTCACAGTGAGATGTTGAACCTGCAGCCGACTGACTTTATATAGCGCCTTTCTCTGGCAAACATGGTGCTTTACCCATCTGTTTGTAGGTTTCTGTGAGGAATGGCTGACAGAAGAACCCCTACTGTAGAGGACTGGTGCCATACTTACAGTGCCATGCTTTAGCCACTGGAGGGGGGGCACACTGTGTATTCAAATCATCCATCCATTCACATTCCAAACCCGCGTGTCCTGAGGAGGGTCGTGGGGAAGCTACAGCCAACCCAGCGCATACCTGGCACAAGGCAGGAACACCACCTGGACTGCGCCATCACAATGAGAGCCTTTCATATTATTTGCATTTGCATATAGCGCCTTTCTCCTTGTAGCAGTATTGTTTAGTGACCACGGGGTGTGCTGAGATCAATAATCACTTAATAAACGCTGTTACAGTCAGTAAGTGTTCTCCTCAGTGTATATAGCGCCTTTCTGCAGTGAATTCCTCCTCATGGCCGTATTGCCTACTAAAGTGACTCGCCTGCTGACTTCATATAGCACCTTTCTGTGCCACTGTCTGTTGGAGATTTTTACATTCTGGTCACTGGATGGCGATGTGGCTCACTCAGGTGTGTGTGTGTGTGTGTGTTCAGCTGTTTGAATTAAACTGAAATGAATACAATACTTTAACCACTAGGGGGCCACACTGTCTATTAATATCAGCATTTGCTTCAAAATATCTTTGCAGTCTATGGATCTTTATATTATATAGCGCCTTTCCATAGTGAGTGCCATCCCATGGCAATACTGCGATTGTCTCCACTATACTGTCATCCATAAGAGGTGTAGTGCTGTTGAACCCACAGCCTACAGACTTTATATAGCGCCTATCTCTCGTAAAACACCACACCAACTAGTTTAACTGCTTGTTTCAGCACGTCCTGAACGTTTTAACCACTAGGGGGCCTCACTGCCTAATTAAAAACAATACTGGCTTAGTGAACGTCATTCCAGCCAACAGCTCTTTCTGTCATATAGCGCCTTTCCATAATGAGTCCCATACTATGTGACTGCTGCTGTTGTCTCTACAATTCTACCATGTAATCGCTTAAGGTCTGAAGTGAGTCGCACAGCTAACTCATTTTATATAGCGCCTTTCAGGACTGGACACCATGGCATCGCATTCCTCTAATTAGGCACTAGATGTGGGCAACTTTACGGAAAGCGAGACCTGGCAGGTGACGCGGCTCATTTAGGCATTCCCAGGTAGGGAGTTACAAGATGGTTACAAAATGACAGCTGGCAGGTGATGTGGCTCAATCAGGACTGAACGGGGGTCTTGTGTTTTTACAGTACATCACTATAACCACACGTTCTGTAAAAATGAATCACTGCATAAGAAATGTATTTACAACCACTGCTGTATATAGCGCCTTTCAATGGTGAACCTCACAGCTGCTATTGTCTCCACATTCCAGCCATGTAATCTCTTAAGGCCCACAGTGGCTGTGCCCGATTCAGCACGCCCTTCTTCTCTGATGATTCCATCTTTATGATATGAGACTTTACAGAATTACAGATGAGGTGGGCTACCATTCAGTCCCCTGTGTGGTCCGTCACCTTCATTCAATGGTGACATCATTACAAGGGAAGAGGTAGCGAGTTACAGCACAGTGGAGACTGGAAGTGGCCGGCTGGGGGACCTCGACGTGTGGGCACAGGAGAACAACTGGCCTGGGTGATGGGGGGCAGAGGGACAGCAGAGACACTGGGGGTCTTCTTGATGGGCGTACACAGGATGGAATATGCAGGGAGGCCCATTTACTTTAACTTCCACAAAGTTGGCTGGCTCTGTGCCTGATGAAGGGCAGCACTGAATAAGTTAGACCCCTGGGCAGCGCCCTGCTGGAGTCCTCACTCAATAAATAAACAGCACAGTTTATAGTGCCACACACACAGGGCCAGTAGGGCAGCACGGCGGCTCAGCACTCAGCTTCATAGCACCAAGTTTAGTGGACAGCCTGCTCTCTATCTATCTATCTATCTATCTATCTATCTATCTATCTATCTATTATATAGTGCCTTTCATATCTATCTATCTATCTATCTGTCTATCTATCTATCTATCTATCTATCTATCTATCTATCTATCATATAGCGCCTTTCACATCTAATTATCTATCTATCTATCTATCTAGTGCCTTTCACTCTATCTATCTATCTATTATATAGTATAATTTTAAAATAATCTATTAATGTGCGGAGTAGGAGGAGTGTAAAGGGGGAGCATTGGTGGTATGATGTATGGTTCTTTTGTTTATTCTGAAATTTAACTTTTTTTTGTCATTTAACTGTGTATATTGTTATATTGATGTTTTTTTATGTTCACAATAAAGGTTGTTTTAAAAATAAAAAAAAATAATATTATATAGTGTCTTTCATATCTATCTATCTATCTATCTATCTATCTATCTATCTATCTATCTATCTATCT
>JANRMT010062834.1:63776505-63788274 GCA_026402145.1 Polypterus bichir lapradei | reverse complement strand
AGATAGATGTGAAAGGCACTATATAATAGATAGATAGATAGATAGATAGATAGATAGATAGATAGATAGATAGATAGATAGATAGATGTGAAAGGCACTATATAATAGATAGATAGATAGATAGATGTGAAAGGCACTATATAATAGATAGATAGATAGATAGATAGATAGATAGATAGATAGATAGATAGATAGATAGGTACGACAGGTGAAGTCCACCCTGACCTCGGTGGGCCTGATGTCCACAAAGCTGCACCTGCCTGGCCTTGCCCAACACTCCTTTGTAATTCTCCTTGCAGACATTCGAGTAATCAGCCCACCTCTATGTTCTGAAGCCCGCCATGCCATGATAACACACCCCACACCACACACACGTGCCCACTGGCGCTGCCCGGCCAGGTTTCCAGCTCGCCCTCAGTGCCTATTTTTAGCCCCCGTGATGTTTCCTGTGAATCGCAGCGCACGCCCGCTCGGGACTCGATTTAAAGACATAATTGCTGACAAGCTGCGTAATTCTTTGACCTGAAAGCTGGCCAGAAGCCCCCCGATCGATCCCTCTGTCTGCAGTCTGGCCGCTGAGTGGCTCTTCCTGCACTTTTCCTGTGCCGCCGCCCGCCGTGTGGTTTCATTTGCAGATGACAGGTTTATCAAAGTGCTGCCATCTGTGCAGATGAGGCCCAGTAAATGGACTTGCATCCTTTGCTTTGAATTTGTGGCTTTCCTTGTGGGGTTCTGATGAGGCTTTGACTGGAATGTCATGTTACAGAATTCTAACTGGGAGGCCGTCCTGTGCTTGACTGGCCCCCCTGTCCAGGACTGGTTGGCAAGAGACATAGGAGGATCGACAGACCTAAAGACATGCCAGGCATGTTCAAGTATGTGAGCGGGCACAGTGGAGAGGGGGCAGAGGGGTCAGAAGCCCCACAGAGGGGAGGATCATCCCCATTGAGAACTGAGGGCAGTCACAAGGCAGCCCCTAAGAATCCTGTAGACTCTGAGGAGGGCGTGAGGAAGACGACGGTTCAACTCAGGGCGTCCCAATGGATGATGAACGAGACCTGAAGAGAAGGACCACCGCTGTCAGCACCTCCTGGCCAACTGTAAGACCAGCTGGGTGAGCTGGGGGGACGGAGGAAGGAAGACTTGCTGGACTGGAAGGAATGGGACACCGGCTTACACAAAGATCTATTGGTGGATTTTAGCCATATGGACGATTTGCTATTGACATCCACAAGTACACTGACTTGATTATTGATTATTGATTTGTTGATTGACGACACCACATTTTATTTATTTGTCTGTCATAAAAACACTTTGCACTTTTTGCAGCCCATGCTGATTTATTGGGTCCTCATGTAAGGCTCATCCTGATCAGTTGAGTTTGAGATCTCTTGAAGGGCAAAGGAGCCAACCCGCACCGTCACAAACGGCCGTTCACTGCCCCACGATGAAGGTAACGCAGTGCACGCTGAGTATCACCATATCGTGTCAAACATGTCAATACAGGGGGACACAGAGTTTTACACCTGGGGGTCAAAAGCTTCATGAAAAGAGGGCAGAGGCATTCAAACGTATACAGAGAGAGGCTCATCCCACGTCAGCCTGACCCCCTAACTCCACAGGGAACCGACTTTCAAGGGTTAAAAACACCCAGAAAGTGTCAGAATATCCCACAAGAGAGAAAGAGAGAACTCTGACTTGTAAGTAGACAAGTCCAGTAAAAACCTTTCTAAAAAAACTTTATTCAAAAAATGTGATGGAGGGCCTGCATGGGTGGGCATCCCGGCTGGGACCAAGCATTGATCCTTACCCAGCTGGGAGGGCATTGTAATGGAAGGACAGGGGAAGACAATTCATTTGTACTGCATGTTCCTTTCACAAGACCCTAGATGGCAGCCTATCTTGGCTAAGATTTCCACATGGATACCTGCAGGGCATGCTGGGTGTTGTAGTCCCAGAGGGTCTACCAGGGGGAGCTGTGAGGATCGGGCATCCCTACCCTGTGGGACTTCAGCTTTACCCAGAAGTGGTTCTGAGTTGCAGTTTCACATCCCCAGAAGAACTCCAGGGAGTGGGATCAAAGGAGCAGCCCCTCTGCAATCTGTGAGCCAGAGTCGGGAGGAGGAGGAGGAGGAGGATGAAGATAAAGAATTACAGAGCCATTTAAGTGTGATAGTTGTGGTTGTGGAGTGTGAAACACTTCCTTGTAAGAGTTTCCCCTAATAAAACCTTCTCTGTTTTCTAGCAAACTTGCGTCCAAACCTGTGTGTGTGTCAGGAGTTTAGGGAGCTGCAGCGCCCCCTGGGGACCACAATAGGCATAAGAAAATGGAAAAGGAGCCAGAAGGAGTCGTCTGAGAGGCAATCTTAAGGTAAAGAAATAAAATCGACAATCCAACGAGGGAAGGGAAATAAATCCAGAAAAACTCACCAAAAGCCCTCCACAAACTCTGGAGCCAGGGGGCGGGCTCAGGACTGGTGACATCAGAGCGGCTCCGCCTACTGGGGGGTGCCACCCACAAACAACACACAATATCAGAACATTTCAAGAGACAATCTGTAATTACAACATAACAGAACTGACCTAAAATACGATCAAGAACAGCAAAAAGATAAACTGAGGTTGTAATAAAGCAGTTTTATTAGACCACCTCCATGTACAGATACTGCTCACATCCTGACATGTCCAGCATCAGGAACGTGTGATTCGGAGACATCGTCAAGGCTCTGTGCAGGTGAGCACTGCCATCCCAAGCAGAGAGGTGGCGCCCTTGATAACGCAATCTCTCTTTCTATTGGCAGTTCAGGGGAGCCTCGATCAGAAGGCACGTGACATCACTTCCAGGTCCATGTCATTAGGACCCGCCCCTTGTGGCAATCAGCACTACAGGACCAGCCGGGACCAGAAGGAGGCAGTCAGTTGTGTTACTAACCGCGACTGAGAAGGGTCACTCTGAAGCCCCTCATTGTCTTCTTGTGCCGTTTATTTTGATGAGATTTTTCTCTCACTTTGGGGGCCTCCTGGTTCCCCAGCATCCTTTTTGGCGCAGGTCTGCTAATATCTCACCATACATGTTCAAGGTGTTGGAGCATTTCATGGGATGCGCTTACTTTTTCACATGACTGTAGCATAATCAGTCTAGCTGCTTCACTAGACCTCATCTGTGCCCCCCAACCCGTATATCCTTCCTCGTTCATTCCCACTCTGGCCAGCACTGGCAGCTTCCTGCAGATCCTTCCATGGCTTTTCTCCCCCTGTGGTGACAACTGGGACTGCTTGCGGTGTGAGACCACGACCAATCAGCTTTTGTGAGACCCTGACACACTGAGAACTTAGGCAGAACATCTGATGAGGACATGTGGACTTGAGGAGGGCGAGAGGGCTATAAAATACAGTTGGCACAGAAAATAGCAGTTGGAAAGCCCACCCTACCTGGTAGGGAAGAGCCAGGACAGGTCAGGTCAGATCAGATTGGGGAGCACACACTGGTACAGCGCGTTGCCATACCTACCACATGAAAAAATAGCTTGGGATCCTGGTTGGTAACCCCCCCCCACAGGCAGACACGTGGTCCAGTCCCACCCTCTATCTGACGCAGCCAGGTGTTACATGGGCGCCCCCAAGGCCTTCAATGAGGATCACCCTCGGGTAATCGCACCTCAAAGCTGTAGTGCTGTAAGTGATGCCCCCTCACAATGCAGGTCATGTGCCTCATTCGGGACCCCGTGAGCAAGACAAAGTCAAACCAGCAGCACCCAAGGACCCCCTGAAGAGACACACATGAAGGAGTCGAGTCTTCATCTCAGGTCACTGGATAGCGTCCATGTCTCGCAAACAGAGAGCACCAGGACTCTAAAGACGTGGACCTCCGTCCTTTTGCAGAGACCTCAGGAGCGCCACACACCTCTTTAAAGTGACTTCATGACCCCTCATGCTCTCCCAATCCGTCTACTCACTTCATATGAAGAGTCACATGAATGTCACTGATGACGGAAGTAAACCTCTTGATGACAAGGTCGACACTCTCTCTGCAGACAGACACACTGCTGTGCCCAAGAGGCCACTAAAGGCCTGGCTGGTGGCAGGATTGGCACTCCAGCCACCGTAAAAACTTCCCGCAGCTCTGAGACGACAGCCGGGACTCCTTTCTGCTGTAGCCGCCCACAGGAATGCTGCTCGCGTTATGAAGCCCTCAGGAGCCTCATCCCCAGAAGGGTCGAAATCACCGCTAGCCAATGAAGTCAGGCCCGTCGGAGATCGGCCTGGGTGGGTGACGACACTCAGGTCCCAGTTTGAGGCGGCCCCTCCAGGTATGAAGAGACCGTGCGTCTGTATTTGTGTTTCCCAGCCCACTTTGTTTATTGGATGAGATGAAGGTTTGAGGAAGAGGGAATTGGCGAATAGGAATGGGGGGAGGTGTGAAGGGCGTGGCCTAAAAACAGGAATAAGGAGGAGCCGTAAAAAAAATAACAACAACTAAGGACCTCGATAAGTGGGTGACACAACCTTACCTTGACACTTCCATCTTGATGCTCCTTGTCCCAGTGATTGAGAATTCAATGAATTATTTCCAAATTAAACGTATTTAGCGTCCCTCTTGGAGTCAGTATGTCTTCACCACTAGAGGGGCACACTTTCAGATAAGAAGAGACCCTTAAATGTTACTGATAGTCACAGTTTTACAATTTGATGCCTTCGCTATTGTGAGTCGTGACACTCCAGTGGACACAAGGCCTCACACGCAGGGCAGCAACCTAAGCAGCCTGCCCAAGGAGACTCACCCCACATCCAGCTAGCCTTAAAACTACCAGCTGCAGGCTTCTGGCCTAGCAGTCTCCAAACAAGGTAAGCTGGCGAAATAACAATCTCCAAAAATATATCAAAAGAGGTGGATGACCGAAAACCTCGGCTTGTGCACAATACATCATTTTAAAGAAAGTTGAAAAGCTGGAAAAACACAAGTAAAGACAAAGAGAAAAACAGGCACAAAGAAGTTGCCCACAGCAAACCAATCCAGACTCACAATCCAGAAGAGCAAACCAGGAACAGACACAAAATAATTCAAGAAACCGGAAAATCCAAAGAAAAATAAAATACTTACAACTCTCGCTACAAAGGGAATGTCCTCCTGATCTGAGCTCACTCAGCTGTGGCCTTCAATAGCCAGAGGGCGGGCTCAGGAGTGATGTCAGGGTGACCCCGCCTCTCGGGGCTCCACCCACAAAGCACAAGGATCATATTTTAAAATTTGATACATACATTTACATGTATTACAAGTTACACAACGACATGAGAAATAATAATGACACAAAAGCAATTAATAAAACATAAAATACCCCAAAATGCAGATCCATACATAACATTAGCCACTAGGGGAGCCACACAGCCAAATGAGAAGACACACAGTGTTAGTTATTGAGTCAGCAGTTTGCAATTCAATGCCTTAGCCACTAGGGGGCCACACTGTGCCATGAGAAGACACACCTTTGTGCTGAGCCGTCACTTGTGTAACCAACGGCGTACCTGCAGCATATCCTCAAAAATAGGACCATGTGTCACATCGACGTGAACGCTGCACACACCTCCTACGACTCTGACTGGCCAGTTTGGTTACTACACATTTCATGTACGGGTTTTGAAATTATGAAAAGGTGGAAAAATGTAAGGGACGAATACGTTCACCATGTGAAAGTGTGCAGCAAGATGAGCGGAGATCCAGCAGGGCAAAAACTGCCTGTATTTGAGTAGATTATTTGCTTTTCTGGTGCCCTACAAACACCGCCACCTAGTGTTCAGGCATGTGAAGTATAAGCTGATTTCGATGGCGTTGCCTCCACGTATGGTGGCCACATAGGCTCAATGCAGACGTGTAAATCAGCCTTTTAGGTTTCAGGGTCCTTATCGTCATGTGTGTACAATTTAATTAAATTGCTTCTCGTGTGTTCAAATCCACATACAACACGTCTCCACTCTCCGGCTCCATGATCAGTGAGGAGAACGATCGGATTTTGAAACTCCCGCCGTGTTTCTCGTAGACTCAGCATTAGGAATTTTCATCTATTTTAGCCCTTCCTAAGTTCTTTTTTTCACATCATGGCATTTGTTCTGAGTTTTGCTCGACCCGAGGACTTGATTTGTTAAGTCATTAATTGTCAAACGGGACACAAACAATGCTGAAGAGTTGGAACGCCACCTTCAAAGGCTTCAATCGAAACAACTGCCGAAACGTCATCACACATCTGACTCAAGATGGCCGATTGCTGGTTTATGAGTTCTCGAGGCAGGAAGGGGCGGGTCCAGAGAAGTGACATCAGAGAGGGGTGTGGCTGTCAGTCTGCCATTCTGCAGAGAGAGGACACAAGAAGACATTTGTATAGAGTGCCAACCCCAGGTCTGGCGGGTAATCACCATCACCCGAGCCCTTAAGCTGTCACCCATGCCCATGACACCGTACACTGTATTCCAGATAATAATTTATTTGCCAGTTTTCGCCGTCATATTGTGTATTACCGGGTGACGCCATCTTGGTTCCCGTCATTTGGCCCACTACCTGTGTTACTTGGGGGTGTGGAGGTCCTGACACCTTGCCAGCTACACGATGGGATAAAAAGTCATCCTCTTGCCTCATTTCCCTATCTGAGTTCATATTCCAAAAAAAAAAATTCCAAAGAAAACAAAAATCTTTTGCTCCCTGTTTTGAATTTTCATCTCCGTTTTTTGTCTCGCATTTTGATTTGGTGGCTGTGCTTTTGGCCCCCCCCCCCTTTTTCAGCCCCTCCCTCTCTGGCTGTTTTCTTTCAAGCAGGTCACCACTCAGTAGCTTACCTGCTTTAGCCACCAGGGGGCCACAGTGCCAAATAAGCAAACACCTTTAGAGTCCCTCTTTGACTCAGCAGTTTAAATCTTAATGTCTTAGCCGCTAGGGGGCCACACTTCCAGGGAAGAAGACTCCATTATGTGGGGTTATATTGTAATGCTTTGGCCACTGGGGGGCGTACACTTTAAAATGAGAAGACACACTTAGTGTTACTCACTGAGTTATAACAATAAGGTCTTGGCAATGATGGGCTACAGCTTACACGTTTATGGGGTCTTTATTGTCACATACGCAGAGTCCGGTGAAATTCTTCCTCGTGTGTGCTAATCAGCGTGCTGCTTTGTCTGCTGAGGAAGGAGGGGGCTTTTTAATGAAAAAGATTGGGAAAATTAGAGAGGATGAGTAAAGGGGGGCAAACTCCTAACAGGAAGGTCCGAACGGCCTCTTAAAAGTGGAAGTGTTCTGATCAGCTGCATTACAGTTTGGTATAGAAATTGCAGCAACGACAGACCACAATTGTGGTGAAGCGAGTCAAGGGTCCATGGCGGTGTGTGATTTCTGTTTTTTTAACACCATGTGGCTCAGGCTTGCTGGTGTGGGAGTGAGAAGCCGTGTGGCTGCAGGCTGATTGCTTAGTCCTGTGGAAACGTGATCAGCTCGGACATTCCACATCGACACTCCACGGGTTGTTAAATGGAGCACCGAGAACCACAAGGGATAAACGGAGTCTGAGTGGGACACAGCAGGGGCAAAAAGAGCAGAGACTGGGAGGAAGTCAAGATGTGTGAGGAACAGAGAGGCAGGGTGGTAAGGGGGGCCCGTGGCGTGCAAGAGGGATGGCACTCCGGGAGTTGGCTTCATGAATTGGCCTACAGATGTTTGGGATGGCGGTGCCATAATGGAGCTGGGCTCTGGACGTGCCACAGGTGACCGGCTAAGGAAATTGGATTAATGGATGACCACCCTTGCCAGCTGGGCCAGCAGGGGGAGACAGCAAAGAGAGACGCAACTCTGCTGTTTTATGTCTCATGTCGTGTATCAATGCAGGGTTCCTCCTCTGGCTGGCGTTATGTCTCTTTTGTTCATTTTTTGACTTGATTTATGTTGTTTAAGTGCATCCTTCTTTATTTTTTATAAGCTGCCTTTGTTATATTCCATGTGTTTTGGTGGGATGGGCAACCTGTCAAACATTTCCTATAAAGCCAGAGGGTCTCCCACAACTCCTGGTAGCTCATTGTGAATGCGCTCTGGAATTGGTGTGCTTGTGCCTTTGGCACTTCATGTTCAGTGAGCAGAAGGGGGCGCCTCCGAGCAAAAGACACACAATATTGTGCAGCTGATTGAAATGACATATCTGAGGACACCTAGAGGAGGAAAAGTGTAAGTGCAATCAACATGGAGAGCAGTAAGCATATCCTGAAACATACCTCAGTCACACACAGTCAGACATTTATAGGAGGAGCCTCCTCAGCTACTGATAAGTCACTCACTTGCTCCTTAGAAATGTCCCTGTGGCTCTATCTCTCTCTCTCTCTCAGGCTCAACCCCATCTCACAGAGTCTCTCTCTCTCTCTCTCTTTCTCTCGCTCTCTCTTTCTCTCTCTCTCTCATGCTCCACCCCTTCTCACAGTATCTCGTTCTTTCTCTCACTGAGGCTCCACCCCTTCTAACAGAGTCTCTCTCTCTCTCTCTCTCTTTCTATTTCTCTCATCCATATGTTCCTTCCATAGTTAATCCAAAATGCTGCTGTAAGAATTATCACAAGAACAAGAAAGTACGAACACGTAACTCCAGATCTTAAATCCTTACACTGGCTCCCAGTTAAGTTTAGGGCAGATTTCAAAATCCTCCTTTTAACATATAAAGCATTAAATGGCCGAGGTCCGGCTTACTTGTCTGAACTTATCATGAGTTACAAACCTGAGCGCACATTAAGATCTCAAGATGCCGGTCTGCTTATGACTGCAAGAATTAATAAAATAACAGTGGGAGGTCAAGATTTTAGTTACAGGACCCCCTAAACTGTGGAGTGGTCTGCCTGCTACTATAAGAGATGCCCCTTCAGTCTCAGCTTTTAAAGGCTCACGACTTCAGTTTAGGTCACCCTGACTAGAGCTGCTGATTAACTGTACAGACTGCATCTCTTTTGTTAGTCATTAGCACTAAAACAGAAGTAATATGATAGTTAGAATTTGATACTAACCCTCACCTATTCTGTTTCTCTTCTTGGTACTCAAATGTGGCACTTGGTGCCCACTGTCCACCTGCCAAGTTGTTTGCCTGCCTAAGGTAAAGTCATCCCTGTTGGAGGTTCTCAGGAATCATGGGAAAGAGAGGTCCTTTCATCGGATTGGCTGGCCCAGCACTGTTTCAGCCATGGATTGGGCTACACAAAAAATAAATTGTATTGTATTGTATTGTATTGTATAGGATGGAGTCGGATGTCAGTTGATTTTTCTTCTCCTGGGTGGCTTTTTTATTTTCTGTTTCCTGGTTATGAGACTAGAAGAGATGGAGACTTGAATTCTTTTTTTTGTTTTGGACCTCACTGGGCAGGTCACTGGGTGGCTCTTTTTCTCTGTGACTTCTTATGACCTTCCTGGAAGTGCCCTGATCACGTGGTATCCTAGGGCATCCCCAATAAAAGAAGAGGTTCCTCAGATATTTCCTCTGTGCCTTTCTCTGGATACTCAGCAGGTAAAGGTGGAGAAGTGAACAGTCACACCACATACGCACAGACTATGCAGTAGTTTGATACACTATATATGCAGTATATATGCTGAATATGATGGACTGACCCACCAGTCAGGATGGAAGGCCATACTTTACCTGGCCAAGCAGTGAGACAGATGGGCGTCTCAGCCCAGATCAGTGCTGCTGCCCAACTCAGGTGTGGAAGGACAATGGGTTTCTGCTCCATGGGTGCTAAGAGACCCCAGTGGACTACGTGGCACTGCTCCACTGGCAGGCCCCCTAGCTCTGATGGGTGTCCTCGTGGCTGCCAGGGGGGTCGTTGTTTGTGAGTTGGGGGGTGGGGGGTCTCCTCTGCCTTATGGCTGTTCAGCCTGATTCTGAGAGGCAGTGCTGTGGCACCAGAAGTACATAAAAGGAGCCAGTCTGGTTCATTATATGGTATGGTATGATACTGGTCTGTGTTGGACTGACTGGAGGAAACCCACAAAGGCACTCATAACATAAATGCAACAACTTAATTTGAACCCAGGACTGTGTGTTGGCAGTTGTGTCTGGGGTTTGGGGCTCTGATATGCCCCCTTGTGGCCACTGCATATGGTGTGACTGTGTGCACCTCCTCCTGATCCTGCTAGTGTACAGGTATATATACATTACAGATATTCAAATATATGTAAAATATTATAAAGGAGGGCATGGATGGGATGAATGGTGGGTTCTTATGTGGCCAGAGGACCACTGTGATGGATAGACACTGGGGACTGCTTTCTGGGCTCCGGTAAGCCTCCCCAGTATCCCACTAAAGTAGCTCCCATTTGAACACCCACAGGTGTTAGTAATCAGCACTACTGGGGTCCTTTGTTGTTACTGAAAGGACCCTCACTGGGCCACCTCCCCTATCATCCGGAGGGTCTGGCTGATGAAGAGGTGCCTCCTTGATGTAACGCTGTGACAGACGTGTCTCATCCAGCTCAGCTGGAACTGGGAGTGGAGTCGGATGAAGCCCACCTGGAGAAGACTGGAGGATAAAAAGGAGAAAAAAGAATATTATTGTGCGGTCACATGATGATGACGATAAAACGGTATTTGTGGCTGAGTAAACCTGCTGGGGCACGGGGTCTGAGGTGCCCTCTATTGGCCACTATATGTACAGCACATACTCACACACACACACACACACACACACACACACACGTCTCGTGTTCTGCAGGTGCTCTCTAAAGCTCCACACTCAAGTAAGGACCACAACAGCAGCAAATAAATGGACACAATTAACAAAAATAAACACATAAAGCTGACGGCCCCACTGGCCTGATAGCCACACACAGTTTGCCTCTCCCAGCAGCAGCAGCAGCAGCTCCTCTGCTCCACTCCTCTACACTCCACCTCCGCGTTTTCTGCCTCTGACTTCTCCTCCTGTCTGCTGAGCTCTTGCCATCTCCTACACTCCTGACTTCAAGGCCAAATGCCAGAAGGACCCTCTGATGCCCAGCTGATTAGCATTTCTGAGGGTCTTTACTGGGTCAGCTGCTAGTTTGGGGTATCAGTTCAAGGCTCCATTGTGCTGAGGCTGGTGGTCCATAACAGCCAACGAGGCTCCACGCGTACCAAAATGGCTCCCTGATGCCCCCAGCTGGGCTGAACCAAACCAGGTGTCATTTATCTATTTTAAATAGGGGCTACACAGGGTCCTGTCATGAAATGGATGCCTGATGCTGCTGGGTCAGGCCCCACACCCTCAAACCAGAATGGGATGAAGTGGCTTTCAGGGGACGTCATGCTGTGCTGCTCCCCAGTGTGGGCTGTTTGTTTGTTTGCCTCTGAAGATTCTTAAAATGACTTTGAATCATCTCTGATCTGCAGCCCCTGAATTCCACACCGTCACCTGCTTGTGTCACCTGACGTCATTGTGCTTGGTGTCCATTTTCAGATTGATGGATATTCTTTGTGTTTGACCGGAGTGCAGCTGAGCAAACACCCGCCGTGCTTCATACCGCAGTGCAAACACAACACTCTGTGGGGGGCAGGCCTGGCAGATGCTGCTGAGCCCCCACCCCGCCCTGTGATGCCCTGTGATGCCCCGTGATACTCCCAGCCTGGCCTAGATAGATAGATAGATAGATAGATAGATAGATAGATAGATAGATAGATAGATAGATAGATAGAGTGAAAGGCACTATATAATAGATAGATAGATAGATAGATAGATAGATAGATAGATAGATAGATAGATAGATAGATAGATAGATAGATAGGGCACT
>JANRMT010062834.1:63758641-63771505 GCA_026402145.1 Polypterus bichir lapradei | reverse complement strand
CACGGCAAAATGTGAAAATCCTGAAGGCTCTGAAGACTTTCTGAAGGTGCAACATCTAGAAAAGTGCGGCTTCCTGTCGTCTGTCAAGTGGTCTTAGCCCGGTGTGCTGCAAGTCCATTCCTGTGGAGCGGGGGACCAATTGGCCCTGCAGTGTTCTCCGGACCCTTGGCTGGGGGTGCACCTGTGCCACCTGAAATGTCCAGTTTAGTGATGGGGCTTGAAGGTCGAAGTCCTTATTATTCGCGTTGTTTTATTTGAGAGTTTAAACTTCCAGTTTCCAGCTTTTCCCAGTCAGTCCGGGAGCATTAACTCGTTTAAAGGCAGCCACAATAATTTAGAAATAAAAAAAAAAAACTCAGAACGGGGGTCAATTTGAGGAATCCATCGTTCACAAAACACCACAAAGCATCTTGATATTCACCCTCATTAGAGCGGCCTTTAGCCCCTTTAGGCCCTGATATTCAAGAGCCTGGCCCACCCTTTGTCCCATTCAACTTTCTGAAATCTGTGGACGACTTCCATGAAACTGCATGAGGGGCACCAAAACCCCCACATTACAATCAAACCTACTAGTAGGACTAGTGACATTATCACAGTGGGCAGGGGGTGCTAAGCCCCTAATAAATGCTAAAGCCAGCAACACGGCTGCCCGCCACTGTGGAGGACCGCATTAAACTTGTGGAGCAGAAACCAGCAGGTCTGACAATCCTGTTGAAAAGAAGCAGATAGAAAGCACAGGAATCCATCACAGGTAGGCCTCACCCTGACCGCCACACAGCTGGCCACATGGTACTCAGTGCTGCTCCCGGTGCCATGTGTGTGTTGTCCACGTGTTCAGTCCTCGAGGTTTTGCCTTAGAGTGGTTTCATTGTAAACTTGAGAAGTTTTGTCTTTCAGTTCATAGGCTGAGCACCGGGGGGTCACGAGGGTCTCACTTTATCTCTCCAGCGTGATGATGCCAGAGGGGGTCACCATGGCCTGATGAGACAGAGCAACACCTTCAGCCTGTTGCTCGATTGCATTAACTGGTGGCAGACATGAGTAGTCGAGGCAGTTCATGTCAACGTTAGTGAAGTCTGCTCACATAGAGGAGCATTCTGGGATGGCCTGTGGCAAAGTGAGCTCCGCACCTTTTTAAATAAATAATCGCCGCACTCGCGTCATGGGGGGCTGTGGTGGCGTGGAGATGTGGGAGCAGATGGCTAAGTGCACGGGTGTAGGATCGTCCCCGACCTTAATTGGAGCTGCTAATCAACACAGCTGTGCGCCGTCCCCACTTTAAAAGGGGAAAGAATCAAAAAGGAAAAGGTTAAAAGTCGAAAGGAAGAGCGAGATGGGAAGTGAGCCCCGAAAGAGGAGTGTGTGGCCGACACTCAGTTGGGACGTTGGAATGGTTCACTCCGGATGAGTGGCAATGAGTGACCGGGAAGGCAGTTTGGGTCGAAGAGGCTTAGGAGGAGAGCCCCCAGTGGGAGCGCCCTGGACATTGGGGACCCAAGCCCAGCCCAGGTAGCCATGGGATGGCGGGGACCCTCAACCTGAAGGAAGGTCAGCTGTGTCTCCTGTTAGGGCGAGGAATGGTTTTAAAATAAGGACAGTTTTCTGCCAGTGTTTAATTTTTATTAACCTCGTTTGAATGGATTGATTTATTTATTGGGATTATTTAACACCCGCCTTGTTTGATGGGCTATTGATTATCGTAGCGGAGCCCTGCTCTGTTTATTTGGACGCTGTTTTGATTTGTTTTTAATAAAAGCCCTCTACACTTTCGCACCTTCCTCTTTCTTCACGTGGTGTCCTCACTGGTCCAGCTCATCCCGGTGTCGGGTTCAAGAGGCCCCCCGCCCACCACTATCACAACAAAGACAGCCACTGGCAGGATTAAAAGATCAGGGGCGAGCTTTCAGGGTGGTCTTCGGGGTGGTGGTCTTCTTCATGTGTGGTTAGTGGCTGATTTGAGGGTCTCTCTGTCCGTGTATGAAGGGCTGATGGAGATGCCGGGCTCAGCTCTGGTGTCCCCACTTCAGATTTTTTATTTTTTCTAAGTTTTGCACTTGAATGTATAAAGGGATTGTGAAAGAAGTGAAATTATTGGATGGAAGGACATGTTGGGATGTTTTTTAATTCCATTTTTAAACACAGTTTGGATCACCGTTGATTGCTCACCTGATTTATAAATGCCACAGAACCCGTTTTTTCAGAAGATGCCCATTGAATTTTTTTTTTTTTGCACAATGACATTGTCCCTTTTTTTTCTGATTTCTGCTCCGCCGGTCCTGGGCACTGTCACCTCATTAGAACAACTGGCACTGAACGGGACCTTCGGCTCAACAAGCTCGTCCATCGGATTCACCGGCAGTCGATACTCTAGTGTCCCTAGAATCCCACTGCCCACCACACTACCCGGTCACTTACTCCGTGTGTCCATGTGAAGAAAAGCCTTCTATGTGTTTAAGTGAAATTTGCCCTTCACGAGTTTTCTAACCGTGCCCTCGTTTTCTTGTTAAAGAATTTATTTTAAAGTAACAGCTGGGATCTACTGTCCTCATTTCCTTCCTAATTCTGAAGGCTTCATTCTTGTCACCTCTTAGTCTCCGTTTACTTCAGGTGAAGGCGGCCGGTCCGGGTGTTCTTCCTGCCTTGGACCCTGTGATTGCTGGGATTGGCTCCAGCTGCTCCTTGACCCTCTCCTGGATAAGCCAGGTGAGCAAAAGGAAGGAATGGAAAGGTTCACCTCCTTCAGCCGTTCCTCTTCGTGGTCCTGTGTGTGATTTTGATTTTGAGCTATACAAAAATAAATTGTATTGTATTGTATTGTATGGTCCTGAATCAGCCCAGTTGCTCTTCTTCATAGCTCACGGGTTGCTCAGTTGCTTTCCATGGTCCTGAATCCGTCTGGAGTTTCACAGGTGCTGATCTGTCTTTTATGAAATTTGATCACTCTGATCTTTCAATGTTTTGGACCCCCAAATACGTTTACTAGAACACCACCTCTACATCCTCTTTCTAATTTCTGATACAGGCTCCTGGGTGATATCTGGAAAGTGAAGGGGGATCGCCTGGATTGCAGCAATTACAGGGGGATAACACGGCTCTTGGTGCCGGGTGAGGTCCTTGCTAGGGTTGTCCTCAGTAGGATCCGTGATCACCTGCTCACCAGTAATTGACCGGAACAGTTTGGTTTTACACCTAAGAAGTCGACCATCGACCGCATCCTGGCACTGAGGGTCTCATGGAGCGCAAACGTGAATATCGGCAGAGTTTCGTTGTAGCCTTTGTCGATTTTCATGAAGCGTTCGACTTAGTTGATCGAGTTGCCCCGTGGGACATCCTGGGACTTCACAGGATCCCCTCGAGGTTGCTGGATATCATGGCTGGCCTGTACTCTGGTATTGTGAGTGCTGTGCAGAGTGGAGGCAGGACCTCTGTGTTCTTCCCAATTGATTCTGGGGTCTGTCATGGCTCTGTTCAGCTCCTTCTCTGTTCAATGCTGGCATGGACTGGGTGTGTTGTGATTTTTATTTGCCCTATAGCCCGGAGGACGGAAGAACAGAAGTACTTCCAGGCTGAAGAAAAAATATAAGTGCTATTAAATCACAGGGACAAAAGGACAGGAGCACTTCCAGGTCAAGGACTATTTAAAGGACTAGGCGAGACCCAGCAAGCTGAGCCGGAGTTGGGTGGTAGAGTGACGGAGCTGCTGGGAGAGGAGGATTGTCTTATTGTATTTGATTATTGATTCATTGTTTATGGTGGTGTTAGTTGTGTCTACTGTGGCACAATATTGAAAAGAAGAAATTCAAATATTTCTAAGTGCTTTTACTTGGTGTCTTGGATGTTTGTCTGCAGGGTTTGAGGAACGACAGCGCCCTCTAGTGTCACAACACGTAAAACACAAGGCAGGCAATAAACAAAAGGGATATTAACAAACCTCAACGACTCAGAATGGAACAAATAAGACAAAGAGCAGGACCTTGAACCCCAGCCGGGTGAGGAGCCCTGAGGGATTGAGTCAGACCCCGACAACTCAGCCTCAGCCACCGGACCACCATTTCCTCAAGCCCTGTTGACAGCAGCAGCTTCTCTGAGCTTTGCACTCATCTCTCTCTGGTGTGTTCCTTCTTCAGCCTTCACTTGTGTTACTTAACGCACTCAATTTTAATTGTTATTCCACAATACATGCGTACTTATAGAAATTGTGGAGCAACAATTACAAGTGAGCACCTAATTATCGCATTACAGAGTATTACACAGTGAGTACAAAGTAATAACTCAAGTACTCAGTTATTCTGTAATTACACAGGTAATTACATGGTAAGTACAGTGTAATTAGGGGCACCTAATCTAAAGTGATGCCAGGTTTTCTCCCCATCGCCGAGTTTGACTTTGGCAGACGTCAGGGCTGGTGGTCTGCAGTCATTAAGTGAACTCCCATAACTGGCGACTTGCCCGGCGATCTCGAGCGACTCAAGTGTACCTCCAGAGATGGAGAGGGTGAAGAGCCAGATAACGTCTTGGGCGTGTGACACACAGGGGGCGCTGTCGTCCCCTTGGACCCTCAGACCAAACGTCAGACACCAGATAAAAGTCCAAATATTAAATTTATTTGTACTATGATGTGCACAAAGCACCCTCCACTCCACAATACTCATAAATAATAACAAATAATCACTACAATAATCAGTCCTCCTCTCCCAACTCAGCTCGCCCGTCTGGGATCTCTCACAGTCCCTTATAGTTCTTGACCCGGAAGTGCTTCTGATCCCTCAGTCCATGTGATTACACAAAGGGTAAAAACTCCTTTTCTTCAACCCGGAAGTACGTCATTTCTTCTGTCCATGTGACTGGGACGTACTTCCAGGCTGTAGGGAAAATATTCGTCTCTGTGCCTCCCTGCAGCGTCCCCTGACGGCCCTGACATTATCCAGCAGGGCTGTGCATTAAAACTCCATAGTCCATGATGCCCTGCTGGAATTCGGGGCATCTCCACGTCGCAGGGAGGGCTCCATCTGGCAGCTTGGGGGTATTGGTCGGGATAAGCTGCCGGCCATAGTCCACAGGAGGTATGTCAATTATTAGTTGTACTCGTCTTGTTTCTCTACGTCCTAATCTGGTTATTTATTTATTTATTTTTTTACTTGACCTCATTGTTCTTTATTTCGCCTTATACCATTTATTGTAGTAGGAATTTGTTAGTTTTTCGCATACCCCTTGGGGTCAGAGCGCAGTGTCAGCCATTACAGGTTAAGGGTCTTGCTCAAGGGCCCACCAGAGTAGGATCTCCTTTGGCACTGATGGGGATTCGAACTGGCAACATTCGGGATACCAGCGCAGATCTTTAGCCTCAGAGCCACCACTCCACCCTATTAATGGAGGTGTTTCAGAGCACTGGGAATTGTGGTCGAGTCATTTTTGGGGTGGCAGCCTATCATCATTCCTCCCATCATTCCTCTGCTTCTTCTAATGTTGGGTTACAACTTGACATCCGCGGCCCACTTTACATATCTTTGAGGACAGGCCCCCCTCTGATGGACTGACTAGCGTCCCACCCAAGGGTCCTCTCAAGCTGCCCTTTACCGGGGGGCACAGTTAAATGAATGTTGGCCCTTTTAATGACTGAGACCGAACCCCAAAAGGGTGCAGAAGGAGCTCTCAAAACCGAAAATCCTAACAAGAGGCTGACTGCGAGTCGGTGACCCAGACTGTCATTTAGGAGGCTTATGAAGCACACGCAATTAAGTTCAGGCACTTGCTTTGGGTCACAGCGGTGGGATTCGAGCAGCAGCCTTAGGCTTTCGAGCTCAGCTCATTAGCTGCTGCCTCTCAGCGCGTGCCAATCCACAAACGCTGTGCTAATTTCTTTTCTTTAGACATTTTCTCTGGAGAAATCGTCTCCTGTCACAGCTGTACAGAAATAGCGCAGGGCGTAGGGACTCACGGGTCGGGCGCGCCTCGGAGTGCAAAGCTGGGATGTTGCTGATATTGTTTAGCCACCCTGTCAAGACC
This sequence comes from Polypterus bichir lapradei, assembly GCA_026402145.1. Classification (NCBI taxonomy): domain Eukaryota; kingdom Metazoa; phylum Chordata; class Cladistia; order Polypteriformes; family Polypteridae; genus Polypterus; species Polypterus bichir. Next base: position 63,765,499 of record JANRMT010062834.1, on the reverse strand, counting down.
TCCGGACCGAGTCACGTCCATTGGGTGGGATCTCGTGGCTTCAGGCCCCTTACAGGTGCTTTGTCAGCAGTCAGCAGGGAAGCAATTCACCGGAAAATTGGAATTTTTGCTTTGCCAACAAATGACGTCTTATGACCTGTGAGATCTGTGCCAGTGGCACATTGAGCTTCATCTCGTCTCCCCCCTTAATCTCCATCCTTATTTGGGGACACCTCTCTAACACACTTTAGGTGTGGAGCAGCTGGCGAACTTCTGGAAGGTTCCTCTCTTGGATTGACTTATGGTGTTGGAGAACGAGAACACAGATGGTGTTACCTGAGGACCCCCCGATATGTGTGTGTGGTGTGAATGTGCAGGCAGTGGGCACAGCAGGTGAATGTGTCTGGAGCCTCCTGGCAGGGCTGTTCTTAGCAGTTTGGGGGCAGAAATATGGGGGCTCAGGCTCAGGAAGGTGTTCTAATAAAACGTGAGGGACTGACACAGGGGCCGGGCCAGGGGGTCCCCCTCACGGTCGGGGCCCTACGCGGATGCGCAGTTCGTGTATGCCTAAGAACGTCCCTGCTCCTGAGGGTTTGGGATTGGCTGGAGAAGCAGGTCCAGTTGTGGAAGAACTCTTAGGGTGCAAAAGTCCATGTTTATTGTTGTGGTCTGAAACACCTCCATAAATGATGGCAAGTCAAAAATCAAACCAAATAAAAGAATGCACACGCAGAGAAACAAGACAAGTGACACTAATAATCTCCTGTGTATGCAGTATGACCGACTCAGGATGTTATCTGGCTGTTGTGGTATGAAATTTTATATATAAGTTGAAAACTTAGGGGTAACCGTTGACTGCAACCTGAATTTTAAATCACATATTCATCAGACCACTAGGACAGCATTTTTTCACTTAAGAAACATAGCAAAAGTTAGACCTCTTATATCATTGAAAGATGCTGAGAAATGAGTTCACGCTTTTGTTTTCAGTCAGTTTCAGATTACTGTAACGCACTCCTGTCAGGACCACCCAAAAAAGACATAAATCGATTACAACGAGTGCAGAATGGAGCTGCTAGAATCTTAACTAGGAAAAGAAAATTCGAGCACATCACCCCAGTCTGAGCGTCACTACACTGGTTACCTGTGTCATTTAGAATTGACTTTAAAATACTGCTGATGGTTTACAAAGCCTTCAATTATCTGCTCCATCTTATATATTGGAGTGTCTGACATCTTATATTCCAAATCGTAACCTTAGATCTTCAAATGAGTGTCTGCTTAGAATTCCAAGAGCAAAACTTAAAAGAAGTGGCGAGGCGGGCAGGCGGCCTTCTGCTGTTATGCACCTAAAATCTGGAATAGCCTGCCAACAGGAATTCACCAGGCTGATACAGTGGAGCACTTTAAAAAACTGATAAAAACACATTAGTTTAACATGGCCTTCTCATAACTTCATCTTAGTTTAATCCTGATGCTCTGTATATTCAATTAATTATCATAAATATTCATGGTGGCTCTAAAATCCGTACTGACCCCTACTCTCTCTTCGGTTTCTTTTCCCAGTTTTCTGGGGTGGCGACCTGCGCCACCACCACCTACTCAAAGCATCCTGATGCTCCAACATTGATGGACTAAAAGCCAGAAGTCTACATGGCCCTCATCATCAAGTCCGTCCGTGAGAACCCGAAATCCAAAGAGGACTGTTTCATTTATGTGAGGTAGAATGTCCAGAGGGGACTGGTCAGGTGGTCTCATGGTCTTGGACCCCCTGCAGATTTTATTTTTCTCTCCAGCCGTCTGGAGTTTTTTTTTTTTTTTTTTCGGTCCTCCCTGGCCATCGGACCTTACTCTTATTCTATGTTAATTAATGTTGACTTATTTTAATTTCTTACTTTGTCTTTTATTTTTCTATTCTTCATCATGTAAAGCACTTTGAGCTATTTTTTGTATGAAAATGTGTTATAGAAATAAAGGTTGTATTGTATTGTATTGTATCAATATTCTGTTTGTCTTTATTTGTGTCATATTAGTGTTTCATTGGAGAGAAACTTTTATGTTTAAAGACCCCCCCCCCTTTAGGACTGAGTCTTTGTAATTTTATGACAGGGTCGGGGGGGAAAGAACCGAAAACCAGTGTGGCAAGTGATTCTGTGCAGGACAGGGGAGCCGGACCACCCAGCTGGTAGCTGTGAAAGGTACTGTGTGCCCCCATTGGTCTGGAGCATGGTTGTTTGGGATTGGTTGGAATCAGAGGCCACTCTGTAGCACGGCATCCTATTGGCTATTCAGAGAATGTATACATTTGGATGCCTTACCCCTCTCTCTCTCACTCTCTCACACACACCACGGACCGAACAGAAGACCACTCTGAGAAGCACAACTTATTGAGACAGGCAGGTGACCTCCTGACCAGACAGGGTGACTTAACTAGAGACATTTAAAGTGACTGACAAGTCTGAGTGCCGCCTGAAATTACACGTCAGCATTTATCGGGTTGAATGGCTGCCAATATTCACTTGCACTGTGTGCGTCGAGCACGCGGTATTCTTAAGGATTACTCTCACCCCGCCCACAAGCTGTTTTCTCTCCTGCCTTCTGGTAGGCGCTTCAGGTGTCCCAGGTGAAGAACCAGCAGACTGAGGAACAGCGTCTTTCCCAGAGCTGTCTCCTTATTGAACTCTGCCCCCCACTGACACCTGCCCACACCTCACACACCCCATACTCTTCGCATTACCACTACACTATTTAATATGGACTGTGCTACAATATACATACCAAATATCCATGCACAATACATTTGTACACTTCTGATTGAGTATATATTCGTACAGGTCTACTTGTAAATTCCTGTCTATAGAAAAAAGCAACCTGCTCGTATATTATGTTCAAATCTATTTGCAAATTCCTGACTACAGTTAATAGCAACTTGTAGATACTGTTCATCCATTGTAAATGTATAAGTATAGTTACTAGCAATCTGTATATTATGCTCACATACGTAATATCATTCTGTAATAGTTACCCATAGCCTCTCCTTGCACATATCCCTTTTATGTGTACTTAGAACTTATACCTTTATCCTGCACTTTCTGCTAATTGCACTTCTGGTTAGACCTAAACTGCATTTCGTTGCCTTGTACTTGTACATGTGTAATGACAATAAAGTTGAATCTAATCTAATCTAAAAATCTAAATTTCTGAATATCATCAATTGTCCCTAGTGTGTGTGTGCTTGGTGTGTGTGTGTGTGTGTGCCCTGCGGTGGGCTGGTGCCCTGACTGGGGATTTGTTCCTGCCTTGTGCCCTGTGTTTCCTGGGATTGGCTCCAGCAGACCCCTGTGAGCCTGTAGTTAGGATATAGTGGGCTGGATAATGGATGGATGGATGGATGGATGGATGGATGGATGGATGGATGGATGGATGGAAAATGAAAGCATTGAGAGATGTGCCCAAACCTCAAATTCTCCTCATAAAGGCGTCTCTTACATTTATACTCCTACACTTTTCCAAGGGCAGGAAAAACTGCATGTGCTTAAACCAATGAGATCAAATGAAGTCCAGAACTGACTGAACAAAAACCTGCTGCTGCCAACTGAGCTTGAGACCCCATGACTCCGCGTGAGCCCACCTCTATCACGTACCATCCCAAACAAATCCACAGATGATGAACTGAAGATGCAGAAAAGACAAGTGATAGGCTGCAGTGGGCTGGCACCCTGCCCAGGATTTGTTTCCTGCCTTGTGCCCTGTGTTGGCTTCAGCAGACCCCCGTGACCCTGTAGTTAGGATACAGTGTGTTGGATAATGGATGGATGGATGGATCATCAGTAATCCAGTATGTAAAGTTGTTACTTATCTGCTGCTTGTCTCTTACTCTGTGTAATGGCCTGAAGTTAAAGACGTAGAATCGAAGGTGGGGAGAATTTATAAAGTCCAATACCTTCGAAACAGCGCTAAGTCTACGGGATATGAGGCATCCCGACAAAGGCTACACAATACAGAATACAAAAGGGGAAAGTCGAGTAATAGAGAACTCTACCGAGACAAAACATCCATCCATCCACCCTAACTACAGGGTCACGGGGGTCTGCTGGAGCCAATCCCAGCCAACACAGGGTGCAAGGCAGGAACAAATCCTGGGCAGGGTGCCAGCCCACTGCAGGGCACACACACACACACACCAAGCACAATTTAGGATCGCCAATGTACCTAACCTGCATGTCTTTGGACTGTGGGAGGAAACCGGAGCAAGACAACCCTCAAAATGTTTTATGGACCTGAGCAGATCAACATCACTGAGACCATATTCAGATATTACATGATGGACACAGGTTAGCTGCTCATATGTTGGCTCACTTTGTGTCTCATTATTGTCAGCCAGTCAGTCATTATCCAACCTGCTATATCCTAACACAGCGTCACGGGGATTTGCTGCAGCCAATCCCAGCTAACACAGGGCGCAAGGCAGGAACAAACCCCGGGCAGGGTGCCAGCCCACCGCAGGGCACATACACACACCCCCACACCAACAACACATAGGATCACCAATGCACCTCACCTGCATGTCTTTAGACTGTGGGAGGAAACCCACGCAGACACGGGGAGAATATGCAAACTCCACGCAGGGGAGGACCCGGGAAGCAAACCCAGACAGGTCTCCTTACTGCGAGGCAGAAGTGCTACCCACTGCGCCACCGTGCCACCCAAGACACAACATTTATATCCCAAAAAAAAAAAAACCTCATTTAAGGATGTTTGGTATTCCACAACTGTGCATTCATATATATGACAAACGCACACAAGGTGAAAGTCAGCAGTTTAAATTCCAAATTAACAAATGAAACTAACAAGCGTAGTCCACTAAACAAGGAGAAATGCAAAACACCAAAGCCAACAATTCAAAACCACTGGGAACCAATAAACATAGAAGAAAAGGGGGGGGGGGCACAAAAAAAGGAGCAAAGGCCTCAGCAATTACCCTGAGCCCTGGGGGGCGGGGCCTCAGCTGACGAGCCTGTGAAGGGTCATCACCACTGAGAGGTCCCGCCTCCTCGGGCTGAACATGCTGTACAGGCTAACAAATTCACAAACGAAATTGACGCAAATTAATAAACAAAATGACTGATGGGTTTGTGAAAAAACAGTCAGGCGGAAGAAAAGGAGCTGGTGGCGTGACGTCTGAAAGTCCTAAACTTGTGAGAGGCGTCAGGCTGGGACTGGCACCTCAGCCAGAGTTGTGCTGGGAATCCTTACCTGGCTGGAATGATGATAATAATAATAATAATAATCCTCATCATCATCATCATCATCATAACACGCACCAAGGCGCTTCACACAGGTTTATATATAACATTGGATACAGAAGACGTTTCCTGAACAGAACATTAAAAACAGACAGATACAGGATCTACAAAGGCATTAAATAGAATTAAAGACAATAAACCAAATTAAAATACTTCATTCATTACTAAAAGAAAAACCTGAACAGATAACATCATTTGTGATACAACACACACGATAGAAAGACACGGGAGGGCAAGTTGTTAGGGCGTTGTCTTCCCCAGCACACTGGGTGGCAGCCCCCCTGGGGTTACAGTACCCTTATTGGATACACACAGGGCACAATGAGAACTGGAGTTCTTGGGGTCAGTCCTCTTATTTTCTATGGGTGCCTCCAGGGGGCGCTGAGGGGACTACTGAGCCCTGCTTTGTCGGTACTCCTGAGGTAGAGTCTTAGGACACCAGAAGTGCTCCTGAGTTTTACATAAAAGGGGCTGCCTGCTTCAAATCAGGAAAAGGAGAGACAGCACGGAATTGCGGAGAATTAAAGTCCTGTTTGTGGTGTGGGAAACGCTTACCTGTAAGAGTTTTATGCAATAAAACTTTATGTTCTTACAAAAACTTGTGTCCAAGCATTAGTGTCGGGAATTTGGGGAGCTGCAGTGTCCCCTGCAGGTCACAAGGAAAAGGGAATTAGGGGACAAAATGACAAATAACACCAACATGTGAACAGAGAACCAACAAGGGAGGGGGGCAGATGTCTAAAGTCATCAGACCGGGAATACGAGGAAAGCACAAGAATCAGGAATGAACAATTAAAGTCATGGAAGGAGCCTCAGCTGATCATTTTGCTGAGACTAGAACTGTAAAGCAAAGACCTCCAGTGAGTAGCAGTTGTGGAGCTGAGAAATGTCCAAGTCGAATGAGGCTACGAGATACACCACAAATCTCACAGAGTGAAGAAGAGCCTCTCTGAACTCACAGCGCACTGCACTTTGAGGAACCACAAGACCACACAGGGTCCAACTGAAGAAGAACAACCAAAGACTTGAAAAAGATTCCACCTGGTCTGGCACATCTCCATTTCTACTGTGACTCACACGTTTGCAGCTCAGAGTTTGGCACAGACATTAGTTTGTAGTCCAGCCTTTCTGATACCAACAGTAGAGACTGTTGGTGTCATCTCAAAGTGAACATGGAAGTGACTTCAGTTTGCTGTGTGCCATCTCCAGATCTCATTCCAATATGGTGTCTTTGGGATAGGGTGGAAAAAATCTGAAGAAACTCTTGAGGCTGTTCAGTCTGCATGGACAAAAATCTCTAAGGAGTTTACTGAATCCATGCAGAAGAAGAAGAAGAAGAAGAAGATGAAGAAGAAGAAGAAAAGGAGGAAGAAGAAGGAGAAGAAGAAGAAAAGGATGAAGAAAAAAACAAGAAGAAGGAGGAAGAAGAAGAAGTAGGAGAAGAAGAAGAAAAGGATGAAGAAGAACAACAAGAAGAACAAGAATAAGGAGGAAGAAGATGAATAAGAAGAAGGAGAAAGAGGAAGAAGAAGAAGAAGAAGAAGAAGAAGAAGAAGAAGAAGAAGAAGAAGAA